>JARHVA010009707.1:0-278220 GCA_037957365.1 Torreya grandis
TACAAATAATATTTCGTTACATACTTAAAACTGAATTCACTTATCTTGAATATTAATTTTTAAAACAAATTAAATAAATGTTCAAAACACTATTTGATAATGAATCTTCACCAGGATTGCTCCTAATTAGAAAATATTATAATCACAAGGTTCAATTGCCCACTTGTGTATGCATTAGTGAATACTCTCATTGTATCACCCTAATAGTACTACATATCAAGGGGTTACCTAATTTTTTTTCTCTACCTTACTAAATTCATTGCCAACCCATAAAATTTATCATACATAATTAATGTAAACTTCCACTAAAAACATGACAACAATTGACTAATTCCCCAGTACCCACTTGTTACTATGAAACTGAACAACTAAAAATAGTCAACCCAAAAGAGTGCAAGGACCCCTAATCTAATAATCAACAAATCTAAAGTTGAAGGGATATAAATGAATGATTCACCCACTGGTTTACAAGACAAACCTCTAATATTGTTTGCTCGGGATTGTCTATATTACAATTGTAAAAGCATCCATTAACAAGAAGGTGACTACTTCACTCAATTATATTTTACATGTTTCATGTGTGATTAATTATCTTATATCATATTTTATTTTATTATATTTTTCATTAAACTAGTTTGAATCGATGTAACCAAGCCACCTAAAAAATCTTAGACTAGCGACAACTCCAACCACGAGATTAATAAATTTACATTAAGTCAATTATTTTATGGCAAATTTCAAGAGTGCAACTCAAATTACCACTAGTAACAATTCCATGATAAACCTTTTTAATAACACATGAATATCAAAAAGAATATATATATATATATATATATATATATATATATATATATATATATATATATATATATATATATATATATATATATATAACAAACTCATTCAAATAAGTTTTTCACTATATCAAAAATAATACTAAAAGAGATGTTTAAAATTAGAGAATGAAATATAAATATATGTCTTTTATCCTATATAAATAAAAAATACATAATAATTTATACACAATCTCTGGATAGGCCAATACCATATAACAACTTCCTTACAAACATTTATAAAGGAATATAACATTAACTATCTTTGTGAAACTAATATGAGACTCTTTTTTCTGCATTATAAAATTGGACAACCAGAATTCATCTAAAAGCTGAGCAAGTAAATAGTCCTCATAGAGATTTTTATTTCTTTTTTGAGAGTCATAAACAAGATAACAATGAGACCAACATTCCTCTTAAACATGGTACTGTAAATATAGACATATAATTCTTTCATAGAATTAGCATTAAGAGGGTAATAAATAAAATCCACATAGTAATAAAATAAAACTAGCTTCATCACAATATTAATTATAATATACTTTGTCATTATCAGTTCAAACTAGTCAGAGAAGTTATTATCGAGATATTATTGTTTAGTCATTAGCATTAGTTTTGGCATATGAGAGATGTAATTAAATCAATGTTTCAAATACACCTCACTTCAATCACTATCTCTACAAATTTATCCTTCTTGTGCTTTTGTCTTCATCAAAAGAGTCTCACTCAAAGCTTTGAAAACACACACACACACACACATATATATATATATATATATATATATATATATATATATATATATATACACACACACACACTCAACAATAACAGAATAAATTTAAATATAAAATTAGCTCACAATAAACCTCACCTTCTTATTCATAAATAAATATTGTATTTATTCATCCCCTTCTGAATTAATTCTCAACTTAGATTCCTAAATATAGAAAGTTTGAGTCTAAATTGCCCAATAATTTTGTCATTCATATATCATGATATAATATCTGTATTTAAAAACCAATAACTATAATAATAAATACTAATCTATAAATACCAAAAATATCCACAAACAATCTATCTTCTCATACATAAATATATCATATATAGTATATATTATATAAATAATAAAATATAATTTATAAATTATATTTATGAATTTTAAATTAACCAATATATAAAATAAAAGAGCCATATATAAAATTTTGATTCCTTCATTTGAGTTATGCATTTTATTTTAATAAAGTAACAAAATATAATCACAAAAAGGAATTTAAATTATTTTTTTATTTTTTTTGGTTTAGGTTTTAAATGATAAACCCTAGGCCAGTGGCCATGGCCATTGGCCAGGGTGCCAAGAAGAGGGTGTGAGAGGAAGGTCAGCTGGCCCGACCCCTCCTCCCTCCCTACCATGGGAGGGGGTAAGGGTCAACTCAATCGCCGCCTCTCCCCTTCTATAAAAACATAAAACATGTGTATTTTTTTAATTATTTTTATATATTATTTATTAAAAAAAACCCTGCATTGTGTTGTATACATTAACAACAGTTTAATTAAACATTTCTATTATTATTATTATTATCATCATCATTTATTCTAGTTGTATTTTCCATTTAAGTATACATCCACATATAAATATATAAATATAAAACAAGATAGAATGTATATATAAAATATATATCTATAAGATGTATAAAATGAGTAAAAAAATCAGATTTTGATTATATATATATATATGTATATGTGTATATATATATGTATATGTGTATATATGTGTATATATATATATGTATATATGTATATATATATATATATATATATATATATATATATATATAAAATCAAGCTCATGCAAGGAGGTATATATAATAAATATCTATTTCATTGTCAAAACCCTATCAAACCAATAACTCCAAATAGAGGGGTTTTTTTTTTTATAATAAATTTTGAAAGCAAATAATCCAATAACAAAACCCCTGATTCAAAAATCTAAGAGAAGTTGCTTTCATTATTTTACCCATGTACAAAACTAATAAAGGAATAGATAGATCTAGGAATGAATGTCTACTTGCATGAAAACACTTGGATCTACTACATTTAACTAATCTTCATTCCTTGATTTCTTTTCCATCTTTCTTCTTCTTTATTACTTTCAAAAATATCCCTCCAAGAGAGAGTAAACCACCACCATACAACACAACTCCAAAGCCCTAACTAGGTTTTGACCAAGTTTACACATTTAAAATTCAAAACTCTAATTTTTTATAATTTTTTTTAAATTATAATTGTTTGCTTCCCAACACCCTCAAATGACCCATCACTTTCCTTGGTCAAAGAGAGTACCCTATCTTACAATCCCACATGGGCTCTTACAACTAAATAAAGTTAAAATTTCCCTACTCCCAAGACACTCAACCAAGTGGGTTGAGTACCTGCACTAGGCTAGGGTCTAAGTAGGCTTTCTAGAAAATCTATGGGGGAGGTAGAGCTCATAGGCTCCCTAGGAGCCCTATGACTCTCCTCAAAATAATAACAACTATTTTATAAATTTATAAATTCATCTAATAAATATGAGAATCTTAACTCTAATTAATCCTTTTTAATTTTTAATTAATCTTTATTCATTAATAAATCAAGAGAGAATTATGATTTAAAACCTCAATAAACATGTAAAAGAATTAGCAAGTATCTCAATTGGAATGGGAAGATGATCCCTCATACGAGGTGTTACACATAAAGTAGGGAATAATTACAAGTTCCAATCTTGACCAACTTTATTAATAATCTTCTTGATAATTTTGACAATTATCTTATTAGATGCCTCAACTTGGCCATTAATTTGAGGATAATAAGGAATTGAACATCTATGCTTGATATGAAATTGTGTGATGAGAATTTTCATGTTATTTTCTTAAATGACTTGCCATTATAAGATATAATGGAAGAAGTAATGCCATAAAAAAAAATGAGGTGGTTTGAAATGAATTTTGAGAACTTCTTATTGGTCACATATGTGAGAGGGATTGCCTTTACCCACTTAGTGAAATATTTGGTGGTAGTCAGGATATGTTTATGGCCATCTGAGGAAGTGGAGTTTATCTTACTAATGATATTAAGTTTCCATGTATAAAATGGCCAAGCACTCAACCCCCTACATATCTATGTGGTGGAGGTATGTCATCTCCTAACAGGCTAATAGAGATATCAATAGTTAGGAGAACTGATAGGCTGAAATGCTCATGAAGGAACATGAATTAAATCACCATGCTTTTGGAAAACAAGGCATTTCTTGATATGAACAAATGCATTTGATTCTATTATGGGCCAATAGTATCAGATCCTAAGAAGTTTCTTGTCAAGGACCATTATAATTGTATTGTCCCCATAAATCCCTTTGTGCATGTCTTTAAACACTAATTTAGATTCACCTGAGTTTAAACATTAAATTAGTGTCCCATCGTAACCTTTAAAATAAAATATACCATCAAGTAAGGTGTAAGAATATGAATTATGGATAAAGGACTTATATTGGTTACATGATAGGTCAGTAGGGAGAATGTGGTTTTTGAGGTAGGTATATACATCTTGGTACCAATGGGAATTAGGACCAATAATATCACATACTATTTTAGTGTCTGGATGAAAATATGTTTGCATGAGAAGGTTTTCAATAAGAAATTGATATCTCCATATATTGGAAGATATCTATAAAAATGACCCAATGGTAGCTATGGCTTCAATAGATCTATTATTGGCTCTTGGTATGTGTTCAAATTGAATATATACAAAGTGTTATTTGATAGTATCAACCATACCTTTGTAAGACACAAGTTTATCATCCAAACAAAAGAAAATTAATTTGAAATGCCTTGGGAATGAGACCCCCTACAATGTAATGAATAATATACATGCCCTAGAATCATAGGTGGTGAAGGAACTGTCAAAATATAACTTCCATTGACATGATTCCTCAAGAATGAAGATTGACTCATTAGGGAAACACAGGGTTAAGTTATGCACATATGACAAAGGTGCCTCAACAAGTTGATCTATAAGTAATTAAACTTTTATGTCCTTCTAATCAGTCTATTCAATGTTAAACTCACTAAGAAGCATAATCCTCTTGGCCATACAACCTATCAACAAAGGTTTAACAATGAGATATTTAAGGGGATCAACTTTTATAATGATAATGATCTTGTTGTTCAATATATAGTGGCATAGATTACACAATTTAAAGAATAAAGCTAAGCATGCCTTTTTAATTGGTGTATAGTTGTGTTCATAGGTAACCAATTTCTCACTTAGATAATAAACTACATGCTCTTTTCCCTAGTCATCATGTTGGGCCAAAAGTTTCCTGAAGGCATGTTTAGTTTCTATAATATAGAGCAATAGAGGTTTTCCTATCATTAAAGGGACCAACATTGACATGTTTTCCAAATAAATTTTTAATTTCTCAAATTCTTCGTGACAGCTAGTGTTCTATTAAAATATGGTGCCCTTATTTAAGAGATGAGTGAAGGGATGGTAATGATAAATAAGCTATGAAATGAAAAAAAAATAGATTATATTTTTTCTTATAAACTATAGAGCTATTTCAAATTAGAAAGGGGAGGAATTTATATGTTGGCCTTCATGTTAGCTAGATTAACTTTAATTATGCAATGGGAAATAACGAAGCCTATAAATTTTATTGGCATGATTTAGAAGACACATTTATTTATATTTAAGCATATTTTATTTTCACGAAGTATCTCAAAGACCCTCCATAGAAATTTTGTATGTACATCCCATGTTCTTGACTTTCCTAGTATGACATCAACATATTATTAAACAATATCCTACATCATATCATGGAAGATGACAATTATTCCATGTTGGTATGTGGCACCAACATTTTTTCAACTAAATGGCATGACTTGATAACAAAATGTTCTCCACAGAGTGATGAAGATAATTTTGTGTTGATCCTCTAGTGTAAATTTAATCTGGTTGTATCCTCAAAATCTATCCATAAGGGATAAAATTTCATAACCTACTATTTAAACCACAATCATGTCAATGTTGGTAAGTAAAAATCATCTTTTGGGCATGCTTTATAGATGTATCTAAAGTCAGTGCATATGTGAACACCTTCTGACTTCTTATTAACTGGAAAAATATTGGATATCCATTCAAAGTAATCAATTGGTTGAATAAATCCAACCCCCAATAACTTCTCCAATTCTTTCTTAACTAGTATTGTAGTTTATGGATACATTTTCCATAATTTTTGTTTAATAGGTTTGCCATCTAGGTGTATAATAAGATGGTGTAAAACTAGAGATGGACCTAACCCAGGCATTATTGACCCTAAAATTGGCTAAATACTATACAAACATGTGATTATGTACATTAGTCAAGATGAGTGCGAATAGACAAGAGGTGCATGCAATCCAAACCACATAAGTTACACATGAACCATAAATAAAATTGCCAACAAAGTAGGTGTTAGCTAATAGAACCATTCCAATGTGTGCTACATAATAACGTAGTAAGACCTATGGAAAAGTATCCACATGGAACTAGGAACCATATGGAAAAATATGGGAGAAGTGAAAAGTTGATTGGTTGGCTATGGATCTTAACATAGAGTTATGATAATACAGTGGTAGATGATGTGGTAGTGGCCTTGGGTTAACTTGACAATCCAAATATGGGCTTAGGTGGTAATTTTGAATTTTGGTAGATTATTAGTGGGAAAAATAAATAAAAGGACCAAAATAGAGGATCAAAAAATAGGAATCACCAAAAAATAGGAAAATAAAGTGGAGAAGCTATCAGTCGAAGAAAGAGAGAAGCTAGTCAAAAAAGTAGAGATGAAGATCAATGGTTAACAAAGATCAAGAGCTAGCAAGATAGAGTAGAGTGAGGCATTGTAGAGCACTACTATTAGATTTTACTAGGGAGAGATAAGGGATGTGAGTAAGCTCCAAATTGTAGAATGAGATCACCTGGTGTGTTGTATGAAATAATTTGTTCCCATATATTCATCATAGAGTGATTTTAATAAAAGAGAATCTTTTGAATACTTGTCAATTATGTGATTATCTAATAGTGTTTGTGTATGTGTTCACTAAGTTATTTGGGCTCATCTTGGATATTATTCTCTCATTACACATAACTAACATGACCCCAACTTAGATTCTTTGTTTCTTCACACCTTGGGTGAGCTCAAAGGAATTTTATTCCCTACATGATATGCTAGTATGGGAACTGGATTAATGTGTTTGAGCTAGACCTTATAAAAAAATTAGTTTCATTACTAGGACATGGGTTGTCTCTCATTGTTGCAATGGTATAAGGGCAAGTGACATATTTAGGAGTCATTAGTTATATATATTCACATATGAGATTATGTATAAGTAGATCAAAATTTAACATGGAAACACTAAATAGGTGATAACTTAGAAGGAATAAATATGAAGAGAATTGACGAATGAGACTCGCCAAGCATGGCCATGTAAAGAGCAAGATATGGAAAGAGATAAAGTGAGAATGAGGTGATAGGAGAATAATGGAGTAGTACCCAATGTCCTTGATCTTAGCACACAAAACCATACATCCATCTTGGAATCGAAGGAGATATTCTAAGATCCATCAGAAGTGGAGGCTAAAAAGGTAGAAGTAAGGAATGTACCTATGTAGGTGTTTCATGACCTCATACACAAAATAAAAGAAATGCAATTGGTACATGGATTACAATAAGTGAGATGGCTTAGGATAGGATATGTTATAGTAGGATGCAGTGTGAGATTGACCATTATAAGAATAGGCCAACCCATATGTATTCCTTAAGTAAAATCCATTCTCATGAAAACTATGAGCACAATAGTCCAACATATCTGCTATGTTCTAGATCTAAACTTACTAAAGTACTGAGGGATAAAATATGATTTAGGCCACATTCATATATATGAACTCATTAGAGAGCTCAAAGGATTTATCAATTAGATCATAAGGCATATTAGTTTGATACCACTCCAAGAGGGTGAGTGAAAATTTAGTACTAGAAGGCCGATTTGACATGGACAATCATGGACTTTATCCTTCTCAAGACCATGTTTATAAGAGAGTTTAATATCTCAAAGATGGAATATTAGGACATTGTCATGTTAAAAGACATAAATTAGGAGGATTTATATATTGTACATGGTTATGATGTAAATTTTAAGACCTTGGTATTGAGCTCATTTATGCCTTTCAACCACTCAAACATGCTTAGTGGTTTGTCAGTGGACTGTTCCACTTGATAAAATGTAATTTATCCATTATTGAGTTCTCTAAGCCCCAATAAGCACTAGAGGATTTGATTATAGTTTATATCACACATAATATGGATAAATAATCTTGACCTAACTTGGAAACATAGGTTATAATGATGAGATAATAGTTATAGTAAGTTCTAACTATGCAAATTATCAGATAGAGGGAAATTAATGGCAACCAAAATAGACATGGCATGTACAGGTGCTCACACATTTATAAGTGTAAGATTAGTGATGGTGTAAAAAGTGTGGGTCATGATTAATGAAAAGAAGGAGAAGTAGTATCATTTTATACTACTAAGAGGCATTTGCTTAGAACTACCACCTAGATAAGGGATTGAAGATGATAATGACCCAATTCACACTAATGATACAAGTGTTGCAACTAACCCAACCCTCATTTGTGAACCTATTATCTAAAATTACATAATGTCAATGAGTATCTTGACCTCTATGAAAAGCTTAAAGGATGAAGTAATCTAGGGAAGACAACTAGGAATGCATGCTACACACATAAAATCTCAAAGAAACTTAAGGCTATATATGCACCCCAACTTGAAAAATGTGTGAGCATAACACATACTGATCTACATCCATGGACCAACCCTTTCAACTAGGAATTATAGTTTAATGTGTTTCATGAGGATGTACAAATCATCCATTCCTTGTGAAATAAGATCCATTTGGCCCAGAGGAGAGAAGAGTTACTTTAAGCAGAAATCTAGATAGTTGGATCATCAGTATATGTGTCCTCTTATCAACATTCTCAAGATTTATTAAGGCCTAAGTCATTTAATATTGACTTCCCATGGTTATATACTCCTGTAATACTTAGAACATGTTCCCCATGTGTGAGGGATGAGAACTTAGCAAAGGAGTACACCCTGAAGAAGTATTCCCTGATAAGCACCATAAAGTATGCGATACATTCCATCAATGTTACCCAAGATATAGGAAATATGTGATCTACATCAACAATGGATGACATTAAATGTGATAATTAGGTATGGTAATCATATGAGGAATCTGATTAGGGATGTAGTATGATATGCTTCAACTTTCCCCTTGATCTTGATACATAAAATGAACTAATTCAGACCCTGAGTGAACCATCACTAATAGATTTCCATAAATGTGGAGTCATAAGGACAAAACTCCTAAGGAATGAGATGGAACCCTATCTATCAACACCATGTTAGAACCAAATTTTTTTACCCCACCAGTTGACCTCATGCATATTTTATGCCATTAGTCAGGATTGCGAGACTAGAAATGCATGGGTCACCATGCACACCTAGGGTGAGAAAGGTACCCAAAATCACAAATGATGGTTTGCATAAAGTTGTTACTTCTATAAAATTTTTGACCAACTCATGAATTAACCAAGATTACTCTAATGCCTTAATAGATAGTTAGTAACACAAGGTTAGGCCAATCACCTACAGACACCTCAAAAGTTTTTGAGTTAATTCAACTTGGGTCTTGGTAGACCCTAGATCCATCATTTAATAAGGTTTTTTGTGCCATCATATAATAATAATTCCTTATTCATTATTCTATCCATTTTATTTGGTAGCATAAGTTATTTTGGGTAATAAGACATGTTCACCTCTTAATATCTAGCTAAGTGAGTTGATCGGGGAATTTATCTAAACAATCACCATGACAAATATAAGTATATTTGGTGAGGTTAGGAGCACCATAAAATTAAAAAATGCATGTTCATTCCACCAAATGGAAAGTTTGTATAGACACCCATACAAACACATCTCAACATAGCATTGTGCTAAAAGACTAGATACAAATTGTAGTGTAGAGTAGGAGATGATACTATATAAAAAAAAGAAAGGAATCTAATGAATATGTATAGATATAAAATGTGTAGGAAGATATGTTTAGAAGTGCATAAAAGGAATAATGACATATATAATTATTTGGCATGTTGACCAAGTCAAAGAACTTAATAGGAAAGGATAGGTGTTATGTCAATATATAAAGAACAAAGTGTGGCCAGTTAGCCAACTCAATGGAGAAAGTAACTATAGTGACTAAGCTAACATACATAAGGACTAACAAGATCTAATGCCTAATTTAGATTTATTACTATTAGAGCTAAGTGGTGATGAAAGTTACTCAACTAGGGAATGACAAGCATGAGAAGGATATAGACATGTGAAATATCTACCACATGTAAAATTTTTAAATCTAAAGCATGAATTGGATAAGCTACCCTATGTATAATGTGGAAATAGGTAATAAAATGGATAATTGTCAAACTATCAACCAGATCAACTATTCACTCTTTTTTCACCTATATATATATATATGAATGGAAGGATGGCACACAATAGAACTTTCCAAATTAGGATCAAAAGTGAAAGAGATAGTTGAGAACTTAAAAATATAGACTTAAGAGGATTTATGTTGGAGAGATAATAGAGAATGTTGAAGACATATAAGGAAGAAATCATACCAAGAGGGTAAAATCTCTAGAGTTTACATAGGAAGAACTAGAGTTGAGGAGCCAAAGACACCACACTGCCATGTGGATATGATTTAGTTGATTTCAAGAAGGCTACTAAATGGAATATCCCTTTTCTATCAAGATACAAAAATAAAACTATATACCTACAAGAAGAAAGAGGAGGAAGAATGAGCTCATCAGTTGAATGGAAGATCCAAGTGGAAGATGACTTAGGATGGATTCATGGGCCTCCATCATGCATGGATGGGTAGAGACCAAACAACATCAAATAAGGCATGGGTGTATAAGGAGGAGCACGTGAATGAATCTGATATAAAGTAGTAGATATGATGGATCGAATTTGGTGAGTGTGAATGCATGATGAAGAGAGCTAGTTTCACCATGACCCAAGGATATGCATAGTGGTGTTGTGCAACTTAAGGAACTAAGGACTTTGAGGAGAGAATTAGATGGCAAGGAAAGGAAAGAAGACTAGAAGGATTTGTGCTACCATTTTAAGAAACACTTAGCTAGACTTATTGGGAGATTAAAGGAAGTTCCTAGGGGCTAGGATCAAATGAGATGAAACAATGGTCTACCCTAGTAAGTTTTACTCAATCTTAAAGGAAATCTTAGTAACACACTATAAAGACACCCATTCAACTATATGAAAATTATTTTCCCTCTCAAAATATGTTTACCTAAACACTTGGTACCCTAGGAAATTTATGCCCTTCTCAAGGATGTTATGAGTGAGTTCAAAGAGTTCAGAAGCATAGAGAAGCATATAGCTTCATAAGAGGATGCATAGAGAAAGGTTTCTAAGAAGTGCAACTTGGATAATAGGAGATAGGCATGGGACATGTAACCTTTCAAAAGAATATGAAATGGTCCTCTACAAATAATCAAGATGGTATAACTAAAGGAATACTCAGATGCTAGGTTAAAGAGGGAGAGATTAATGCTCTGAATAGTCATGTTGCTTGGTTAAAAAATGGCTTGAGGTGATAGGAAGGGATGCCAAGAGAGCCATTGGGTGGGATAAGAAATAATAAGATGTGTAGATATGATACCAAGAAGAAGGGAAACATCTTGAGAGGAATCACACATAAAAGGATTGAAGAACCATATAGTCCCAAAAGAAGTAGTTACTTATGAATAAGCTTTAAGGGAAGCTAGATTACACACGGAAGGGAATCAGAAGAACTCATTTTATATGGATGGAAAACTAGTTTAGTGTGGGTGATGTTAACCCCTAAAACTAATTAAGTAATAGATAATAATGTGGTTATTCACTTCAAACAATATCATCATCACTAATCAAGAGGCATGAAATCCAAACCACATAAATTATGTGCACATCATAATAGAATTTCTAGCAATGTATGTGTCAGCTATCAGAACTATGCCAATGTGTTCTATGAAACAAAGTGGTAGGACCCAGGGAGAAGCAACCATGTGGACCTATAAACTACATGGGGAATTCTAGGGAATGTGATAGGAGAATTGGCTAGTTTTGGATCTTGACATAGAGTTATGATAATACGATGGTGGATGGCATGAAATTTAGCCTCAAGTTAAGTTGTAAATTCAAATATGGGCTTAGGTATATATTTTAAATGTTGGTAGATTCTTTGAAGGAAAAAGGAAATAAAAGGACCATTAGAGAGGATAAAAATGAGAGTAATTTCCAAAAAGAGGAGAAGAAAGTGGAGATACTATTAGTCAAAGAAATAGAGAAGTCAGTCAAAAAATTAAAGATGAAGAACAATGGATAATAGAGAGTGAGAGCAAATGAGATAGAATAGAATGACATAGGGTAGAACATTGATATTATATTGTACTAGGGAGAGATAGGATCTATGATTAAGCTTCATATTTTAAAGTGAGATCACTTGGTGTGTTACATGAAATAATCTATTCCCTTCTATTCAATTAATTAATTTTTAAAAAATAAAACATTTTGAATGCTTGTCTATTACGTGATTATCTAATAGTGTTTGTGTATGTGTTCCCTAAGTTATCTAGCTATCTCTATCTCTTGCTCCTCTCAAATTTTGATCTCCCATTACACATAACTAACATGACCCCAAAATAGATCCTTCATTCTTTCTCGCCTCAGGTGAGATCGTAGGGCTTTTCTTCCCTACCTGATATGTCGATGTGAGAACTAGTTTAAAGTGTGTTGAGATAGACTTCATACAATAGGCATATTTGTATAATACCATGAAAATACATCAATGAACTCAAGAAGAATAATAATTATGCAATTAAATTCCTCTTCCATGAGGGACATACCAAGCTTAACCATTTTGGGGTCATCTATTGTACCAATATTGGCCTTAGTGGCATCTTACACTAAACATGTCGAACCATCTTCTAAGAAAGTTGGTACAAAAGAAAATTAATCTTCTTCATCTCATGGCGGATCATCTAGTCAACCATGCAATAATAATTTGAATCACCTAGTTAAGGCAATGTCCATTAAAGGAATGTTTCTAGGAAATATTGAACTAACTAAGTAAATACACATTGTTCTCCTACACATATATCTGATCCAAAGGTATTATGTCAATGCATAGGACTCTGAACTTCCTGAGGAAGATGAAATTCCCATCCATTGGTGTGTGAAACAAGTTTTCACCAGGGGAATTGTCTTTATCTTTACTTTTTCCTTGGTACAATAGTGCCTCAAAGAGTTTTCACTAGAGGATCTTAATTTTTTATTTTATTTTTCATTGTGACCAAGGAAGTTCACCTACTCTCCAAAGTAGGTAAAAGAGTCCAATGTTATCTCAAATCCTTACTTGTAATCTCTATTTGGCATACTATCTCTAAGACCTAAGAATTTTGATAATGCTTCTTCATTTTGGATGTCATCTAATGGTATAGTGTGATATTGTTGATCCCAATTGATAAATTTAGGTTAGTGAAGGGAAAGGGGAATTTAGGAGAGGAAGTGATAGTGAGAATGACATCGATATCAAATAGGTTTATGTTGGAAAGATAATCATAGATACTATAATAGGAATCTATATCATTATCAAGATCATCTTCATTAGATTTTAAATTCATATCAATCTTGAGATCTAAGGGTTCATCTCCAAGTAGTTTTTATCTGATACCCTAAGTTTATTTATGTTTAGTTGTTTAATGGGGTTCATAATACATTTTTGATTTGGTCCCAAGTCTTTCCCTTTGTAATATTGATGCTCTAGGATGCTATTAGGAATGGGTTACCTGACATTTTGATAATAGGAAGAGAAGTCATCATTGTATAACCAAGACTCCTCAAAATTATTAGATTGGTCTTGATATAGGGAATTATTTTTGATGAATAGAAGAGGGCCCTTAGGATGATGACTAGTCTTTTTGTGCCACACCATGCTAGGCCTATGATGATATTTAGTAGCCTTGGGTTTACTGTGGGATTTGGTTGATTTTTTTAACTTGGAAATGTGTAAGGCATCCTTAATGTTGTAGGTACCAATACCTTTATCTTCAATAGTGAAGTGAGAATAAATTTTGGGAGGTGGAGTAGAGGAAGTGGAAATAAGGTTGCTTGGGTCAATATAATGTTATTGGGGAAACTTAGGATTTTTGGCCTTATCATTTTTAGGTGGATTTTTGGTTCTAGGATAATAATTATATTGACCATATTCAACTTCTAAATGTTTAAAATATTAATATGGTTGTAAGATACCAATAATAGTGACCTCTATTCTAGAATGGGGGATTTTTAGGCATTAGTGGAGTATGGAAGGCACAAAATGTACTTCATAGATCCAAGGACATCTAATAAGTAATTATAAGGCAACTCAATATCAATGACATGGTAGAACGTATCATGGGTGATAAGCCCAATAATGATTGGTAAGCAAATAGTGCATCATGGATTTATATACATTATCATATTCCTTGATATTAATAGTTTACCCCAAATATTTTATCAATTTTAATGAGGTTATATTTAGTCCTGAATCATTGTCTATAATAACCCACTTAATCTTATGGTAGGAAATGATGTCTTCAACATGAAGGGGGTTTTTATGGAGGGGACCAAGGGACAACATGTCACTTTGGTCAAATTAATTTATTTGACTTGGGGATAAATACCCCACAAGTTCTTAGAAGGTATCATGATCGATGTCGTTTGAAACCTCAGATTGTTGAATAAGAACATATAATATAGTCTTCTAAAATTTTGAGGTATGCAAGATATCTATGATATAAATATGTGTAGGAGTCTTTTTCAATTATTCGCCAAGATCATATTGCTTCTCAAATGAAGGAGGAGATGATTTGGATTTTTTAGTAAAGGTTCCTAGAAAATCCTTCAAAACATGTTAATACATGGATAACTATGCAAGAAATGTCAAAATTTCAAAACATAAATCAATTTTGATCAAACCCATCCATTAATTAGCTAGAATAGATATATTCATGTAGGAAACATAGACTCAATAGTTTAAAAAAAATTAGTATAAGCTACATGATTAACATATTTAGACAAATAGAGCATTCACTGTGCACAAAATAATGATAAAAGATTTATAGGGGAAACCATTTCAGAACTATATATTGATATATATCACATTGGAACCATTTATGGTATAACTAAGCACTAAATTTATAGTTTTTTCAAGGTGATGATGATTCATTTTCCATCCTTTTGTTACATCCAAAGGAAAGAATCTTCACATTTTGTAGACTATTTCTATGATTTTAAGTGCAAATACATACAACAAGAGACATAAAAGATGAAATATTGTGAGTCACATATGTGTCTACAAATTACACTATGAATATTGTAAACATGTTCTACTCCCAACACTTTCCTAGACTTAAATAGTTATCTCATCCCCAGACAAAGTCATAAAAAGTGTGCCCTGTGTTACAACTAAAAATGTTAACTATGTTAAGGAATTGAACCAAAAACAAAAGTTGTAAGAATTTTTCAATGTTTTTTTATCGATTTTATCCCCTTACACACTACTTAGATACCTTTTTATGTTTTCAACTAAGTAGCATACTATTCTACCACCCTTGTGGGTTTTCAATAGACTAGCTTAACCAAGTGTCCACCCTTTACAATTTTTCAAACAACCTGACACCACTCCTAATGCTTAAGGCCATCTTATTGGATTGTGCAAAAATTCCTAAAAATTATAAAATTTGAAGTGTGTGTATTACCTAATAATAATGTGTTAGCATGCATTTCATTGAGTGTTATGGAGGCCACTATGATAATGGTTCTACTTGAGATGTAGAAGAAGAAATTGATGTTGTAAAACCTGGTGGTAGAGGTGGTTGTTATTATTGGGTCACTAGCTATGAACTCATAGCCATATTCCTCTAATGGAGGACCTATTGTATCTAATTTTAAGGAATGAATGATGGTTCTTCAATAATTTATGTGATGGATCTATCTAGATGTGATAAATCATGTTTGAACATTTTCTAGTTAGTTAGAACTTCCTACACCATAGTAATCATTGTGTATAATGGGACCTAGGACATCATTAAATTTTGAATATATTAATATTATATGATGGTTATGAGTGTCATATTGTTTGATACTTTGATTTGGATATTCTAGGATAGATCCTCTAGCCAATTTACATGCCTCTATATTTGAATGATAATAAATGTGCTTTGAAGGAATCTCATTTTGCCATGTCTACAAATTTTGCATGACAATGTCACACAGTTTAAGTAACTATTTGAGTGTGTTTTCCATTTTTTTTAGAGGATTCAAAATGATCTTTCGTCAAATTTTTGGCTTTGTCTACCTTATTGAATGTTGGTTTGGCCTCAGACAATGAATTGGTGAGCTACTGCTTATAATTAAGCATGCTTTATGTGATCTATTTGGATTACATAAAAAAAAATATAAGAATTATTCACAGTTTTACAATAGATAAAAAAAATCATCTTCAATTTTAGGTTATTCCTTTGAGTGTAAAGTGGTTGCAACTTGTGCACAACAAGCTAGTCCTTGGATAGCTGCAACAAGAGAGATAATAACTGCTTCTCTTCTAACATCACTTGGTCACCCAAGACTTGAGTGACTAATGAAAGACAAGTGTTATCAATGAGCTAAAATTCATTGGAAAATTAAAGGTGTGTATTTTTATTATTCTCCCAAAGCTATAAGACTTCTTATTCCAAGCCTAAATCTTTCTGCATAATTGACTATTGAAACGTAGTCGTGCCTTCAATATGTTAAGTGAGAAAAATTTAGGAAACATATAGAGATGTTTTGTGCACTATTGTATCCAATGACATAGTGTAAGTTTCAATGATCATAGGTGCCTTCTTGATATGCACCATGGGAAGATAAAAGGTTGTTTGACACATGGATGATGTAGGGACAATTGATAGCCATTGGCCAGATATTTTAGACCTAAGTTGTGATGCCTCTTCTTATGTAACTCCCTAAGTAGATTTTGAGAATTAGGATGTGGATAATAATTTTTTGGGTTTCATTTATTCCCACCATCTTAGTGGTCTCTACTACTTGCTTTGTTGCAACTTTAAACTATGTTGTGTTCTATGATTTTGCACCTATTAGGTGCATACTACAAGTTTGGAATCACTTTATTATGCACATATTAGGTGCATACCACCTCCAAAAATAATAATTATTTCTCTTCTTCTTTATCATAAACCTCATTGCCTATGTATACAAGCATTGATTGTAGGTCTTCATATTCCTCTATGCCTAAATCTACAAGTTTGTACTCTGCAGTGATTTTTGGAACATGCTTATTGTCTAACCAGGATTTGCTGTTATGTGTCATATTATTTGGTGGTGACGGTGAATCTCACCATGTTTTTTTTATTTCCTTTATCATCTTATGATGTAGCTACTTTTGTCTATAGTTGTGTATGTGCTTGATCTTGTGCCTATGTAGGCAAAGGTTATTGCACTCTTGAGGTATAGATCACAAAGGTTATAATGACCTTGTACCTAGGGATTAATAACATAGAAATTATATCTTAACATACAACATGATGATGAAAAATATCAATGGATTTTTTGTTACTTTAGGTAATTCATGAACTTTGATCTAAATCCCATTATGCAACTTTGTAACAAACACATATTTCCCTAGATATTTTAGAACATCTTTGAGTATTTTAGGGTGTGAGATGATTAGGGCTTGGATCTCAATCCAAAATGAATTAAATTTACCTAAAAGATCATAGTAATACCTTAGCTTGGTCTAAGTGATGTTGGAAAATGCAGTTATGGGCCAAAAGTCTTCATCTAGATGCACTAGGCCCTCTAGTGATTTCCACTACATAAAACATAAAAGCAAGACCAAAAATAGTATTGGGACACCTATGATGTTTTATAGAGTACCTTATCAATTTTTTTAATGAGGTTTGGGGCCAAAAAAATAGGTCATTTTAAATCCTCATGCATCTGTATCAACTAATACATAATGTCAATGATGCCTTTGGTTGCATGTCTAGCACTTTTAGTGCTCTGCCAAAAGCATTTGATGATGCACTCAAAAATAATGCACACTTAATTATCTCCCTCATGTAAATAGGGATACCCCTACCTACCCTAGTATATTTCTCCTTTGTATCTGAGTGAATGGGTGGAAACTTAGTTTTATAAGGCATAAGAGATTTACCCTAAGTTCTGAGCTTTATTGCCCTCACCATGGTCATAAGGTTGATGAAGATGGTAACATCTTTTGATAGATGAATTGTGCCTTAATTATATCTATTGATTAGTGTGATAATCACCTCATCTAACTATCTAAATCTAGGTAGCTTGATGAGTCACTCTACATTAGATCCTTGTATAGGGTGTTGAAGCGTTAGGGATCCTGCTTATGCTACTTTCAGTTGATCTGAGATGGAGAGATTGGATTATATAACATTAATGAAATTGATAAGGTCTAGATCATGGTATTTAGTTTGTTTGATTACTAGGCCAATCCCTATTTATTCCTTCTACACATCTATTAGTGGGATTAATAGTTATGCACGATCCATGTTTGTTGTTGTAGACAAGTTTGAATAATGTATTCATGTATATCAGTGCTAATGAGAAATATGTGCACAATTAGTTGAATTAAATGTAGATAATATATACATATATATATACATATATATATATATATATACATATATATATATATATATATATATACATATATATATATATATACATATATATATATATATATATATCTTGTTTTTAATATCATGTAATATATCTATGTTCTATTCACTCCTTTTTATATAAAATTTTCCACATAAATCCATTTGTTAAAATGATTTGAATGTGATGAGTTCAGTGTGTACAATTTCACCTAAAAATTTAATGTCAATTGATTATTGGTCATTAGACATGTGAAATTATTTATCTCTAGCCCTTTATTTACCCAACATTATTTGTTGATGTGACACACCATATTTTCACCTATCCACTTTAAATTATTGTACATCATTTCATTATGACATTTGATTTAATTGGGGAAGGATGTAATCTTTCAAGTGTGTTATCATTAATTATTTTGAATGATAGTGGATTTCCATTTTTTTGTACCTTGGGTGTTAGTGCCTCATTCCTAGACTTAATTGAAGATCCCTATGTAACTATTGACAACTATATTTCCTTCATGCTGACTTTGTTCACCTATCACACATTGTAACTTTGATTTATCAAACTTTGCTCTGATGTACTATGATACAAAGATTGCACTTTACAAACACATGCAACTACAAAACCAAAATCAAAACAAAACATTAATAAAAATATCCTAAACTAAATGGTGTTACTTAGCACCCTATTTCATTTTCTATGATAAATGATAGAGATTATTGATGGTAAGGCTTAAGCCTATAGCCAATTACACAATCTAATAGAATAGTTACCTAAAGATTTTTAAGACAATTATTCCTTGATTGGAACCATCATGAATGGTATAAGGTCCCTTCCATCTAGTGCACAACTTTCCCAAAAATGCTTTAAATCTTCTATCATATATTAAGACCACTTATTTTGGATAGAACTATTTAGATCATAGGTTGCGATCATGCCACACTTTCTAACTTACCTTGTCAACTTCATGCATCCATTTTATCTTTGCCTATCTTATTCTATTTTGGCTAAATATTTAAACCATGTTTACAGTTAATCTCAATCCCAAAGGCTCATTATCATAACAATGCACAAACTAGGAAATATATATTCCATGGGCATCAGTGCCTCAAGTCCATAAACCAACTGAAATGGGGTAAATCCCATTATATACTTGTAATTTATTTTGTATGCCCAAAGAATATCAAGAATTATATCCTACCAATCATCTTGTTGTATATTTCATATCTTTGTTAACATCTTTCCCAAGACTTGATTTGATGCTTTAACTTGTCCATTTTCATGTGGATGATATGTAATAATTTTATGGTTCAATATCATAAATTATTCTATGAGAGTCTTGATTTTATTATTTAAGACGTGTGTTCCCTTATCATTGACCAATTTGGTTGGACACCCAAACCCTATAATGATGTTTTCATATAAAAAATTGGTTACATCCTTGGTACTACAACTTGGTGTCATAATATATTCACCCATTTGGTAAAGTAATTTTTCATAGTGATGATATACCTTACAATATTGTGCTTATTCAAAAGATTGATAAGACCCATAAAAATAATACTCCACTCTTCAAAACATTGTTTTTTAAAAATTGGGTTCAATGCCCATCCTTTGTCAAATATCATAGTGTTTTTCAACCTAATGTACAACTTGGAACAAATTAGGCCACCATAAACCACTTTGCATTATCTTCCTTGTAATGGATTCACCTATGAAATGCTCACATATGATTCCTTGATGTACTTCCTCAAGAAGTTGAGGTCACTTGTGTTATAAATCCACTTTATGTAGCACCTCATATTTTCCCATATTATAAAATAATCCATTGATGATGGTAAAAGTAATGACTCGTGTAATCAGTTACTTTTTGTCTCACTCAACATAGTGCATAGTAAAGATTCCATGTTCTAAAAAATTGGCTATGTCTTACATAATCTCATGAATCACTAAAATTCTAAAGAGATGTGCATCTAGTGATTCATCTTACAACTCTTCAGGTTCTTCTCCATTGCATTACTTACTCAAGTGGTCAGGTCCCACATTTTATCTTCTAGGTTTAACATTGATCCTAAACTAAAATTATTGAAATAATATTAACTATCTAGAGATCCTTCCATCCAACATAAGTTTATTAACCAAATATGGCAAGGCTTGATGATTAGTAAAGAACTCAAAAGGTGTTTCCAGAAAATAATGCCTAAAATTATGTAGTGTGAACACCATTTCTAGAACTTCTCATTCTATCATAGTATAGTTTTTCTTTGCATCTAATAATTTTCTACTTACAAAATGGATAGGATGGTTTAATCCACCATCAACTAGATACGGTAACATAACTCACACTACAATACCTAAAGTGTCTACATTTTACATGGAATGGCTTACTCTAGTTGGGAAAGACCTATATGGGATATATAATTAACCTTGGATTTATCTCAACAAATGTTGATTGAAACTCTTGGGTCTATTTGAACCATATATCTTTACATACTAATTTTTCCAAGGATGTAAAGATAAGTGTGTAGCCTTTGATAAACTTTTTGTAAGACCATGTATGACCCAAAAATGCTCACACTTATGTAGAACTACTCGAAGGTGGAATACCCATTATGACTACTTTTTTGGATTGATAAACCAAAATTCCTTCATTATAGATTGCATGGCCTAATAAAACACCAAATGGTGTGAAAAACAAGCATTTTTTGAAATTTAATGTAATTCATAGGGCTTTATCATGTTTTAATGTTAACCATAGTTTGGACAAGTGGTCTTTGAAAAATAAAATACAATCCAATCACATAAATAAACCTCTATAAATCATGAATAAAGTCATTAAAAGCAGTCACCATATACCTTGAAAATACAACTGGAGCATTCTTTAGACCAAATGACATTACCTTATATTGAAAAGAACCCCATTCAATTGTGAATGTTGTTTTGGCCTAGTCTTGTTCTATGATGGGAATTTGATGATAACTATTGAATCCTTCTATGGAGTATAATTCATGACCTGTGAATAATTCTAGAATCTCATCAATGAAGGGTATAGGAAATAGATCATTCATGTAAGCATCATTCAATATACAATAATCCCTACATACCTAATCTTGCCTAACTTCTTAGGCTACATAACCATGGGACCAACCTAATCCTCTTTTTCTATCTAATAAATGATACATACTTCCTACATGTGATCCAACTTATCCTTTACCTTCAAATTCATTTTAGGAATCAATATGTATGGGTACTTTTTAACAAGTCTTGTGTACTCTTTCAGTTCAATGTGCATTTCCCCAAATGTTGGATCTAAACCTTTGACTTCTGTGAACTTAGTGTGAAAAACATCATGATAATCCTTAATATTTTTAACCTTCTAAAATTTCATTCTAGGTCTAGTAACCTCCCAAAGTCTCAAGATTTGGCAAGGACTTTGTCCTAATATTATCAACAAATTTCTTTAGTGGTTCTTAATATATCTTATTAGATCCATTAGGAATGGATTCTCATAAGGTTTGATGTACTTCCTATTTTAGAATATTGACATTTTGTAACTTTTCATCCTTAGTCTGTTTCATGATTTGAGATTTTGGTGTCTTAGCTTATATTCTATTTTGAAGAAGCTATTTAGATATAGATCCTCATCACTATCACTTGACCTTGTCAACTCATTTGTAACCCTATTACAAGGTTGGATAAGAAATTGTTCCTTCTTTATAGTGACCTTGTAGTTCTATACAACTATATTCAAATTTCAAGATGTTTCTTGCTGTGACGGTGAGTCTATTACAGTACTCAAGTCTTCTTCTCACCCATGACATAGAAACATTTTAAATTTATGTAAAACAATATGTACTATAGGATTTTCATCTTTAAAAATAAACATTTGGATAAAGTCTTGTTAAACCTATTCCTAATGCTTAGTGTCTCATCTATGCTTCTAATTCATTACAAAATAGTTAGAAGTAGTGCTAAAGTGTATATGCAAAAATGCACCTATTGCTTAGGTTTGATATCCTACACAACTCATATAACTACACACTTTTGTATATACAACTCCAAACATTGTCCTTCTTAAAATAATGATTAATTCACATCAATTCACATGCCTCATCCCATCATAACTAAGTTTTCTTATGAATTTCCCACATGTCACAACAATTCCATTGAATGCATAATTGAGTGCACTGACTCTCTGATCCACATTAAGGACATGATGCTCTAATCAAAATATGAACTAATTGAGATCCTTAGTTGCAAATTATTGTGGAAATTGGAATTTAGTTGTGAACACCATTCACAGAGGGCTTACTTCATGATCTCCCTAAACATAATTCAGTATATGCATATTTAAGTCACCACTTAAGATGCTACTTTTGAGGTAAGGTACTTTCCAAATTAGGCTTTGTGTAATCCATAGTTGTCACACCTATAATATACAATAAATTTACATCAAATCTAGTTGGAAATTATGCAGAGTGTGACCTGCATTATTCAATTTAAAACTAATGTGTTGGTGAATTTATTATAATTAGTTTATACATAGATTATTTAACTAGTTGTGACTATATTTAATATTCTGGTTATGGACTAAAGAGCTAGTATTCAATAGCTTGCAGAACATTCTATTTTTTATCTACATTTACCTTAAACCAACTATTATCCTAATAAACATAAGGTGACTTTGTTTCTCAAGGGATACCATATGGCTTATGCTCATACTTGTTCAAAGGTATCATAATAACTTATCTCCTTGGTGCACCTCCAATCTATTTTACACTGTATTGATAATCATTTTACCATCATAATCCCATTTCTTACCAATAAAAGTAGGATAATGGGTCTCATTTATTTTCATGCTAGCTACCTTGAAATATCCTTATAGGTTTAAGTTAGCAATCTTAATTTCTACATCTTCAAGATGACCAATTAGTTTTACTCTCCCATAATCTATGAGACTAAGAGTAAATGAATTATACCTCCCCGGTGGTCAACCAATAACCTCCCATGTAGATCTTGGTATTATATTTGCTATGCTTCCAAATTCAAATAAAACATTAGGTATCTCATACCCTACGAGTTTAATAAACATTTCAGAGTCAACATCCCAAAGCTTTTTATTTTTTACATACCACATGACCTTGTTGGTATGTTATTATCCTCATTATGCGCACTCAAGTAGATCATGAAAAATATTTGTAATATTCTATGAAATATTTTCATTTCATAGAGTGATCAAAAGTTTCATTAGATCTATCAATGTATTCATTACTCATTTCTATCACATTATGCAAATAATATGCCCATACAATTATGCATCAATAATTGTAGCATCAACTTCTAATGTATTTTTTGTTGTATGTTTTGAAGGATTTGTCATGTTTGATACATCAGGCCTTTTTACCTTATAGGGTTAGGATACCCATCTTATTTAACCTTACGTCTTTAATCTAATGGCATTTATAAAGGGGGCAATCCTTGCTTTGCATGTATTTTCCTTATGTCTACTAGCATGAACACATTCTCCCTAGGGTGCAAATGGATTATGTTTAATATAAGTTTTTATTTCCTCTAATTTTTTAAAATTGGGAAATATTTAGTATGATGTTGTCTTGCAACTTTACAATAAATGTAGTACATTTGTCTTTGAAGATTAGTTGGGTAGTTTCATGCGAAGTGGTTATATTTTCCACATAGATAACACTGAATTGGTTGATGATCTTGTTGGTTATCATTATTTTGACCTCATATCCACCATGGTACCTTACCCTTGTATCTTATTTTATTTTTTTGGAAACCCCAACATTGTGACTATTTCCCATCAAATCCCCCTAACTATTATTATTGTACATCATATCCACCATATTGTCACTGAGGAGATGATAAAGCCCAATTTGATTATTGAGGATAAGGAATTGCATTATTCCATAAGGATCAATATTGATACTATGGAGATAAAAAATTCCATCCAGATAGACCTTTGGGTTGATATTTTGGTGATGAAAGCATCCACTCAATATCATCTTATGCCATGCTAGACATTTCCACCTTCGAGCCTAGAATTCCTTGTTTTGTAGTAGGTTTTCACTACACTATAATCATGAAGACCTGCTTAGTGATATCTTATTTTAATTATTATAGAGCACTAAAAATATTCTCAACATGATTAGTCAACTTAAAAAAATTAATGTACAAGCTCTATGGTTTTTGAATGTATTACTGTAGTAAATGACATTTTGATGTTGCATGTCCTACTACTCTGCATATGTCACAAAATTAAATTTTTATTTTTTGAAAATCATTCCTATGATGTCCTTCCTTACCACACTCCATACACCATATACCTAAATTGGGCTCATTTATCTCATGAATTTCATACATCTTCCTAAGAAAAACATCTATTTTCATCTCAATTTTAAATCTAGTTGATGGAACATCTCCATAATCCTCAATCTATTCTACTTAGAGTGTAGCTTCTCAAGCATCAGTCTTGGTCAAAAAATGTGAATACGTAATGGAAAATTTAATTCTTCATCACAACCCTTACACACACCAATCATCTTTATATTTATCTTCCATGATAAAATCTATTTTTTCATTACATCTGTAAATCTACGATCGTATTCCCATATCGATTCTTTGCTTCACTACCAAATCTGCTTGAGATCCTAAATGGTTTGACTTGAAAACTTCTTCATCTTAAATGATGAAATTAAATGGTCCTTGACTTGTTTAAGACTTATGTAATTAACATCCATTTCATAAATGAACTCTAGAGCTTAGCCTATTAAGGCTTCTGTGAATTCACATTTCTTCACATCTTTAGTGGTCACTCCCTTAACCTACCGTTTCATATCATAGGTTAATAAATATTGTTTGGGGTTAGAAGACACATAATTTATTATTAAATAAATAAAATTTCTTGTGTTAAACACCATGCTTGGTGCACTTGTAACTACTGTTATGGGCTTTTACAAACTAGTCCTTATGGGTGTCTTAAAACTAGTTTTGAAAGAGAACCAACTTCTTCTAACCTATTATTGTCTATCAAATTCTTTATTTGTGCACTAAGTTTACCAATTTTATTTGTAAATGATTCAAACCAATTTCTAACTATCCCAACTTTGTCACGTTGCTTTCTCTTTTATAAATATAAAATGGGCTAAGGGGATGTGTACTCCTGAAATGAATGATATATCTTTAACTTCTTTTATCTACAACCTTAAACCTGTGATACTTCTATGATTGTGCATAAATTCCTCTAGAGAATATTATTTCTTTGGTCCTAATAATATCCTTGTAATTGTGATCTACGACTATCTTATAATTGCTTGACTACTAGTCTACTTTCCTTTTTATCCTCAATATATTTCATCTCCTTTCTATTCCAATCTCTATCCTCTTCTTTCTCAGGCCCCTCCATTCCTCACTCTGCATAATATCTAAACCCTCTAATTTATGTAATTTGTGTAGCCTCTCTCTAGGCTCCTTTCTCTTCTACATACTATATTATAATCCTACTCTTATTTGTAGTTACATTTGAGTTATCTTGTTTATTCCACCTTTATTATCACAAATCTCTTTCTAATCCCATAATTTTCTTCTCACTCTACTTATTTACATCTTTCATATTCTATGTTTAAGTTCAAGTTCCTTTATTCAACTCTGCATCACTCACTCTTACATCACATGCACCCCCATGATGTTTAAAGTGACTACTCTATGTTAATAGCAGTAGGTGCCATGGCCTTTTTAACAACCAACATCTCAATCAAAGTAGGTAGTCACTGAAGGAAATTTCCTTAGAATCCTCTCACAAACAAGTCTTGCATAGATTCAAAAGCTATATATTATTGTACAGTAAATTCTATGATGCAACCGTCGATGGTAGTCTTTGTCTAGTGATCTATCACATAGGTCTAGTCACTATCTAAAGCTTGCAATTTGTCTAGTTTATTTTCCATCTAAACTATAAATTTTATCCTTATAGGTTGAAAAAAATGGTACTCCAATCTATATAACCATGTGTCTAATAGTCTAGGTAACTCACACCAGAAGATTTCATATCTTTCTTTGTATATATGTTCCTGAATAACTTATTTCATAGTCTTTCATATTATTTTTACTTCTTTTCTGTAAAGTTGTGGATTCTTTCATCTAACCATCTCTCTACATATCTCTGCCCTAGTATCCATCACATTATGTTTTAAAAAAAATCCATGCTCGCTACACCATTGCTAGTAGGTGTTCCTACGAAAACCCTTCAGAACATGCTAATAATGAGATAATTGTGTGAGAAGTGAAAAAATTAAACAATAGGTAGTGATTTAGACTAAACCCATCCATTAATTAGCTAAAATAAATACATTTATGCATGAAACATAGACTCGATAGTTTAAAAACATTCAATATAAGGTACATGATTAATAGATTTAGAAAAATAGAGCATTCACTGTGCATAAAACAAAGATAAAAGACTTATAGGGAAAACCATTTTAGAATTGTATATTAATCTTTCACATCAAAACCATTTTACAATATAAATAAGTGTTACATATATAGTTTTTATAAGGTGCTGACTCTTCATATTCTAGCCTTTCATTACATCTAAAGGAAATACTCCATATTTTTTAGACTATTACTATGTTTTGAAGTGTCAAATACATCTAAAAAGAGATAAAAGAGACAAAATAGTGCAAGTCACACTCATGTCCATCAATTACACTATGTAATTTTTTTATCCCTATTCTACTCCCAATAACTTTAGAAGGTACATATCCTTTTACAAGATTATTGTTGGAAGAAGGTGTAGACCTTGAATTGTAACCTTTGGATGTTAAGTTATGATAATGTAATTTTGATGTGGTGAGGTTACTTGAATTAGAAGAAGACATCATGGGGCCTAGAATAATGAATCATGGTTGATATGGTGTACTAATACTATTTTAGGTCAAAGAAAGACCACTAGGACATGAAGGAGGAGGTACTAAACTAGAAGGATAAATACTTTGGGGTATGCTAGAAAATTGGTGGGCATTGATTTTTATTGTAGCTACATCATTATTAGTAATACAATCTACGATGTTATTGTAGTTATACAAAAAATCATGGTAGCTAATTTGGTTGTCTTGATAATCTTGACCTAGATTATGACTTCTTTGATTTTGATTCTACCCTTGATTCTAATGTTGATTACCAAATTGATGTTCATTATTAAAATTGTGCTTCAAAGATGGGTATTTATATATATTCATGTTTTGATTTTACTTAGAAACATTGTTATCCAACTCAATATCACCATGTTCTAAAAAATCTTGGATAAAGTAACTTAATTGTATGCACCTAAGAATTTCATGCCCTTTGACACGATGGAAGTCACAATATTCGTTATCCCTCTACTATTGAGGCTTGGGTTGGCATTTTGGAAAAGGATTCAGATTTGGCCAAATGGCCATGTTAGCTACAATTAGATTCTGAAATACAACCTCAATAGGCTCATTGAGATCAATGAAGAATCTATTTTGATATTGATTACTTTGAGGAGGTGGTCTTTGCAATGTAATGGTTGGATTAGATGGAGTATTTTAGACAAGCGATGGCTACATCATCTACACATGTCTTGATTTCATTTCTCCATTCCCTATGATATTGTTATTTTTATAAAGGGCTTTTACCTTCTTAAATGTACTTTCCTATGTCTATGGATGAAATTGAGATTACACTTGATTCTAATAATATATCTTAACTAGGCCTTTGTCTATAAGTGCTTTCTCAATCTTCACTCCTTTATCTATAATTTCCTCCAATATATTAGCATAATGAAGTCTCAATTTATGAGCCACATCTAAAATTAAATTGTAAGTGAAAATATTTTCTAGTTGTTTGTCTAGAAGATTGTGTGGAAAGTGGCTATCTAAGCTTCTCTATTATTGTAGGTAAGTAGATAATATTTTCCCATCACATTGTTTGGCACTACATAATTAAACCATGGTCAACTCATGTTATATGTTGTAAGATTAGTGTTTTTTATTTTTTTCTAACAAGTCATCAAAATTTATGATGTATACTTTTAGAAAGTCGAGAAGCCATTCTAAATCTTATCCACCCAAACTATGTGAAAACACATAAAGTAGATACACATTATTATATGTTACTTCTTGGAAGGACACAAAGAACTCTTTTAGGTACTCTTTAGGATCACCCTTTCCCTTGTATTCATCAAACTTGGGCACCTCAAAATGAGATTGGAATGGTACTTGGATAATGTTCATGTCTAATGGATATAGACATATTTTATTGCATGTGTACTTTTTACCCTGATTTCCAACTTGAATTCAAACAATGCCTTGTATCTCTTTAAATTATTGGAGAGTAGATGCATTATAGGATGGGAGAATGATATTTGGCTAACTATTTAAAGGGGAATTGGCTTGATTGGATATAGAGGTGGATTTAGATTAAAATAAATTGGGATGGATGATCTTTGGGCTGATTTATAAGGGTTGTTCACCCTATAACAAATATTATAATGTTGATAGGGTACTTGATGTTGTTGACAAGTATTATGAGGTGAATTATCAATACACTGTTGGTTTGGGGGAATTTATAATAGATATGGGGGAATATATAGTTAAAAAATAGAAACCTATCATAAGGTAATTTGTTGGGAAATATAATTTTATTTTTTATTAGAAGAGAGAGGTTATGGATTAGAAGGGATTTATTGGGGATTAATCACAACCTGTTATTGAGGTGGGGGATTTACAACTTACTATTGCATAGTGGTGTTGGTTGGTTGTAGTAGAAAATTGGTGGAAACATGTGGTTGCAGATTTGAATAAGTAGGATGAGAACTAAGATGAAATTTTTGGGAGTTAAAATGAACTTGTTACAAACTAGACATAAGTTGTTTAGAGTTTAAAGGAAATTGTTACAAACTAGATGTAAGTCGTTGGGAGTTTTCTATAACTAGTTGTTACAAATTAGAGGCAAGGTGTTGGGAGTTATCTACAACTAGCTATTGTAAACTAGAATTAAGGTGTTGGGAGTTATCTAAAACTAGCTATTATAAACTAGAGGATGGGATATGTTGGGAACTAAGAGGAAGTTATTGGGAATTAGGAAAGACTTGATGCAAACTTGGGAATGTTTGCGATGGAGTGCTAGTTTATAGCAATGGATCCATGAGAGATGTTTTTTTAGGAGCCATAGAAGAATCTACCATAGATAGAAGATTATCTAAAGGATTTCATTGTTGCTACTCAATAATTGGGTTTTACTCCATTGGTTGAAGTTTGATCAAAGAATAAGCAACTAGGGTAGCAGCCAAAGAGGCTAGGAGTTAGATAGTCTAATATAGTTATGTAATGCCAATTTGGATACATGGGATGGGATTTACAAGTTGTACCTTTATTTTACTTAATGATTTCATAACTTGACTATAAGTGTGTACAAGGGCCTACCCATGAGTATAAGTTGACTCAGGAAATATATATTATATTTGGAGATGGATACACACCTCTTTTGCTCTGAGTGGTACCTCATCCTATTTACATTGATATTTGGGTTTTCATTATGTTGGAAGGACCTAAATGGAGCATAAAACATTTCTCTCTCATAATTAGCATTGTACACAACCCTAATTCTTGTATATCTAGGCAATTTGTAGCTAATGATCTTTGTGTCAAATCAAGAAGAGGAATTGAATTGTTTTGGCATGAACATGTGTAACTCTTGGTTTTTAAAAATTCAAAGTGAGACTTGCGAATTCAAAAAATATTTTTGAAGAATGTTTTGAAATCCAATGGTATTTTAATATGTCATTTTTATATTTCGTGATCAAAGTAGAATGTTCAAGTTTTAAGCATGTCAAAATAAAATGTTGAAAGTAGAACAACGATTGAATTATCTTCCACAAGTAAGAATAAAAAAGTTGAAAGGCCAAGAACAATCTCTTGAATGTCTCTTAACCAAATTTGAACTTGAAATATTGAAAATGTTTGATTTTACTTTAACCTTTGAGTTTGATTCAATTTTGAATTTAAAAGTTGACTTGAGTTTAAAGTTGACTTTAGTTTAATTTTGAAATTTGACTTTAATCAACTTTAAAAAGTTGAGTTTGGTTGACTTTTTAAAGTTGACCTTTGAATTAGAATTAGAATTTTGGTTCAAACTAAACCTAATTTTGAATTATCTTAAAATGGATAGTGTAATGGTACAAATAAGACAAAAAATCACCATAAATGGGAAGCATAATGCTTTAACATAGAACAAATATGACCAAAATTTGGGTAGAGTAATGCACTACATGGGTTAAAAATGACATTTTTTAAGAATTAGAAGTTTCTAGAATTATTTTATGTGTAAGGTATGTCACACATAAGGAGTATAAGATGACAAACTATCAATAACACACATTAAGAACAAGCATAAATTTAATGAAAGATTGGGTGTGTAACACAACTAAAATGCACATGAATACCTCATTTGAAGTGGTGACAAATTAGTTTCCCATAACCCTCACTTTGAGTGGTACATCATGAAATCTTGGGGGAGATTGGTTTCCCTTGTACTACAATCTATTTATAGATAAAGGTCTTAATCTAAAATTTTGACATGGATTTTTTAAATGATCCTTAATATACCTCACAGTATGTGGGGATCAAAATCTATCAAAGAAGAACAAAGAAAGGATAATTCAAAAAAGGGTCTATTAGCTCTACAAGTACTTTAGTTTTAAAGGTCTTAGTGAAGTGATAGCAGCAATTTGAAATCCAAGGTTGAGGTTTGATAGCATAGCATTAGGGATAAACCCCTTGCTGTCACGAAATTCTTTATGGGAAATTTCACTATGCTCTTAATGATAATTGCCCTTAACTTATATCCCCTATCAGATATACAAGGTTGATAATATGTTGGGATATGAAACCCAAGATGCCACACCCTAATAAATCATAAGAAGGATATGAAATACACCTTGCATAATTAATAAAGAATAAAAATAGGACAAAAATAATTTACGTGTTTTTTGGTCACCCAGGCTCCTTAAAGGGGGCAAGGGAAAGCATAGGCATGATACACTATAAACAAGAAATCAAAAAAAGTAGACAACTAATGAAAGAAAATAAAACATACTTTTTAGAGCACCAAATAGAAGTGTTGGTTCTTTGATTAAGCACTAAATTAAAATATGAGTTAAAAACATGTTTTATTTTGATAATAAATCTACCTCTTTAGCCAACATAACCTATAAGAAGTAAATTAGGAATTTAAAATGTGGTCTCTCAAAAGCTAGGATTTTTAAAAGTTGACTATTTAGCTCATGGGAAATATACACAGTGTGATCCCACCATTTAGCAAGGCAATCCCACCATTATGTAGAAATAAAAAATAATGAATAGGGAATTGGTGATTCCACTTATTAGTAGGGCAATATCACTGATTTATAGGGTTATATCATCATTTTTCAAGACTTTCCTATTGATATTAAAATTGATAAAAAATTAGCTATTTTGTAGGATGACCTCATCATTTAGCAGATTTATCTCATAAATTTGTAAGGCATTCCCACCATTAGGGTTTTTTATATCATCGTATTGATAATTTTTACAAAAACACATAGAAATACAAGTCATTCCCACCGATGCATAGAGTGTTCTCATTGTTTTCTTAAAAACACAGAAAAAAAATAATACGAGAGTGATATCATCATTTGACAGGCTAATATTGATGATTATAGGAAATGATCCTACAAAAATATAGATAATTCCCACCAATTTATAGAAAATGAAAACTTGAAAAAAAATAGCAAAAAATAAGTGGAAAAGGTCAAATATTATATTTTCAAAAACCTAGAAGGTGATGAAATGTTTACAATAGGATTCTAGGGTGCATCAGTCCCATCGGGCATGTCAAATGTAGATCACAAGTACAAAATAGGTTAGTTCATTATTAGTGTTTCAAAACCAAAATAAATAAATAAACATGACATCTCAAGCATGATCCCTCAAGTTGGGCAAGGTATAGGAGAATGAAAACAAATAAAAAGACATAAACCAAAAGCTATACCTTTCACATAGATTCATTCTCCAAGTTGGATTTTAAGTGTGTTTGTGCCTAGATTATAAAGCTATGAGTGTTTATCAATGTCGCTTGTTCATTTCAATGGCATATCGCCTTGTCTATGATGGGTATTTTTAATAAATGTGAAGAATTTTGAATATTTTTGATTGATTTATGTATAGTAAGTTTACACTAAAAGGCTTGTTCTGTAATGCCAAATGGGCCTTGAATTTATAGACTTGTCAGATTAATTCTAAACATTAGATCATATCAAGATGAGGGGTTGAAATTCAGTCCAATTTGGCTAATAAATGTCATTAATATTAGGTGTTTGAGTCTACATTTATTAGGCATGGATTAGATTTTTGTATTTACATTGAATTTTATTACATTTATGCTAATGTTTGATAACTTTATTTGTGATGTCATGATGATTTCATAATTCAAATATTTATTGAATATTTGAATATTATATAATTATGAATTTATCCATTTTTTATGAATTTTATGTTTATCCATTTGATTTGATTTGATAGGCTAATTAATTCATATTAGTTTCATGTGATTCATGTAATAACAATATTTGAACATTTTTTCTAGTTAATTACCCCAGAACGTTGCTTAAAAAATAACAATTTAATGTAGGGTGAATTAAATGAAGCTAATAGTTGGTTATGGTGCATTGTGCCGATAATATTTCCCCAAAGTATATTCATAATATGCATGTCAAGTGTGTAGGGAAATTTGGGAATTTCAATGATTTCTAACCTAATTTATGTGTTATTATAGATTCACCCTGATTGAAAATTTGACATGAAAGTGATGATAATTGAGTGTCTAAATAACCTAATCCTAAAATTTAAAAACTATCTAATGCATCAGGACATACCTATTCACCATGACAAAAAAAATTCTTATGTTATTTCTTTTAGGATAGACACACACACTCATGATTGTTTGACTATGGTGGAGATTATGTTTTTACAGCTACGTTTGTCTTGTTAGGGTTTATAGTTTGGTTTTTATGTCATCTTACTATTAAATGTGTACCTTTACTTTATATATATGTTAGATAAAATATGTGAATCTACCCCTTAACCTAGCTTACATTCCAAAACAAAACAAATAGTTATAGAGTCATGAAACTGTTAAGGCATCATTGCAAACTACATATCCCACATACATGTAATAAAACCTCCATGTAGTTTTATGAGTGTGTGGATGGAATAGATTGAGGGAGGGTTTTATGAGCCTCCTTTTCCCTAAAAGTGATGATGAAACTACATGCCCTCCTTTGGCATAAGATAAATGTAGAGAGACTAAGATAGGATGATAATGTTGTAAGTGTATGAGATTCAATGAGGTTGACTTGAGTGATGTTTGGCTCTTGATATTCAAATGTGTCTTATGCTTGTTTCTTGATTTTTTTATCATCACTTTTGGATAATGAATGTCTTGGTTAGACCTTATATATATAGGTTGACCTATTATAGTCTATGCATGTTTTTTAACTATGGTAATATATTAAAATAAGAGTAAATGAGAAATATTCATGAAACCTAGCTAATGAAACAAAAAACAAAAAAGGGACAAATGAGTATGAGTATGGGTTTATCTAAGATGAACATGTACAATGTATGGGTTTGACTAGGAGATTATTATAGATATATTATTGAGATAAGGTTGTGTGATTGTTTATAAATATTATCTGTGTTAAAGGATGTATTTTTTACAAGTGTTGAGGTGATTTTAGGATCAATGGACCAAGTATAGACCTATTGTGGGGCCAAATTAATCCTAAAAATAAGCTAAATATAAAAGTTTTTCCAAATAATGTAAATTAGGAATAAGACTGGTGATAAGGGTCTTATGACAAATTTAGGTGTCAATAATAATAAATTACTTTATCAAATACTAGAATAAAGTGGTCACAAATAAGGGTGTACAATTCATAATTTATATGCTTATATAATAGATTACACACTACATGAATGAATTTCTTATCAGATAAATTCCACTTGGAAAATATATTGGTGACAAAAACCAAGGAAAAATAATTAAAATTTCTAAGAAAATATGGCATGTATAAATTTCCCTCCATTTTATAGCCTTTAAAATCTTTAATTAATTTAAAAGATATCAACTTACCCCAATTCGATAAAATACCATCATCTAAAAGACTTCGGAGTAGGGAACATGTATCTAGGAGCTTCATGTGGTCTTAGGAAAATGATATATTTTTAAGAACCATCATCTCTCTATTAGGGATTTGAAATGGATATGACATATCTGATTCATTTTTCTAGGACCTAGGATTGGTTGAACATCCCTTTAAGATATCATAGATGTGCATCTTTTTCTAATTCATAATCTAGTTAGTATTGTAATTAACCCCGTGTTATGGAAGATGTAGCATTTTTTTAAAATAAACCTAGAAACATCCACTACTACTCAACTACTTGTTTCACACAACCAACCATCTCTTTTATCACAATAGTGGCATATATCCATTATTAGCTCTAGGCCTAGAAATACCTTAGGTTCTTACCATTTCTTGTGTATACAAAGAGTATTTAAGTTTATATTTCTCTTTCACTTATTCATTTTAATCATCCATGGTTTCATCAGAATTTGTTTCATCTTTTAGACACCTAATTTTGGTACAAGACCCTTTTCCATAGTGCATTTGACTTGCTTTTGTACACTTGGTCCACTTGTGTATATTTATCTATTTTAAGACATTTCCTACCCTACCCTTCTCTCTCTTTGGCCTTATATATATCTTTAACATTAATCAATTTCTAATTTTGAGTCATATTTGTCCATTTTTTAAGTTGTTTACACCCATTCCAAACATTTTTCTCTCCTAAGATAGACTCAATTACTAATGATGTACCATTGAATGTATCATGTGTGTTTTTGTGGGTCTTTCCCCTTTTGCTTGATTTCCCATGCCTTTGATTTCACTTATTACTATTTTTCCTGGTTATCCATGATGCATGTCATGTCCTAGAGATCCCTTTATATACCAAATCATCCAAATTCATTTATCAAGTATTAGATGAATGATGAATCCTTATCCACAAATCAAGTTAGAGCCTTCATTGCCACATTTATTGTTACTCTTGTGATAAAGCCTTCCACCTTGATACTAAAATCTTATTTAAGCTATTGTGAAATCATCCACTTATACCAAAATAAGGCTTAGGTGAATGTTCAATGTAGTTATATCATCATTTCTAGGGAAGAGGAGGTTGATACCTTTACTTGAGATTCCATTTACACAAAACTAGAACTATATAAGGTTTAATTTAAAGAATGTAGGCTATGTATCTATAACTCCCTTAAAGTTACCCAAAAAATTATCTATTTTTGGTATTCTTCATTGTGTGTTTGTGGTGAACTACGTCAATAAAAGAAGATGCCAAATCATACTTTCTACCTATAAATATAGTAACATGAAGACATAAGACTATATGACATTAGATAGTGTACTTGCACAAGAAAATTAGAATCCAAAACAAATCATAGTACATATTGGAGTAGAAATTATTCATCAATCATCAATAGAGGGGGTGCATTCAATAGGTGAATCTACATTGGGAATTTTCATTGACTGAATTCTCCTAGAGAACATTCGGTGATAACAAAGCAAATGTCAAATTTGTTCCTATATAGTCAATAATTTAGATTTCACAAAAAGTTGAGATATCACTTATAGATCACTACTACACTCTCAAAATCCTAATATTTTGCCTAGGTGTGATAGTGTCATCATTTTTTCTATTTCTTTTAGTTCATTAATTATTGAGTTGTTTATTTCATGCTTATTTACTATTTTCAGCCATTAGGGCAGATATAAATTTACTATTTTAAACTATATGTTAGATTTTCCTTATCCAAATAATTTTACCATTCTATTCATGTCATTATACGCTAGCATCACAATTTACTAACATAATTGGTGAACCTATCTATTCTTCAAATGCCTATATAATTTGAGGTTTCCTTGTAGGGTTTCACAAATGATTTGTTATTTTGCTAATTTAATTTCAGATCTACATCTTACCTTACATGTTTTGATCAAACCTTATCTTCTACTCACCTAGTTATATAATATATCAAATTTTGGGGGCATGAATGAAATGATTTTGATGTTTATATTATGTTTGACCCTAATTAAATTGATTTTATGATTTTTATAGTTAATAAAGCATAAAATAAAAGTGTTGGGAATAATGAAGCTTTGAATGAGCATGACCCTACAGATCCGTTGGATGATACTACTATGAAACTTGGAGGTTCTGCATCTCCATTACATGGTGAATCCAGTACTCTTCATGTTACTATTGATCTTTTTATTTATCCACCTAGTGATATGCCCCATCCTTAGGTAAATCATTTTATTCCTATACAACCTAAGGCTTCTACATTTACACCTATTGTTAATCAAATAACCAATATTTCTCCATGATCACATTCTAACCTTAGACATAATAAAAACACCAATCATGCATCCATTGCAACTAAACTTAACCATAAAAAGGCATCAATTCCCAAATACACACATACTAATCCTAATCATATAGTTAGTGGTACATATAGTAAACCAATAGTAAAATAACTTGATGATATGTGATAAAAACTTACATAATTATCTAAAGCATCTAACAAACCTATCCATGTGGTTTCATCTTATGATATATTAGGAAATTGATGCTAGATCATCTCAATAAAATTGACAATCTTGCATCACCCATAACCAAAATTAGTCAAATGATGAATAAACCAACTTTGGTTACATGCAGTTACATAATATAACATTTTTGAAAGTTGTTCTAGACTGTGCAAGAGTCCAATTGCACAAAAAGAAGGTGGTTGAGATTTATGTTGGAGTTTGAGAATAAAAAGGGAATAAGTTTTGGCTAAGAGAAGTAGTGTTTACACAGAGTTATAAAATACATGAGGATACATTAGGGACATAAAGTAAGGTATAGAAATAAGGGATATCATGGTAGCACAAAATTAAATCAAGGCTTAAAGAGTGCCAAGGAACATGGTGTAGAAGGATTTGATCACTCAAGGGGTTTTGCATGAGAACAAGGAATTTTCTAACCAAATATAAGTTTGAACTTGCCCAACTGGGGTACAAGGAGTCAACCTTACTAAAGGATCACATTAGAGTTGTGCATAGTTACAATTGAGGGGCACTTAAAAGTACATATAGTGTAATTATCCATTAATGAATCTCTAAGTTACCTAGTGTGTGATAATAATGACATGTGGAAATATAGAGAGTTTGAAGCACAAGAAAGTGCAAAAAACTAGGCAAAAAACATTGAATACAAATCCAAAGGAAGTAGAAGATAGATGGATAATTATTTAGTTATGAGTAATTATAGTTATCTATTCCTTAGGTTAGGTTAAAATTAAAAGTGACATGACAATAGAAGGGATAATAAAAAAAGTCTATTATGTGTGGATATATTATAAGAATAATCAAACTTGAATGACTTAAGGTCTATAAAAGTCTATATTACTTATAGGGTAGACCTATAGATTTGCATAAAGCCTATAGATTCATGTAAAACCCCATTAAATGAAGCTATTATCCAATTGTGGGGGAATTAAATTATGCAATCAAAACTTATGAAACTATAAATAAGGGTCTTGGATGAGCATTTATAATGCTCAGAATCTAAGGATGAGACTCTGTTAGAATGATTCTGTAAAGGAAAAGGAAAATATTCCTAAGGAAAAACAAATAGAAACGAAGCTTCAATTTATAGGTGGAGGCTCATATTATTGAGTTAAGGGTAGTATAAATATGCCATAGTAGAGAGAGTGAGTTAGATCTATGTCTAAGGACTAGACTAAGTAGAGTCAAGAGCTCAAAGTATAACTACAAAGCTTATAATATCATATAACCTTAAAGTAAATGAAATAATGAATATTTTAGCATAGATCCATTGTGTAGAACTCTGAGGGATACATGTTGAAGGTATCCATTCACTAGGACCTTTCACCATGATAAACCTTGAGAGATGTAGGGAAAAAGGATAAACATGTAAGTGAGATACAAACTAGTATAAGGAAAGCTAGAAGATCACCAAATATGAAGCTAATAGGAGAGAATCATTCTCCACTATGAGGAAGGTGGGTAGAGAGTGAGCTAGAATAAGATATTCCACAAGAAAACACTTAGAAAGGATGAGCTAAATGTGAACTAGGAATTTGACTCAAGAGAGGATGGTTAGTATGGTGTTAGTTTCAAAATGAAAATAAAATGAAAGAAACACATTAACTAGCATAGCATCTCCAGGCATAGACACTAGGGAGAGCTTAGTTAACAAACATGAATAAAACACACAACTAAAATTCAAAAGAAACCTTCTTTTACCTCCCTTGAATGCTCCAAAATGCTTGTTGTAGTGGCTTACTCGACTTATGCTCATGAAGTCCTTGGAAATGAAAGCTTGGCTACCTCCATCTCTCCTTGGCACCTTTGGATTTTGGCTTGGCTTGACCTTGAATAAATTTGGCATTATAACACTAATTGCATTAATCTTTGTAATTGTTATAACTTTACATAATCATGTCCTAGAAATGATGTTCATGACCTCTCTATTTATAGATTTTTGAGAATGTCTAGAATCAACCTGAACCATCTATCTTGAGATTGAGATGTGTGGTTGAGGATTAATTAAATCTTTATAATTAAGTTTATAACTATCCTTATCATGACATTGGAAGAAGGGGAAATTAAGATGCATGGAGGGCATGAATCCTAATATTTGTGGCATTTATGGCTCAGGGATGTCTTCCCAAGAAATGAGGTCACCTGATGATGCAAATATTCAATATTCATTTATAAAAACAAGTATTCAACAAATTTTCATGGGATTCTTAAATAGGCCTTGCTTTGGATTAATTAGCTCTTAAGCATGATTAAGCACATTGTGCTCAAATTACTCAAATTGGTTAAAATGCCTTATTATTGGTCCAAAATTTGACTGGATAGGAATTGGAAGTCAATGTTAGATGAATTGGAATTGTTATCCCATTTAGGATGTTATTGAAAACAAATAACAAATGCATGCATCTTGTGGAAAATATTTTATAGGAAAGATCAATCTAGAGCACTTAGGTGCAAAATTGGCATTTTGACTCAAAATGATTTGATCAAAGATAGTTGGCCCATAAATTACATTGCCCCATTTAAGGATATCTTGGCCAAAATCAGCACTTGAATATGTTAGTTTCACATCATTTAGCGTGTTTTAGTGTTTTTAAGCCAAATTATGCATTTTGGGTGGAAATTGACCAAAACCCTGATTGGAGGTTATTGGTGGCCAGATTTAAGTGTCTACAGTTTTCCCCTATTTAGGAAGGCATTAAAATATATAAGCACAGTAACATCTTCTTAAATAATAAAAAGGTCTTGTATGCCTACAACTACAATGATGATAAACTAACTGTATGATGCCCCCTCGAGGGAATGATTGGCACAAATAGGTCGGTAAATGATCCCTTGAAAAGAAAGAAGTGAAATGAGAGGACCAAAAAAAGGAAAGATGATGGGATGAAAATACAATGATATTGAAAAATTAGTCAAAGTCATTGAGAATGCAAGTGGGATGGTTTACAATGGTTTGCCCAAAGGCAATTATAATCATTGTACCTCGATAGTGACAATGTGGTATGATAACATAATGATTTGCCCAAAGGTAGTTATAATCATTGGGAAGATGGAGCTGCCCTTGTTAGGATAGAAAAATAAGATAATAACATGCCCCTATATGGGTAGAAAAATTAAAGTGGTGAAAATATAATGATTTTCCTAAAGGCAGTTATAATCATTGAGAAATGTAGGTGGGATGGTGTGTAATGATTTTCCCATAGGTGATTATAATCATTGGACCTCGATTATGAAAAACATGATAAAATTGGTCAAGGATGATGATAACTTAACATAGAGAGTAATGATGAATTGGAACAACCTAATAGTAGGGAGATGCTCATCTGAATTTAATAAGGGTGGAAATTATTTCATGGTTAATTACTCTATTTGGGATATGATTGGGATTGAATCAAGATGTTGATGTTAAAGAGATACCACCATTATTGAATAGACTTCTTGAATCTTAGGTTTGTTATAGCACATGTCGGTAGGCATCATGGTATAACATCATGAGGACTTGGCTGAAATATGCATACGGATTGACTCTTATAATCCAATATTCAATAGAAAACAATTCACTAATGATAGAAACCATGATGACAATGTAAACATATGAATATGGATGGATTCAAGTGTAAGTATGGGTAAGGAATCACCTAATAAACACAAATTGGATCAAGGCAATAGTGTTAAAAGCAAATAAATAGATAGACAAATAAATAAAATAAGAAGAAACAAACAATTCAATAGAAACCATAAGAACATTACCCCTAGAAAATAGGTGACATCTGAACAAACAAACAAAATGGGGGAATAGAATAAAAGGAAGGGGTTGGCCAAGTTATCTCTATATGCACTAAGCAAGTGGACACTGCCTATATAGTTCCATGGATATAATATCCAATAAAAAACTTAAGCTAAATGTAGTTCTCCTAGAGAATCAGAAGAACGTGATAACTGAGAAAAACAAACATAATGGATGTGATAGAATAAGATAAATGGTCTTGCAAAATGGCAAGTGCATGAGAGAAAAGGCCAAAAAAGATGGGGAAACTAAGTGACAAGTAATTTTCTTGTAACTTATTAAGGGTTCCCATAATCTCTAAGGCAAAGAAGTGGTCAATGTTTTTGTTCTTTTCTAATGAATTTTCAAATGTTTTTTAATTTTTTTGAAGTATCTCAACTCGATTAAGAATGACGAGACACTAAACAGGTCAAGCTCACAAACTAGTGAGAGCATTTAAAGTAAGGTTTCTCATAAAATAGTGAGAGCATTCAAACTTAGGTTGATTTAAAAATGGTGAGAGTGTGGCTTAGGTTTCTCATAAAATGATGAGAGCATGGCTTAGGTTACTCACAAAATGATGAGAGCATTCAAACTTAGGTTGCTTGCAAAACAATGAGAGCATGGCTTAGGTTGCTCACAAAATGGTGAGAGTGTATGGAAAGGGGGATTGAGGTGACCTCAACATGAATTGATCATGACCCACATAGTCCTAAAATGATCTCAAGTCATAGTAATTCCATCCACATAAAAGGTAGGGAAAAACCAACTAGGTCCCAACAAGTTCTCAAATCTGGTAAATGGCCAATCAAATGAAAATAGTAATGGCAAAGTGATGTGGCAATTCATGATAAACAAGTGTTTCCCCTAGTTTTCCCAAAGGAAATTATAACTATGATATAATGGTATAGGTCAATGACACTAATTTTCCCATAGGCAGTTATAATTAGTAGCAAGACTAGTGAAACATTGATTTGCCCATAGGTGGTTATAATCCGCTTCACATAAACAAGCTTGATATAGGGTGGAAAATGAAAGATATCTTTCTAGATCAACTATCAAACTAATTTCATAGACTATCATTTAAATATGGACTTGATTTATTGTTGAAACCTAATTGGAATCCTCTCGTAAAAAGTGCAAGAAGAACCAAAGGAACCAAGATCAGAATAGGATTGGGTAGGATGACTAAAAATAGGCTTACGTCTAGATAGGAATGGAATGGAATTGATATAGGATAATGATGGTTTGATAAATTGGATAAAATGGTGTTTGATAAATTAGATAAAATGGTAAGAGGGTTTCCCCCAAGTGATGGGGTAAATGGATAGGATCTATAATAATGGTAAATAGGCATATATAACAATGGCAATGGCATGATAATGTGAAATGGTATGGCACATATTTTTGGCCTGGGTGTGGTTTTTGATTTTTTTGTTCTTGTTGATGGGGAGATAAACATCTTAATCAAAAAATGATATAAGTAGAATACTTGATCATGTTAATTTATATCCCACACCTCATTTGAAAAGTTGCTCTATCAAGAATTGGTTGTAGATTGGGTTGTCAAGAATGCTTTTGTGATCTTCATTGGTCATTGATTCTGATTCCTTTAATTGTCGATACAAGGCATCTTTTTAGCCTCTACAAAGGAAAGTGTGGCCATGGATGGTAAATAAGGATAAATAATGGATGGTAGGTTTGATTATGAAATGGAATGGTAGATGATAATGTAATGTAGAATGGTTGAGAAACAAATGAAGATCGAGACATCAGTCACACGTAATGTTATTTATGTTATATTCAACATAATTTTGGTTGTGGTAGGGCTAAAGACTTGTTCTCTCAATAGGACCACCAAGTTTTTCTATTATTTGATCTTGAGAGTAGCTAACATCTGATTAGGTTGTAGATTGGAAGCTATTTTGATTTGATCTTTGATTTTATCTTCATCAAGCAGTGAAGAACTTTTGTGCTCAGCTATTGGTGCCTCAAAAAGGTTTTCACCAATGAAATTGTCTTGATTTTCCCATATCACCTTCAATAAGTTTTCTCTAAGGAATGTGGATTTTTGACTTTAATTGTCTTCTAGTGCTTCCAAAAAAGTTTCACTAGAAGATGCTGAGTTCTAACTTTGATTGTCCCCTAGTGCCTTCAAAAAGGTTTCACTAAGAGAGTGTTCTTATGCTATATGAATGTGGTCTTGGCCTCCTTGCTCTTATCCAACTGCTATGTCACCATGGATGCAGTTCAATAAAGTTTGATTATGTCAATCCTAATCGATACTTGTAGGAGATGGAATGTCAATGATATGGCTAATTTGGTTGATGGTAATGGCCTGTGGAATGGTAATGGAATGGGGAGAGGATTCACAATCCTTATAGAAGATACTAGGATAAATTATGTCAAAATTGAAGTACTCATCCTCAAAAACTATAGAAGGATCATAAATGTATTCAAATTGATCTACGAGGCATGCATAACCAATATTGTAACAACCATGAACATATTTTTCTTCTGAATCTGATTCTAACTCAAGGGACTCTGAATCTAATTTTGATACTAATTTTGATTCTAATTTTGATGTTAAATTTGATGTCAGTTCAAGAATATAACCTTACTCTAATTCTAATTCTTCATCTGATTGGTACTCTGTTATAATGATGTCTTGTTGAATGTTTGGTATGAGATAAGTAACAACCTGTAATGGCATGATGGGCTCCACAAAGACTACTTTGTCAAAGTGAGACTCCTCTAGGATGGAAAAAAGGTCAAGAGACAACTCCTTAGAGACTAGCTTGTCAATAGGAGGCTCTTGAAAAATAGGCACATGGTCAAGGTAATGATTTGTCCAAAAGCATTTATAATCATTAATAAGTAACTCAGGAAATATTGGCTCATCAGAGTGAGAATCCTCGACAACTAGTATAGGATCAATAGGCAATTCATCATAGGTTAACTTATCACAAATGGTTGATTCAATAGAAACATCTTAGATTAGTTGGTTCACTTGGCCTTGGTTTTTAATGAGTTAGAAGATACCAATTTTAAATGCAGCTTGGTCATTAAATGATTGGATGGGTTGAGGTTTGGTTGGGATTAGTACTGGATTATAAATGACTTGTGGATGGATAATGTTAGGGCTTTGGGGAGCATGATTGCTCACATGATCTAAAGGATGAAGTCCTAAAATGGTGATGATAGGGTAGTGTGGGGCTTGATGAAATGGTGTTGTGGAGCCTGGTTGCTAGCACAAGTCAAAGGACTAGGTCTAAGAATGGTAATGGTATTCTTTGGATATTGTAGAGCTTGATAGCTCATATAATCCAAAGGAGGGTTAGGGGTAGTCAATGATCGGATAAAAAAAGACATCATGGAACTTGAATGCTTTCACAAGCCAAAGCATCCAAGTCTTCCTCATAAACCATATCATCCCAATTGTGAGTTGGCTCATAAGTTGGTTCTTGATGGTGTTCCACATACTAATTATTGTAAAGAGGGTATGGATCTGTATCCCAAAAAACATTATCTATAGTTGGGTCTTCAAAGTCCTCATAAACCATAACATCTCAATTGGTAATTTGATTTGGATTTTTTGGTTTTTGACTATGTTCCCCATATGGAGTATTGTAAGGAGAATAATAAAACTCCTTAGAAAATATTTCTCTATAGGGATTCCTAGTGGGATTTTGTGTATTCATTCTATCATAATTTGGATTATACATGACTCCATCATAGGTGTAGTTAGACATATCTGCATAAATGATGGAAGCTCTGAAATAAAAAGGCTTAGAGTTCTACAAACTCTAAAAATCTATGTCTAAAAGACAAATGGTTCAAGCTTAGTCTAACTTGGTTAAAAGGTGGAGTTATATCACCAATGTGGTTTGAAAGTGGAGTTGTATCTCCAAAATGATTTTTGATAAGTCTTGGCATAAAATAGCCTAACATCAAATGTCTAATGTCAAATGTCATATGCATAAAAGGTCAAGTTTCTGAATAAAAATCAACATGTCAAAGGTCTAAGTCAAAGTATTCCAAAAAATGTCTAAACTAGGAAAGGGAAAGGTTGAGCTGCTAGGTCTTTTGTCCAAACGTGGAGTCAAAATACAAGCTCAAACAAATAGGCATGCTAGGACTTTTGCCCAAATGGTGTCAAAATATAGACTTGAAACAAATGCTAATGTGAATTGATTTAATCTAACAAGTTTGGAAACAACTTTGACATAGGCCCGACACACAGAATCAAACATAAACATGATCAGTTAGCATAAGGCATAAAATAAAAGGCTCTTTGAAGAAAGGTTGTGTTTCTTCTAAATAAAGGCACAAACAATGATGAGGATAGGCATTAAACAAATAAACCATCAATAGTTTTCAAATTTGGGTAATCGATTAACTAAAGTTATACAACCCAAAGTATAAATATATGTGTATCAACCCAAAAAATTAAGGCCTAAATAGAAATCAATCAATGTTTGAATCCAAAATTGACAAGGCTAATTGAAAACTCAATGTTGAAAACTAGGATTTGACCAAACAAGCTAAAAAAGATTGGATATCATGACAACACAAGACAAAGGTCTAAATGGTAGACATGACATGGTTTGAAATAAATGGTTTTTGATACAAGGTAAACTAGTCTTGAAACAAATTTGAGCAGCCTAATGGTGTAATTATACTTGAATGATGTGATCTGTGTTATGTTTCAAAGACTCGAAAGGCTCAAAATGTTTTGACATAATTTAGGCAGCATAATGCTACTCTCTGTAACTCAAATGACACACACACAAATAGGTTTTAGCAAAAATTTCAAGGCTCAAGTGTGGTGTAAAATGGCCAACATAACACCTCTTTATACAAAAGAGTGACATATAAACAAAGTGCTTTGGACATGGTTTATACACAAACAAACAAGTTTTAGTCTCAAAAAGACTAAGTAAGATAAATGACCAAAATACACTAAGTATAATCATCCAAATCCTAACAAGGGTATGGTAATCTAGGGTTGACTAACTATTAAGTTTTAAACGTCTCTACGAGAATCAATTGCACAATGACTTTCACATCAAATGATGAAAAATAAAAGCATGGAAATTGGGTGACCATTGCATTGGCTAGTTGTAAAAAGGTCTAGTCCTTTTTACAACCACTACATCCTATTGTTCACTCAGTATAGTGTGATATCTAAATGCAGATACATCCCATGTATAACTCTAATTAGGAGCCAAATGAAGTCAATAATGAGAGGTGAAACCCTAGGTCAAAGCTTCCCTAAAGAACTCATGGGAGGTAATGATGTCCCCTTCACAAGCCAAGTTTGCATAAAAATAAAGAAAACATGAAATAGAAAGACTTTAGGTTCATTTTCAAGGTCACCCAAACTTTGACGAGTTTTTGGGAGTGTTTTAGAGGACTTTCAATCTAAGCCTTGGACTAGGCTATTTATAATTAGAATGGAATTTTTGATTTCAAGGGTTCTCTAAACAAGACATATGGAAGAGCATACACGCAACATCCCTCTTCTTACCAAAAAAAAATTAGATCAAGCAACTATTGAAGACAAAAATCTTGGAAAGATGAGTTCATTTTTAAGCCCAAATGAAAATGAGGTGGTGTTCATTTGACCCCTTAGTCTTAGTTATAACTTTGAAAACTAATGCTAAAAATACTTATTTAAGCACTTTAAATGTTACTTTAAGCACCAAAATAATGTTCTTAATTCATTTTAAAACATGTAAAAAGTGGTCTAAAACATGATTTATCAAATTTGAAATCCATTAGTTACCTGTCTACCCTTAAGGCATCACCCCAAAAGCAAATATGTTAGATTAAAAACATTTTAAATAGATTTTCAAAATTTTATGAAAAATCTATGAAACTTGAAGCTAAACTAATGTTAAATTTTGAAAATTTAGGAGAAAACATGTTTAAAAAAAATCATCCAAAATGGAGTACATATGACCCCAAACCAATCATTTTGAAATGGCCTATTTAGCTCTCAGGTTTCTATTTTTAATAAAAATATAGTGACCAACATTAGTTATATAACCGACATCAGTTACACTTACTAACCAATGATGGTTATCTAACTGACATTACTTATACCAATAGTGACTGATGATAGTTATGCCAATCGATGATGGTTTTACTAATCAATGTCAGTTACTATGTAAACCTATGACAAAGAAAAATGGCAAAATAAAGTTATAAAATCAAATTGTAAGAGTTTTAATGATCCAAATGAAGATTTTAAAGTTACATAATGATCTTCTTCATGTGTGGGATGCATCTGGTCCCATCAGGTGTGTCATTATGTAAACTAGGAATTTGACTCAAGAGAGGATGGTTAGTATGGTGTTATTTCCAAAATGAAAGAAACACACTAACTAACACAACATCTCTAGGCCTAGACACTAGGGAGAGCTTAGTTAACAAACATGATAAAACACACAACTAAAATGCAAAAAAAACCCTCTTTTACCTTCTTGGATGCTCCAAAATGCTTGTTGTAGTGGTTTGCTCATCTTGTGCTCATGAAGTCTTCATCACAGGAGGCTTGGCTATCTCCTCTTCTCCTTGGCACCTTGTGGCTTTGGCTTGGCTTGGATTAGAATAAATTTGGCATGGTAACACTAATTGTAATGGATTTTATAATCATTTGTGCATTATAACTTTTCATTATCAAGACTTTGAAGATATTTGAGCATAATAACTTTTCACAAAAATAGCTTAAAAATGATGTGGTAAGGCCTCCTATTTATATATTTTTACAAATGTCTAGAATCAACCTAAATCGTCCATCTCAGGATTGAGATGTGTGGCTAAGGATTAATCTAATTATGTAATTAAAATTGATAAATAGGATCATCAATATTTGGGATATAGGAGAAATTAAGAGGCATGGAGGGCTTTGATGAGGCATGGGAGGCATGAATCTTGATATTTATGGCCTAGGGATATCTTCTCAAGAAATGAGGTCACCTAATGATGCATATATTCAATATTCATTTAAAAAAAAGTATTCAATAAGTTTCCATGGAATTATTAATTATGCCTTGCTTTGGGTTAATTATCTCTTAAACATGATTAATCACTTTGTGTACAAATTACTCAAATTGATCAGAATGCCTTGTTATCAGTCCAAAATTTGACTGGATTGGAATTAGAAGTCAATGTCAAATGCATTGGAATCATTATCCCATTTAGGATGTTACAAATAACAAATAATGAAGGCACATGTCTTGTGCAAGAGATTTGATAGGAAAGATCAATCTAGAGCACCTAGGTGCAAAATTGGCATTTTGACTTGGAATGATCTGATCAAAGTTAGCTGGCCCATATATTGCATTGCCCCATTTAATGATACTCTAGCCAAAATCAGCACTTCAATATGTTAGTTTCAAATATTTTAATGTATTTTAGTGTTTTTAGGCCAAATTGTGCATTTTGGGTAGAAATTGGCCAAAAGCCTGATTGGAGGTTATTGGTAGCCAGATTTAGGTGTCTACACTATATATGATCATGGAGGGATAATTTTTGTCATAGGTTTTTAAGTCTAGAGTGCCTACATAAGATTACAAGGGAGAGTTTAGTAGTTGTATCATAAGAATTTGAAAGGTTATAAGTGACATGTAAGAATGTTGTGTGAACATGGGTATATTTTTTAATGTGATTTAGCCTAGAGGTGTAGAAGAAGAGAAAATAATGATAAATTATTGACAATGAGGTAGCTCATGTGTGAAATATAAATGTGTTGGCAATGGATCATTTGAAAGAGATGAGGTTGTTGACAAATCATCGACCATGAGGCAGTCAAGAAGAAATATCATCTTTAAATCAATAGATTAGGTAGAATATTCCAAGGAAGGTTTTTATCCATAAATCATAAATGGGTAGATAATGATAAGTGATGGATCAGTGACAAGTCAAGATGAGACTTGACTTAGAGTTATAAATCTCAAATAAATTGGATAAGATAGCCTCCATGTTGTCAGTGTTGTAATAAAGGATAACATAGGTGTAAATAAGAACTATTAGGAAGAATGATCCCTTAGAAAATTTCAAAGTGACATGTAAGAGGAAATATCCATCATAGGTTATGAGGTTACACAAAGATTTATCTCAAAGTTTAAATTCAACATTTCTCTAGAAGAGAATGTGTAGAGGAAATGATAGAGTGGGTCTTGGATGTTGAGCACTATTTTGGAATGAATGGTATAAAGGATTCTATGAAGGTGAAATATGCATAGAGAAGGATGTGTGGTAAAAAAACAAAAGGCTAGATATATTTATAATAGAAAAGGAGATGGGAGGCCAAAAAAAGGGTATATATTTGGGAGTAAATGGTATCCAAACTATTGAACTCAGTTCAACTATAAGGTTATTTTAAATGGATGAGAAGAATCGAGAGCCACGTGAAGGAACTTAGAAAGTCTTACTGATAAAAAAAATAAGAGAGGGATACCATGAAGGGTGACACATGGGAGGAGTCGACAATGGAGAAATGAGGAGGACCTAAGGAGCTCTGTAAGATGATGAAAGAGCCTTATGAAAGGGTAGAAGAGTGGGAGCCAATGCTTAAAGGATAAATAACACTTATAAGGGAAGGAATTGAGGAGAAGGCTAAATAAGGAAGATGAATAAGCAATAGAGAAAAATAAGGTTGTTGCAAATAAGTAAAAATAGAGGATAAAATCCAAGGAGAAAATTGATTGCAATATAGTGCAACAAGTGAAGGCAAGGTGGATATCATTTCACTAAGACTAAAAAGGGAAAAATGGTGTGCAAGGTGTAGGAATAGCTTACACAAATACAAGGGAATATAAGGACCCTAAAAATAGTATAAGTGTTCTTGTGCACAATGTGGAATATGTTCTGAAATAATGAATGGGAACCCTAGATTCCCATAGAATGAGTAATTTTCAAAATAACAACAAAAGACAAGGATGTTAGGGAAATTTTTTATATGTAATAGTGCATGATGGATATAAGACAACCTTTATCCCTAAAATCAGAGGAAAAATAGCTTAAGGAAATAAAGGCTCTAAAATACATTCATCCAAAATAGACTGCCCTAATGGAATTATTAAAGGAATAAGCAATGAGAGATATTGTAGAGGAAGGAGAAGTGGAGTTGCCTAAAGTACAACTAGGAGATTTTGACTGTAATAATAGTGAGAATGAGGAACACATGTATAAAGGTGTTCAAAGGGAAATATTAGATATGGATTGAGCACTAGCTAAATAAATCTTGAGCATAGATTTAAACAGCATTGCATCAATGGAGGAAGGTGAAAGAAAAGATACACAGGAGAAGTGCAAGAACTGTTGCTAAGTGGAATATCCCCTGTTTCCCTTTAAATTCAAAAATTGAATATTTTGGATTGCTTTTCTATATTTTACCCTTTTTGATGTTTTAGCATGAATAAAGATGCGATTTTGGAGATAAATTCAAATGAATAAATAAACCACAATATAAAGTTTCAACTGGCTAATCAATGAACTTACTATTCTTCTAGATAATTATAATATCAAGCCTCTATCATGCAAATAAAAATAACACAAATATGGTCTCAAAAACTTGATTTATCTGCAAACTAGAAATAAACCTTGGATTTGCGTGGATCTGGTCGTTGTGTCAAAAACACAGTCGCTGATGTCAGTTATACTGCCATCGTCGATCGATAGACTACCATCGTCGGTCGATGTCAGTTGACCACTCTACCGACATCAGTCTTCAATTAGCTGATGTCAGTCTCTGTAGTACCCTATGGCTTGCAACTGTGAATGGCACCCTTCTTAAATCTGTGATTCAGCTAGTATGGCCTGGTATTGATATGTGTAGACTTTGTACAATGGTGAAATATAGTATAGCACAGCCTATATGCTAGACCCCTGATCTGAAGATCTATATTTTTTCTAAATCAAAAACTAATGAAATAAATACCTGGAAACCTCTGTATTTTGTCCTTTCCAGCCACTGATTTATCGAATCGAATGATTGTTGAAACCCCAGATCTGATTAATAAGCTCGATATGAATTCTATCATGAATCCACCCTTGAAAAGAGCTAGGTTTTCGTCTAACTCTTCTCCAATCTGCTGAAGATTTTCATCCTCAGAGATTTAGCTAAATCAAAGATTCAAGCTTCATAATAATGCATTAGAATTTTTAAGCAACAAAAGATGAAAATTGCTTTGCCCTCAACTTCTTTTAAAGGCTCCCAGGAATCTTCTAGAAGAAGCCAACTTATTTAATATTTTATTTCCATATTAATTAAAATTAATTAATTAAAGTCATCCTTTTGAAGTAATATTAATTTTTGGACAACTTAAATTAATTAAATCACTTTATCATAAATTTGGGGACATTACAGTCCTCCCTTCCTGGAGATTGCTTGTCCTCAAGCAATTCACCCTTGATACCCAACACCAACTTCTAAGATCCCATATCATTCTCAAAAATTTGCAAACTCTACTATCTGAAACACTAGGCTACAAAATATCTGTGAATAAATTCTCCTTATTTCTCCTAGAGAGTAGTGTGATAATTCTCAATATGTAATTAACAAACTCACCATCACATACCTTAGTCTTCGCAAAAGAAGACTATGCTACTCTGATTATCATGCTCTCCAAATCCCCATAAGGATGATGACTCATAATTAGGAGTGAAAATGTCATGCAACAAATAGAATCATTTACCTCATCACCCATAAAATGAGTTTCCATCATGCGAGATGACACCTCCTTAGGTCCTCCATCTAGTGCTGCCCTCAAGATAGTCTTCTTTCCCCCAAAAAGGAACTCTAACTGCATACGATGGTGATCAATAATGTAATGCCCAATACCCTGTAACCACTGCATGCCCAAGACCACATCATAATCCTCTAAAGGAAGCACATAAAAATCATCGATCAGAGTGTAATCCCCCATCTAAATACTAAGTTGTGAAATCCATTTGGTATAACCCAAAACTGCACCATCTACCACCTTTACTCTAAAACCACCAAACTTCTCATACTGTAATCCATGCCTTTCCACTAACTTTTGGTCAATAAAGTTATGTGTAGCACCTGTGTCTACCAAGCTCACAATCCACTTGCCCTTAAGTGTACCTTTCAACTGAAAGGCATGAAAGTTAGGATAACTGGAGAGGGTAGCCATAATTACTTTGGCTGACGCCAAAGGCTCAGGGGTGTCTAACTCTAACTAAACCTGCTCAACATCTTCTGTATTATCCTCAATATCAGTATTAGGAACCTCCTCATCCCCTAACTCAGAATTCATCTCAATCAAATGAACCTTTCCTCTACCCATGCAATGGTGTCTTGGTTCCCATGGATCTTTGCAGGAAAAACATAAATTTTTCCTCCTCAAGTCATTCCTCGTCTCCTGATTCATCCAAGGGTTTATAGAAGATGACCCTTCTTTATTTTGTGGCATGTTGGCCTTCTATGTAGGTTAAGAGTCTATGAATGCTTTCTTATTTACCTGATAAGAAGTGGGAACAGTATCTAGTCTCAATGTCACATCAATGGCATCCTTAAGAGTGGCTGGTTGGAAAGCACATACCAGTCCCTTAAGTCTATCTTGTAATCCCTCAATGAATAAAATCACGCTACGCCTCTAGGGCATATCAGGTACCATAACTGCAATATATTGAAACTCATTAACATATGCTTCTACCTGTCCAGTCTGTCTAAGATGTGCCTACTCTCTATAGTAGAGATCTGTGTCCTTACGATCAAACTGGGTAATGAGTTGTTTAGTGAACTCTGCATAGGAATAAATTAAGGCATGATCCTAGGTGACCAATCCATGATGCCACCAATTGTAGGCAACCCCATCTAAATGTAAGATAACAAACTAAATAGCTTCACGCTCAGTCATGGGTCTCAAGGATAGATATATGTCTAGCTTTTGCACCCAAGCACATGCACTCGTACTACTCGTACCATCATATGTAGCCAATGTGATCTTCCCAGTAGCTCGATTGAGGTCATAGTTATATTGTTGGGGTGGTCTATGACCATGATCTCCTCTGAATCTAGCTGCATCTCTACGTTGTGCACAATACTGAGGAAGAGGAAAGACTTCTTGAACCTCCAGAGGTAGACCTCTCCACTCAATGGTGACTGCCAAAATTGACTCCTAAAATCCAACCTCGAGTGGTTCCACCTATGCTAGCTATTCACCTGGTATGAACTAGGGAAGCAATGGCCTATTTGGAGTAGGCATATGATGGCGATGTCACCTGGAGGAATGATGGGAGATCCCAACTGAAGAATGGGACTGATGACTATGCTAACTGGACTAATGGCTATGATGACTACCTGTCACTGAAACTGATCTATTCCTCCTGCCTCTGTGTCTATCCACCTCCAAACATTCCATGGTATCCTATAATCGATTTAAATCCTAAACAATCCTGGGTTGAGTAGTGATGAGAGTCCTCATCATCTCTCTTTCTACCTCATCCTAATTTCTTCGAGCATCCCCCTGTTCTTCTACCATGATAGGTTCTTGTTCTATACCCAACTCATGCTTGTATTGAGCTCTTCTGCGTGTAAAGTATCTATGGGTTATATCAAATCTTCCTGAATGCATAAAGATAAAATATATTCACCCCTATAGGCTGGCAAGATGCTTGGCTCTGATACCACTAGAATATCCCCTGTGTCCCTTTAAATTCAAAAATTGAATATTTTGGATTGCTTTTCTATATTTTACCCTTTTTGATGTTTTAACATGATTAAAGATGTGATTTTGGAGATAAATTCAAATGAATAAATAAACTATAGTATAAAGTTTCAACTGGCTAATCAATGAACTTATTATTCTTCTAGATAATTACAATATCAAGCCTTTATCATGCAAATAAAAATAACACAAATATGGTCTCAAAAACCTAATTTTTCCACAAACTGGAAATAAACCCTAGATCTACACGAATTTGGTCACTGTGTCAAAAACACAGTCATTAACGTCAGTTATACTACCGTCATCGGTCGATGTTGGTTGACCACTCTATTGACATCAGTCTTCAGTTAGCTAATGTCAGTCTCTGCACTACCCTGCGGCCTGCAACTACAAACGGCACCCTTCTTCAATTTGTGATTCAGTTGGTACAGCCTGGTATTGATCTGTGTGGATTTTGTATAGTGGAAAAATATAGTATAGCACAGCCTATATGCTGGACCCCTGATCTGAAGATCTATATTTTTTCTAAATCAAAAACTAATGAAATAAATACCTGGAAACCTCTGTATTTTGTCCTTTCTAGCCACTGATTTATCGAAGCGAATGACTGTTGAAACCCCAGATTTGATCAATAAGCTCGATATGAATTCTATCATGAATCCACCCCTAAAAAGAGCTAGGTTTTCATCCAACTCTTCTCCAATCTGCTGAAGGTTTTCATCCTCAGAGATTTAGCCGAATTAGAGATTCAAGCTTCACAATAATGCATCGGAATTTTTAAGCAACAAAAGATGAAAATTGCTTTGCCCTCAACTTCTTTTAAAGGCTCCCAGGAATCTTCTAGAAGAATCCAACTTATTTAATATTTTATTTCCATATTAATTAAAATTAATTAATTAAAGTCATCCTTTTGAAGTAATATTAATTTTTGGACAACTTAAATTAATTAAAGCACTTTATCATAAACTTGGGGACATTACACCAAGTAGAGGAGATGTGTCATTTAGATGTCAGATAGATGAAGGAGATTCATAAGGACATGAGTTTATTTATGTGAGGAATTTATATAATACTTGAGGGAATAATAATAATATGTATCATCTTGTAGTTGAACCTAAGTTATTCCGAAGACAATGGAACACCACATCGAAAAAAAGATGCATGCATAAACAAGGTTACAAAAGTGCACATAAAAGCAATTATGATGGTGTATGTAAGGAATATCTTAGGTGGGTGTCCAATAGTTATAGTGGTGTACATAGAGGGATATGAGAGTATGCATAAGAATTATAAGTCCTTATAAGAAAGGATATAAGAGAAGATGAAAATGGGAAATTTTAATTCCCATAGAATGGATGATTATTGCATAGAAGAAACAATAGACGAGAATGGAGAAGAAGTCCACTTTTAGCAATGTACAATGGAAAAGAGGAGATGAACGTCACTCCACCAAAGGATCAATATATTCATAAGATATCATGAAAGATTTAGGTGTAACCTACATCAATATTAAAGAAAAGTAGGGGAGAGACCCTAAAAAGGGCATTTTTTTTTCACATAGCGTATAGGGTACACAAGGGAAGGATAAAACATGAGAGGTAATCAACCCAAAGTCAATAAAGAGAGAAATATATTTATTATGCATAGTATGAATAAGAAATTATAGTAACTCATAAAAGTTGATAAATATTAGCTTGAATTTGATAGGAGGAATGACTAATGGGAACATTGGTATAAGCATGTAGAGTAGAATACACAATAATGGATAAGAAAGAAGTGAATAAATGGGATTCAATGGAACCCCTAGAGACTTGCATGCCACTATGGGTATCAAGTAAGGTAGAATAAATAAGAATATGGGTATAAAAATAACCACACATATATACCCCATGAAAAACATATGGAAGAATAGTGTTTAAGTATTCCTACTTATCGTAGAGGATAAGAGAAATAAAGTGCACATAATAGAGGAGAAGCTAAAGGCAAAGTGAAAGAATAATACAAAAGGTATGAAGACCTTTTGGTGGAGGTCGATGAGAGACAAATGTGGGCATAAAACCAAGAGAGAATAAATAAGGGAAGAGTGTGTAGGGAATGAGCTGTGTAATGTAAATGAAAGGAGAAGTGTTAATGTTTTAACCTTTTAGGACTTAACTAGTGTAAATCTTATGTTTCTAAAGGGTTGAGTACGATGTTAATCTAGAATGAAAATTGGAAATGATCAATTTAATTAACCTTTCCCAGAATAGAAAGTGAGAAGAGAAAGAGTACTTATTTGGAAGTAAATAAGCTTTTTTATGGATCAAGGAACTGAAATAAGCTAGAAAAATAGGCAAACACCTTCTATTTTATGACTGTTATTGAAATTTGGTCTTGAAAAGTTGTGCCACATGGTGATAGTGTCTAATTATGGAACTAGTGTCCTTATAATAATTGTTTGAATCTTGTAGGGAAGCTATGGGAAGTTCTTGAGGTATTGTAGGTGGTTATATGTCATTTGAGGGCTTGCATGTGTCACTATTTTTTTTGAATCTCTTCCAAACCCTAATGAGTACCTACACACATGAAACAATAATAAGATCAAATGTAAAAAGGAAGGTAAAAATTGGGTTGTGGGATGTTACGATTGCCTATTTTAACCCCAATGTTAGGGGTCTTAGATTGCATGTATTTCTCCCTTAGGGAACATGCATAATCAACTTGCATGGTATGCTAGAATGAATTTTGATTAGGCCCTTATTTTATCAAGCATGCAATGTCTAAATGTGATGGCTGAGTAGTCTGTAGAGTATTGAGTTTTACTATTGATAGATTTTAATATAATTATCTACCAAAATAGTAAGTGCTAGATGTAAAATGCCTTGTGGGGCTCTTTATATAAAAGGAAATTTGATTTGAATATAATACCTTATTCATTGGCTAAAAAGATGTAAAAGAGGGATAAAAAAACATAAGAGAAGGCTCAAGAAAGGGTTGGGAATCAAACATAGGATAAAATGCCCATCAAACACTAGGGACATAATTGGATACTAATACCATGTGGTGATACTATCTTAAAAATGGCACTAGTGTCCTCAGGCTTAAAGGTAGAGCTAAAACCAAATAAGACAATATGGAGACCCCTATGACTAAGATAAGGTGACTTAGGACCATTAGGAGTGCCAAAAATTAGAAAAATAAGACATAAGAAAGATCAAAAGACTCAAAATGACCCTATAAACAAGGATTGTATTCATCACTAAGACCTTCATGTGAAAGAGCAATGGAAGACATAATACTTGTGGTTGTTTGATCAAATTAGGGTGTCTACATTTCCCCCCCTTTTATTATAGTAATGTAATGAAATGAAAGTACTAGATTAAAAGAAAAAGAAGAATGTGTACCTATACTTACATATGTGAATGTGTTCTGGACCTGGACCACTTCTTGGATAAAGAAGTAGATAGGAATTGGAGTGAAATATGTGAAGAGGAAATCCATGGTGTGTATGTACTCTATACTATATAAATGGTGCACTGAATCATGAGGAATAAAAACCCTATTTTTGCCCCCATCCTAATATCTATACTGAATCTGAGTATGTAAACTAAATTTATGGAGAAACAAGGCTTGCTTACCCCCACTTTGATATATAAACTAAGTCTAGGTATGTAAACTAAATTTGTGGAGAAATAAGGCTCAATTTCCCCCACTCTAATATTTAAACTGAGTTTGGGTATATAAATTAGGTCTAGTGGAATGTTATGGATCAACTGCTATAAATGGTCATATGATTTAAATTGGTGAAAATCTGGTGACATCCTAGTGATGATACTGAGTATAACCTAAAAATTTGAAAATTGAGATCAAGGATGTGTGCTCTACATCATGCCCCCTAATCTTGATATTTGGGTATTGTAGTTGCGTATCTGAACATCTGTATAGCTAATTAAATTGGTATATCTAAATTAAAACTATATATTTGCATAACTATATCTAGGTAAATTATATATTTGAATATTTGTATCTGACTATTTGTATATCTATATAAACCCGTGTGTCTAAATATCTGTATATGGGTAGACTATATATTTGTGTGAACCTATGAATCTAAATATGTATATATCTAAGAGCCTGTGAATCTAAATATCTGTGTAAGCCTATGTATCTAAATATTTAAATATTTGTATAGACCTGTATTTATAAATATTTGTATCCAAGTAGATTGTATATCTGTTTGAACCTGTGAATTTGAATATCTATATATCTGAGAGCCTATGAATTTGAATATTGGTATATTTGTGTAGACTTGTGTATCTGAATATCTGTGTAAACTTGTGTATCTAAATATTTGAATATCTGTGTAGACCTATGCATATGAATATTTGAATATCTATGTAGACTGTACATATGTGTGAACTTGTTATTTTGAATATTTGTATATCTTAGAGCCTATAAATCTATGTATTTGTGTATCCCTGTGTATCTAAATATCTAAATATATATGTAGACTTGTGTGTCTAAATTTGTATCTGAGTAGACCTGTGTCTAAATCTGTGTATGAATAGTCTATATATATGTATGAACCTATGAATCTGAATATATGTATATGAATAGACCTATGTATATGTATGAACCTGTGCATCTATGTAGACCTATATGTATGAACCTCTATATTTCTGATGTAATCTATGTGTATTTGCCCCCTTTTTGGTGAGAGCACTAAGACTTAGGTGAGGGTGTCTAACCAAAAGTGGTAATGATTGGTTGTATTGATGTTAATTAATGGGTGTGATGTTTTTTAAGTTTGAATAGATTATTTATTTTGATGGGGTTGATTGTTGAAATTGTTAATTAGATTTAAAAAATTGTCTATATTTAGTTAATTATGGTAATACCATTTTTGTCATTTTATAAAATTAAAAATTGTTAGGAGATTGGTTTAACCAATATAGGGTGTGGCACATTGATGTCAAGTCTCATGTGTAATAAATAATTCATTAATTAGAGTTATGATTCTCAAGATATTGTGTTGGTAATAAAATGGTATTAGTTGGTGTGAGCTTAACGCGCAAGGTCAACCAGTTATGAACCCATGATATCTCTTCTCTTTACTTTGCTAGTATAGTAATTGCTATGGATGCATATGCTTTGTAACTCATCTCATGAGCATTTTATTTTATCCCACATTCATGGGAATTAGTATTTGCTTAGATTAAAATTCATATGTAAGTAAGTGTTGAGGCTAATGAAGGCATCCACAAAATTATGGTATTGAGCTTCCTCAAAGGAGGTTTCCCCCTTGAAGTGGCCTACAATCAATTCAATCTTTTCAGGGGTTCTATTTGATTTAATTCATGTTACTAATTCCTATTATTTTGTGCATTTTTGAAAATTATTGAAAAAATATCCTCTCATCTAGTATCAAAGCACTTTCCAAGGCAATTTTTTTCTTCAAAAATTCTTAACTTTGTTCTATTGCATACTTCATTTCAATAATTTTTCAAAAAATATTAACTTTGTTCTACTACATAACTCAATTAAGTAATTTTTTGTAATCTATTTCAGATTAGGGTAGAAATATGACCTCATAACTATGAGAAGTGCTTGGGTAAAATCCCTAAAACTCATCATGATGAGTACCAAAGGAACCCCAAAGTAGTTATCCCATTGAGAGGACCTGCCAGCAAAATGGGCAATGACCCCTTCTCAATTAAGTAGTTCCCATCCATGAGGAAAACCAAGAGCTATCACTTAGAGGTAAATCTATGGCTATAAAATTTTTAGAGAGCGGTACTCACTTAGATGGCATTGGTGGTCATAGTGATACTTTTAAAACCCTTAGGCAGCCATTGAAACTTGGGGCCCATTTCTATCAATTTTAGAATATTTCCAACAAACTCAAAAACATTGATCAACAAAGTATCTATAGATTATCAGAGGACTTGAAAGCAGATATTTGATAGAAACTAGAATTTGTAAACCATTTATAGAGTATTATAGACTCTCAAAGGACTTACCACCAGACAAATAATATAAAAGAGAAAAAAAATCTATTATTTAGGTCTTGGTAGTAACCCAAACAAGAGCAAAAAAACATGGAAGATGAAATTACTACCCTCAAGACCCATATCAAAGATCTTGATGAAAAATTATTGGCCTCAGTCTTCAACATACCATTATGAATAATAGATGACATACAAAGTCTTCTTTAGACATTGGGTTTTCTTCTTCCAATTATTATCATGGGTTGAAGCTTAATTTTCCTTGATTCGATGGTGTAGATCAAAGTGGATGGATCTATCAGGAAAAATAGTATTTTATTTTGCATAATACTTTTGATGCCAACAAGGTCTTTCTTGCATCCTTTCACTTGGAACTTGAAGCCCTTCAATGGTATCATTGGTATAGCAAGGCTCATGATGAACCCATATGAACTAATTTTTGTACCCTCATTTTGTAATGGTTTAACCCTACTACTTTTGATGACTTCACTAGAGCACTCACTAAATTTCACCAAACAATAACTATGAGAGAATATTAAATAGAATTTGAAAAGTTGGCCAATCACATATAAGAATTGTCTAATCAATTCTTCAAGAGTTGATTTGTTAGTAGACTGAAGGATGTAATCTAGTCTGAGGTCAAAATGTTCTATCCCAACATGATGATGAAAGCCTTAGGGTTGGCTAAGTTGGTAGATGAAAATATTTCAGCTTAGTAGTGATCCAAATCTAATTTTTATCCATTCATAAATATAGCTCAGTAATGATCTCAAATAATGCCAGCCCCCAGAACCACTCCTATCAAGAATTTGATTGAAGCAAAGATGCAAGCCCATAGAGAAAAAGGAATATGTTATAAATGTCATGATAAATTCACTTGAGTACATCGATGTGTCAATAAAAATCTCTACATATTGGATGTGACTCTCCACCTAAAACTAAAGATTGGGAAGATGTTTAGGATACAACAGATGATCCAGAAGAAGCTTAGTCGATTATGGAACCTACTTATCAAGAAGACCAACCATAGATCTCTCTCCATGCCTTAACAAGAGTCACTACCCCAAAAAACATATAGGTTAGGGATTAATTCAATAAGCTCCATCTCATAATACTCATTGATTCAATTTGCACTCATAACTCCATTAACCCTCAAATCATCAAATAGGATGATTGTTTTATCCATCATTTCTCCAACTTTAAAGTAATGATTGCCAATGAGGGCACATTACCTTGAAAAGGGAAGTGTCACAATGTATGTATCTCTGTTGGAGATTATAACTTGTGCTTTAACATGTTTGCCTTGACCTTAGGTGGATGTGATGTTATTTTGGGAGCCCATTAGTTACACACACTTAGACCCATCTTATGGGATTTCAATGAACTTTAGATGTAGTTTTTAGATAATGGATAAAAACATGCATTGAAAGGCTTACAACCAAGATCTCTCAGCATCATAAGTTCACATCACATGGAAAATATTCTTAAGAAGAATTCACACAATGTCATTTCCTAACTCCATTCCATTAAAATGCAACCATCAATAGTCTCCAGTACTCCATCTGATTTACAAACCATTCTGCAGAGTTATACATGTGTCTTTGCCAACCCAATGGGATTACCACCTTCATGGCCAAAAGAACAATATATTTATCTCCTTCTTAGAAGCATTCATCCCAACATTAGGCCTTATCATTACCCATTTCAGCAAAATACCGAATTGAGATGCTCAATTGAGACTTACTAAAACAAGGCATTATTCACCCTAGTACCAACCCATATTCTTCCCTAGTTCTCCTTGATAAAAAAAAGAGGGTCATGGTGTCTTTGAATTGATTTCCATGCACTTAATCACCTCACAATCAAGGATAAGTTTCTGATCACTATTATTGATGAGCTTCATGACGTTCATTTTTTATCTAAGTTGGATCTCCACTTTAGATATCACCAAATCCAACTTCACGAGGATGATATCCCTAAGATAAATTTTTGCATGCATGATGGCCACTATGAGTTTTTAGTCATGCCCTTTGGCCTCACTAATGCTCCTTCAACATTACAGGTATTGATGAATAATATATTCTGGCCCTACCTATATAAATTCAATCTAGTCTTCTTCGATGATGTCCTCATCTATAGTAAAACATGGTCTGAGCACTCCAACATCTAAAGCTTACACTAAAAATTCTCTCTAACCATCATCTTTATGCAAAATATTTCAAATGTACTTTTGGCTAGGATGAAGTGGAGCATCTCAGGCATATTGTTTCAGTGCAAGGGGTTTAGGTAGATCCTAAAAAAATATCTACCATTACAAATTGGTCTCATCCTCAAACACTAAAGATTCTCCATGGTTTTTTGGGGTTGATTGGATACTATCATAAATTTTTCAAGTATTATGGGAATATTTTAGCTCCACTAATAGCTATTTTTAAAAAGGATGCTTTTACTTGGACACAAGTTGTTGAGTGTGCATTTGAAGAATTGAAACAAGTTATGTATACTATACCTATTCTAGCTATGTCAAATTTTGTCAAGACCTTTACTATCAAAAGTGATGCTTGTGATAATAGACTTGGTGTTACTCTCCTCCAAGAAGGATTCCCCATTTCATTCACCATCAAAGCCCTTTTTAACAAGAATTTAATTCTCTCTACTTATGAGAAGGAAATCATGTACATTTTGCATACAGTATAGAAGTGGTGGCCATACCTATTTGGGAATCATTTTTTCATCAAAATTGATCACCAGATTTTGAAATATTTCCTATAACAATGGGTTTCCACCCCATCACAATAGAAATGGGTCAACAAACTCATGGGTTATGATTATGAGATCACTTACAAGAAGGGTAAGGACAATATCATGGTCAATGTTCTGTCTCACACATTTATAGACCAAGCTTCCCTTTCAGCTATTTCCATGTTTATTTTGAATTAGTTAGGAATTATACATTAGGGGTATTTTAATGACTCCTCATTATCTCAAATCATTCAATAGTTGGCCACTAACCCATCAGCTATATTGCATTATTCTTGGGATGGTACTTCTCTATGATATAAGGGTCATTTGGTCATTCCTCAGAGCACAAATATTTAGCAGTATGTATTCTTTGAACTCCATGTTTTTCCATTCATAAGGCACTCAAGGTTTCTCAAAACTTATGAGCGGGCATGACATAACTTCTTTTGGAAGGTAATGAAAAATTCAATTCAATAGCTAGTGGCTTAATGTGATACTTGCCAATGAAACAAAGGTGAAACAACACTCACCCCTAGGTTGCTTGAACCCTTTCCCATCCCTACCAAGATTTGGATAGATATTTTTGTGTATTTTATTAAGGGGATACCTAAAACTATAGAGAAAATAGTGATCTTGGTTGTGGTTGATTGCCTCTGTAAATATAGTCATTTTCATGCCCTCAGCCATCCCTATACCACCTTCATAGTCACATAAATTTTCCTAGACCAAATTTTCCATCTTCATGGCATTATTTCATCCATTGTCTCATATCATGATACAACCTTCACTAGCCATTTTTAGATAGAACTATTTTGATGCACCAATATCCAACTGAATATGAGTTCTGAGTATCATCTACAAATGGATGGCAGGACTGAAATTATCAACAAATGCTTGAAAACTTTCCTTCATTGCTTCACTTAAGAATAAAAATGTTAGTGGGAAAAGTGGCTCCCTCTCATTGAATGGTGGTACAATACCTCCTACCATACTTCAATGAAAATGACTCCATATGAAGCAGTCTATGGTCAAGAACCACCAGTGCTCCTTATGCATGCCCCTAATAGTTCATTAGTTCAAGAAGTTGACATGATTCTCCAAACTTAGGATCAAATCTTCAGTACCCTACTAGATAATCTTCATATAGCATAAAATCAAATGAAATAATAGGTGGATCAACACCATTTTGAGTACACTTTTCAAATAGGTGATTTGGTTTTTCTTCACATGTAACCCTACAAGTAATCCTCCCTAAAAATCAAAGGGAATTATAAGATAGCTCCAAAGTTCTATGTGTCCTACAAGGTTATTCAAAATATTGGGTTGGTAGCCTACAATTTGGAACTCCCACCTTCTTTTTGAGTTCATCTAGTATTTCATGTCTCTTATCTAAAGAAAGTTCTTGGCTCAAACATCAGAGTGTAGACTATTTTACTAGAACTTGATAATAAAGGATCCATTCTTCTTGAGCTAGAGGAAATCTTGGATAGGCACACATGCCAACTTCACTCCCACTCCATCACCAAGGTTTTAATTCAATGGCATTTATTACAACCAGATGATGCAAGATGGGAACCACTATTTTAGATTCAACACCAATTCCCACATCTAAAGATTTGAGGACAAAGATTTTTTTAAGAGAGAGGGGATGTTATGAACCCATGATATTTCTTCTCTTTACTTTCTTAGTATAGTAGTTTCTATGGATGCATATGCTTTGTAATTCATCCCGTGAACATTTTTTTTTATCCCACATTCATGGGAAGTAGTAGTTACTTAGATTAGAATTTATATATAAGTATTGATGCTAATGAAGTCATCCATGAAATTATTGTATTGAGCTTTCTCAAAGGAGGTTGCCCCCTCAAAGTGGAATGTGATCAATTCAATCTTTTCAAGTCTTCTATCATATTTAATTTATATTGCTAATTCCTATTATGTTTTGTATTTTTATTAATTATTATAGGAGGATCCTCTCATAACCTTAATAAGGTGGCATTTGATAAATGTGACTTAAATAGGTTATTTGATTAGTTTGTCAATTCATTTGAAGCATTTAAGTTGACAAAAAAAAATTGTCTGAGTTAGAGAAATATATTGAGGAGATGAGGAGGTAGTTTGACACACTATGAGGAGGTAAAGGCACAGATCTAGGATAGGGAGGAGGTTACCCTGATAAGAAGCCCATACTATTTCTTGATATTATCATTTGTATTTCCTTGTTAACTATTTTTACTAAAAAATTAATAGTTTAGGGCCTATTTTTGAAAAGTGGTGTGACTATCCTTATTTGGGTGTTATTGTCCAAGACCTAGTGATGTGTGTCCAAGATGTGGCACTACTATCCAGCACTACTATCTTATATGTAGTGCTAGTGTCCAATAAGACTGAGTTGTAATGTTTATCATTATTGACTATTATCTATGTCTATTGTTATCTATTGGTTTTAGTTTTGCATTTTTGATGCCCAATTTGGTTTTAATTTTACAATTTGACACCCATATGAGAGAGTTTCAAACTGGATGGATATGGAGACCCTACGGAGTCTACCCCTGTCAAATGTTGAGATGGCCATGTTTGAGAGAGTAGATTTGAGACATGTGGCATTATTAGAGACTATGCCCTAAAATAAACACATGATGACTACATTATGTGAGAGATGGGATGCAGATAACTACACTTTCTAGCTACCAACTGGGGAGATGACCGTTAATTTATAGGATGTGTAAATGATTTTATGGCTACCTATTTCTAGATAGAGATCCATACTATAGGAGGAGATAGGTGTTTGTGCTATAAAATGGGATTTTTGGTATTTATCTACCATGGCTATAGGGAATCATTGCACAGGGATCCATAATGATATACTATTGACATTGATTTTTACCATTGAGGTTCCATGATTATGGAAGTTCTTAGCTATTTCATTTTATGGTTGTTATGGGGTCAGGGTATCGATAATATTCATGAGATAGTGTAGGATATGGAGGAGAATGGTACCATATATTCATGAGGTCAGATAATATTATCCCACCTATATAAGGACTTATACTATTTCACATAGATGTGTGGTAGAGGGATTAAATCATAAATAATGTTATACTATTGGGCATATGAGCACATAAAAGTGATTAGGATGGTATTTCCTTTATGAGATGGTTGGGCCCAACCACAGTTATTTTTATAAATGTGGATAGGGATGGGTCATGTGCCCAAGAGGATTATGTGTAGTGTCGACATGTGTTATATAGTTTGACAACTAGGGATATTATCTAAAGGACCTATAGGGGCTACAAGGGATGGCCTAAGGATTATGGTGTTAGTCAAGAAATAAAATCAAAACAAACAAACTAAAAACTAACACCTCTATCCTTGAGACTCAAGGAGATAGAGAACTACACAATTAAATAGCAAAATTAAAGTAAAATAAGTGATATTACCTTTCATGAAAGCAAGTGTTGTGAGTTGGCCATGGAATCTAACCCTAGGTGAGTGAAGGCTAACCCTAGTTGAGTTGAAAAGGGGACATGTAATTAATATTTGGGTTAAATATCCCATTAATTATGCATGGCTCTCCATTTCTAAATTTATTTCATTTATGGAGATATTTTGAATTCTTTGACTTTGAGGATGATGATGTCATCATGACCTCATATTTATTGAATTTTTTTTTTGTAAATTATTTTTTCACTTCATATAGAAAATTCACTTAAGCATTTAATATGGTTTAAATAGTTGATTCATTCTACTTAGCATTTAAGCATTTTAGGAATTGTTCAAGTTCCCCACTTAATGGGTCTAAAAGCCAAACTACTAGTTGTTAGGTCACAATGTGACTGGAGAAGAATTTGTGAGAGGTTACTATTAAGTACAATAAAATACCCTAAATAGGGATACCTAAACATTATTTTAATCACTAATGTTTAATAGGTGGACAAAATTAGGACATTCAGTGATTCATAGGCTTAATTTGCATTATTTGGTAGAAATCAATCTAAAGTCTAGTTGGAAGCTAGTTGTGGCTAGAATGGGGTGTCTATAATTTTCCCCTATTTAGAAAGGCATTACAAGCTATAGTCATAGTAACATCTTCTCAAATAATGAAAATTTCCTTAATGCCTAATACCCTAAAAGGTGATGGATGAGCCCTAGATGGCCCCTCAAGGGAGTGGGTGACAAATAAGTTTGATGACCATTCCATAAAAAAGAATGAAATGATGGGACCTAAAGGTAAAGGGGGTAGAAAGGAATAATTTATCCAAAGGTAGTTATAATTAGTGACATAATGAGATGCCCCAGTTAGGCAGAGAAAATGGGATGATATGCCTAAAGGTGGTTATAATTATCAATAAAATGAACACAATGGTTTGTCCAAAGGTAGTTATAATTATTAGCAAAGTGAACACAATGATTTGCCCAAAGGCGGTTATAATAATTAACATAAATAAAAACACTCATATTGGGTGGATAGAGATAATGATTTTCCCAAAGGTAGTTAGAATCATTAGCAAAGTGAACACAATGATTTGCCTAAAGGCAGTTAAAATCATTAGAAAAATGAACACAATGATTTGCCTAAAGGTGATTACAATCATTAGCATTATGAAAAAATGCCCCCGTAGGGCAGATAGATTGAAACATAATGATTCTTCCAAAGGTGCTTATAATCATTGGCACTATGGTTTGGGATAATATGGAAAATTAGAAAAGGGGGCTTACGTGTTGAATTTGTACTCATGAATTAAGAGTAATCCAATACAAAAGATAGGCATGAATATGGGCTACCTACTAGTATGGATAGGCATGGCCTAACTAGCAAGGATTAAAATTCATTTGTGATTTAATTACTTTGCATTTGGGTAATGTTTAGATAAATTAGGAATTTTCTAGGTGAATAAGGAAAAGTACTCAACATGATTTCTTGTAAGATTAATGACCTAATTTTTGTTATAGCATATGATGGTATACACCATGATATCAAATACCATGAGAACCTAGTCATAATATGCACAAGGACTAACACCCAATCATATAAACAAGTGAAAATAATGCACCAATGATAAAAAACCATGATGGTAATGTTGGCGTATGAATATGGATGGACTTAAATTTAATATGCAATAAATCACCCAAAAATTCCTAGATACTAAATCAAGGCACAATAAGGGAAACAAACAAACAGAAACACAAAACAAAACATTAATAAACAAAAACATAACAAAACACCAATAAAAAGTGAACAAAATAATCAAAAGAAACACACATAATGGTTAATCAAAATATTAGTGCAAATAGAAAACAAATTATTCATGCATGTGTAAGAGAGGTGTTATTATAGGTGATAGGGTGATGCCTAAGCTAGACAGCAATAACATAGGTATAATAATGCAGGAATAATTAGCACAAGGTTGTCCTTAGGTTATAGGGAAACAATGACATAGATGAGATGACAATAGTGCCCCTAGGTGATAGGAGACAATGAAATAAACAAACAAAATGGGGGGAATAGAAGAAAAAGAAGGGGTAGCCGAGCTGACTCTAGATGCACAAGAAAAGTAGAAACTATCTACATAGTTCTATGGACATAAGAACCAATAGGAACTTTAGGCCAAATGTCATTCTCCCAACATATGGGATATAATAAAATTGATTATAAGAAAACATGATTATCTTGTAGAAGAAAAGAGGAATGGTCTCACAAAATAGTGAGTGCATATAAAAAGAGAAGGATGACATTCATAATCATGAATGCATCAACACAAATAAATCACATGAGTCTAAGAGTATGGTTTAGGTGAAAACCACACTAAAATGCAATAGACAATCACTTGCATATGAACTATGTTCACAATGTTGTCTACGTCTAAGGTTGATAATGAAAATGAGCTTGTAAAATGGTGAGAGTGTAAATAACTCACAAAATAATGAGAACATAAGAAAATCCAATTGGTTATTAGTGTATCAAATTTGAATACACAATGCTCATAATATGAACTAAAAAAATGGCAATAATGTAAGGCTTAAGGATAATAAGAATGGGGAAACTAAATGACAAGTTGTTACTTGTGAAATAACTAGGAGTCCCAGAACCCTTAAGGCAAAGAAGTGGTCAAAAAAGAAGGAAGGTATGTGTTGACCAAATTTTACCCCAGGCAAAATTTTTGGTCCCCTTCTTCCCTTGCTATCCATGCCAGTCTTTTTCAAGTTGCACAAGTTTAATGAGTTTGGTTTATGGCTTGGTTCAAGTGGTTCAACGACCTTTGGTTCAAAAGGTCCATCTTCAAGTTCAACATCTCGATTCATCAATGGTTGAACCATTGAACCGTTGAACCATTCTTGGTTCAATGGGTTTGGTTCAACGGGCTTGGTTCAAAGCAAGAAGTTCATCGGCCTTGGTTAACTAGTTCATCAGTGCACAATGCTTGAACCCTTGAACTGTTGAACCATTTTTGGTTCAATGGCTTGGTTCAAGGGTATGCCCTTGATCAAAGGGGATTCTTCAAGTTCAAAATGCCCTAGTGGAGGCTAGGTGCTTCAAAAGAAAAGGACTTGGGTAAGTTCAGTTTTGTTCAAAGCTCAAATTTTATCAAAATTGACTAAGTCCCGAATTCCTTCAGACTTTTTGCCCAAAGGAATTCCTTCGAACAAAAAGTCCAAAGGAATTCAGGCACAGCTCAAATCAAAAAGCAAAGGCTGGGTAGAATTTCTGCAAACTTTTTGTCTACGGGAAAATACCTGTGGTCAAAAGCCTATGGAAAATACACTAAACAAACAAAACTCGAGAAAATTGTTCGCGAGGACCCGGGGAAAAATCTGGAGGAACAAGGCAACCCACTGAAGGACCCCGAAGGGTAGGTGCCCTTGCGGGGGACTCTCGGCCCAAAACAAAAGACACTTTCAAAGCCTAAAGCAAAGCCAACGAAGGACCTGATGACATTTTGACAGGAACGAGGATGTCTTAGAGGTCGTTAAAACTAACAAAGCAAGTTAGCCGTTGGTTTTCAAACCAATGACAACCGTATGAATGTCAAAGTTAGTGAAACAAAATGGCCATTTATTTTCAAACTAAGAGAGAGCTAGCCAAGGGGCCAGAATGCAGAAACCCACTAAGAATTCACCCTTGAGGGCCGAAGGAGCCAAAAGAAACAAAATTGAGAAAAGACAAGGAGACAAGCATGGAACGAGCAAGCAGTTAGTCCAAGTGGCATCAATTTGAGAAGTGACTCTGGTAGGTGAAACAGTTCTTATGAATTGATCATTGGGAATGCAAATAGCTAGAAATGCAACTAGTTTCTCCATTTTACATTTAATGAGTAGACAAACCATGTATTGACCTTGAAAAGGCAGACTTCAAACAGACAAAGTGCACATCTCATTAATGTTTTGAGTGACTTGTTCTTTCCAGTGAAGGGACACGATAGGCCACTTGTAAAAAAGGAGTGCCAAATGAGCCTCCTTGCTTCTCTTATATATTGAGGACTTATCATTTTGAGAAACATATTCCATATTTGTAAGGCATAGCCCTGGCAAAATTTCACTTGAATCAATAAATGCAGTTTTTACCTCTTCTTGGATAGATATTTCTATGTATGTCTTGAGTGTTGTTTGTGTTCAGTCATTGTCTCTTGATGCTTTCACAGGTCCAACACCAACATACCTATTGTCTACAAGGTGCCATTTTTGTAGCTGATAGGAGAAGAGCTCTATTTGGGAGTGTAGAAGAGAAGAGGTTACTTACAGTGTGCATTTCACAGCACCTTGGTGAGTCTATATTTTCTATGTTTTCATGAGAGCCTCCCTACCATTTTCTTATAGCTTGGTCCTTCTATCAAGTCTAAAGCGTATGTATGCATTTGTCTAGTTTTAAGTGTGGATGTGAGAACGTTAACTTATTTTGGTGCATCACCTCTTTAGTGTAGTTTGTTTTCCTGTAATCTTTCTCCCTTTTCATCCCCCCAATTTATATATCTATATATACATGCATTTGCACTTGCTAGAACAAACATGATGCATCAAAGGGAGCTAGCCCTTATCTAGAGACTCTTCCCCTAGCTTCGCTAGTCCCACAGGTGAGAGGGGAGTTTCCATAGTTGCGAAGAGAAGGTAGGAGCTCAGCCTCCTGCCAAGGGTGCAATCTCCTACGTCAATAGTTTTGGCACACTCGGTGGGACCAACTGGGATAGGTTTTGTCCAAAGAGTTGAATAATTTTTGGTGTGTTCTTCAACTAACTAGCCTTTGGAGGCTTTGCTTCAAACACCAATGGTGACTCTGAGTTAAATCTACTGGTTAAGCAGCCTGGTGCCATCAGAAATCATTTTTTGTATGTATATTTCTTTTGCACAAAATCATGGGTCTTGTTTTCCTTCATATGATTTTGATCAAACTCAAAAAATTTAGAGAATCACCTCAAGTAGCTCTCTTAGTTTCCATACAATGATAAGGGAAGTGGCCCTAAAATTGGAAATTAATAGATGTGAAGAGTAGTACAGATATCAGTAGGAGCTGATGTATAAAGAGGAGTGCCCGTTTGGGCAAGCACAGGCCTTGCAATCCATGGAGGAGGAGGTAGCAAAATGGAGAAATCCATTTATTCAAGGTAGTCAGCCTTACATGCCCCTTCCTATCCTAAAGAAAACCCCCTCTTTTGCACCAAATCCTTTCTATCAGATAGCACTTGCTCACTCCCGCTCATCAAATGCATCTGTTCTTAATCTCGTGCACCTAGCTTTCCAACACCAGAAGACATTAGAACAACCTCCCATGGAGATGAACCTTCTAAACTCCTTAGATTATGAATCTTCCATTGGGAGGAGTACCACTAACTAGCACATCCCTCTTCTAGAGGCTCTTCTAGTGCATCAACAGTCTCTTCCTTGCATTCCTCAACCTCCCCAAGTCTTTCAACATGATGTCCAGATTCCAAGTTGGAGGAAGGAATGCCAGGGACCAGCTCAGAGCTTTGAAGAGGATCATGCTAGTGACCTCCAAGAAAGACTCTTTCAGGACAACCTAACCAAAAAAATTGAAGATTTAGAAGCTAAGATGAAGCTGCTTCTTGAAAGAGAGTTCAAACTTCTAGACCTTGCGAAGGAGCCCCAGGACCTTGGAGAAAACAAAGTTATTGCCTATTCACAGGAGTAAAATTCCAATTTTGAGATCTTGAATTGGGGGTAAATAGTAGAATCATGGGGCAGGAAGGAGGAGAAGCAAGGTTTTTCTCAAAACCTTGAAGAAGCTGAGGCTGCCCCTGCTCATGATGATGTTGGTGACCTCGAGGAAGGGCATTTCCAAGAAGATCTAGCCAGGATAATTATGAAGTTGGAGTCCAGAGATAGATTCCTCAGCCAATGTGTGATGGATGGCTCAAACCAAATAGCACATTCTATGTCTGAACACACCCCACCTATGCATTTCTAAGAGAGATATCAGGCCATGCCTGATATTGATGAAGTGCTAACCAAATGGAAAGAGGAGAATCATTCGATTCTAGCTCAAGGACTGCCTCCTCTTCCACATGTTTTCTCCACTTCACCCCTTCTCAAGGAAGAACCTATTCTACAGGAGGTGAGTGAGGAGCAGAAGATCCATGCTGTAGTTCTTCAAGAGGCTATCATGAGTGAAAATGAAGAAGAAATCATCATCAATGCTCCTTTTGAAAACCTTATCAGCAATAGAGAAGACACAATCTTGCATATATGTAGATGTTCCAGCAATACGAGGGGGAGCAAAAGCAAGGTGAGCTCTCTTCCCCTCTGTTTGATGAACTTCCTTGCTATTTTGATGATGAGGATGACTACACTGAGAAGCATGAGTTAGAGGAGGATCAAGAAAATATTTTTGAAAATCTAGAGATCTTGATCAGCAAAGAGAAGGAGAGGTCTATCTTCCTAGAGGAATGCCTTGAAGAAGAGAGCCTTAAATAGAGAGGTGATGTTCTGTGGGATGAGCAATCTTTTTGTGAGTCCATTTCAGACATCACCATAGTCACCCTTCTTTAAGAAGGCCAAAAAGAAGTAGAGGATGAGTCTGATAGAGTCTTCAATGAGGTAGAAGGAAACAAGTCAAACCATGATACATTGCAGAGGGAATGTGCAGATCAAAGGGCTTATGGTGATGAGCCAGCAACCATTGATTTCTTGGTGAGGAGCACCAATATGAAGGACCAACATTCAACAAGCTTCCAAGGACAAGCAAAGTACATATATGTCGGAAGCATGTTTGATTCTGATCCACTTAGATACAAGCCAACTCAGGTGGTAGGCAAGAGGAGCAAGTCACCAACTCTCTTTTTCATTCAGCTACTTGCCTGGCACCATAAGTCTTCTTACTAGGAAGGGGACTTAAGAAATTTTCCCTTCGATCCAAGAGGAAGGTGAGAATACCTAGTTAACTATATATATTAGTTTGTTTTTAGTTTCTTTTCCTGCTTTCCCTAAGTGCAGTTGCACAGGTAGTGTTTTTTTAGCCTTGTGTGTTTCCCTTTGCGTGTGGGGTAAAAAGGCTTCATGTTTGATTCTTAGATCTTTTGGGGATGTTGCTAATTCTTTCATAGCTGCATCTGACTCTGTGCCCAATGGACTGCAAGGCAACTGGTCTCTAAGCATAGCAGGCATGCTTCCCTTGGGAGTCACCAATTTGTTGACCAAATTTTGCCGCAGGAAATTTTTTTGGTCCCCTTCTTCCCTTGCTATCCATGCTAGTCTTTTTCAAGTTGCACAAGTTCAATGAGTTTGGTTCATGGCCTATTTCAAGTGGTTAAACAACCTTTGGTTCAAAAGGTCCATCTTCAAGTTCAACATCTCGATTCATCAATGGTTAAACCATTGAACCGTTGAACCATTCTTGGTTCAATGGGTTTGGTTCAACAGGCTTGGTTCAAAGCAAGAAGTTCATCGACCTTGGTTTACTAGTTCATCAGCGTGCAATGGTTGAACCCTTGAACCGTTGAACCATTTTTGGTTCAATGGTATGCCCTCAGCCGAAGGGGAGTCTTCAAGTTCAAATTGCCCTAGCGGAGGGCAGGGGCTTCAAAAGAAAAGGACCCGAGTAAGTTTGGTTTTGTTCAAAGTTCAAAGTTCAAATTTGTCAAAATTGACTAAGTCCCAAATTCCTTCAGACTTTTTGCCTGAAGGAATTCCTTTAGACAAAAAGTTTGAAGGAATTTAGGCGCAGCTCAAATCAAAAAGCAAAGGCCAGGTAGAATTTTTGTGGACTTTTTGTTAGTGGGAAAATGGCCGCAGACAAAAGCTTGCAGAAAATACACAGTACAAAAAAAACTTGGGAAAATTGTCTACGGAGACCTGGGGAAAAATTCGAAGGAACAAGGCAACCCGTCGAAGGACCCCAAAGGGTAGGTGCGCTTGTGAGGGACTCTCAGCCCAAAACAAAGGACACTTTTAAAGCCTAAAGCAAAGCCAGTGAAGGACCTGATGATGTTTTGACAAGAATGAGGACGTCCCAAAGGCTGTTAAAATTAACAAAGCAAGTTAGCCGTTGGTTTTCAAACCAATGACAGCCGTATGAATGCCAAAGTTAGTGAAACAAAATGGCCATTTGTTTTCAAACTAAGAGAGAGCTAACCAAGGGGCCAAAATGTAGTGGCCCACTAAGAATTCACCCCTGAGGGCTGAAGGAGCCAAAAGAGACGAAATTGAGAAAAGACAAGGAGACAAGCATGAATCGAGCAAGGAGTTGGTCCAAGTGGTGCCAATTTGAGAAGTGACTCTGGCAGGTGAAATAGTTACTATGAATTGATCATTGGGAATGCAAACAGCTAGCAATGCAACCGATTTCTCCACTTTATATTTAATGAGTAGACAAACCATGTATTGACCTTGAAAAGGTAGACCTCAAACAGACAAAGCGCATAGCTCATTAATGTTTTGAGCGACTTATTCTTCCCAATGAAGGGATGCGATAGGCCACTTGTAAAAAAGGAGCACCAAATGAGCCTCCTTTCTTCTCCTATATATTGAGGACTTACCATTTTGAGAAACATCTTCCACATTTGTAAGGCATAGCCCTGGCAAAATTTCACTTGAATCAATAAACGCAGTTTTTACCTCTTCTTGGATAGATATTTTTGTGTATGTCTTGAGTGTCGTTTGTGTTCAGTCATTATCTCTTGATGCTTCATAGGTCCAACACCAACATACCTATTGTCTACAAGGCACCATTTCTACAACTGATAGGAGAAGAGCTCTATTTGGGAGTGTAGAATAGAAGAGGTTACTTACAGTGTGTATTTCACAGCACCTTGGTGAGTCTCTATTTTCCTGTGTTTTCATGAGAGCCTCCCTGCCATTCTCTTATAGCTTGGTCCTTTTGCCAAGTCTGAAGTGTATGTATGCATTTGTCTAGTTTTAAGTGTGGATGTGAGAAGGTTGACTTATTTTGGTGAATCATCTTTTTAGTGTAGTTTTTTTTCCTGCAATCTTTCTCCCTTTTCATCCCCCCAATTTATATATCTATATATACATGTATTTGCACTTGCTAGAACAAACATGATGCATCAAAGGGAGCTAGCCCTTATCTAGAGACTCTCCCCTCCAGCTTCACCAGTCCCACAGGTGAGAGGGGAGTTTCCATAGTTGCGAAGAGAACGCAGGAGCTCGGCCTCCTACCAAGGGTGCAATCTCCTACATCAACAGTATGATCAAGCTAACCCGAGATATCCCATGTATCCAAGTGCTACCTACATAGTCCATGTGGACCTCAAGCTGATGTAGTTGTCCCAAAAATGGGAGGGAAAGAGACCAAGGTGGTGTTAAAATAAATTAAATAACCAAAATGGCCCATCTTAAAAAAATTGATGGTGTTATATCTCTTATGGAGATTCTAAGCCAATTTTCATAATTTTGTGTTTTTTAGGATTTTCTAGGTCTTTTAAAAATGTTTTTGGAATTTTCCAAGAATTTCAACTTAATCGAGAATGACAAGATACTAAATGATCCAACTCATAAAATGGTGAGAGTGTGGTTTAGGTTACTCACAAAATGGTAAGAGTATGGATTAAGGGGTGACTGAGTTGGCCTCAACATCAATCGAACACTGCCTACATAGTTCCAAAGTGAGACCTCAAGTCATTGTAGTTATACCTTTACAACAGAGAATTCAACTAGGTAGTAATAAATTTGTGAATTAGGAAAATGGCACATTATAGCCTAAAAATGATAAGGTAATGCGACAATGCATGGGAAACTTGTTTTTCTTAACTTTTTCATAGATTGTTATAATTAGGAAACAACAAGATATGTCAATGACACTAATTTTCCCAAAGGTGTTTATAATTAGTAGTGTGGGGTGGGATACTAATTTTCCCAAAGGCGGTTATAATCAATAGCACTCATAATTAAATCGAATAACCATAAAAGGATGCAATCACCAAACCATTATTAAACTGATCAAAGATATTGCCTCTATGTAGAATACTAAATCAAATGCTAAAATAGTGTCTAAATATTCTCTTTGAAGGTGCTTAAAGAACTAATAGATTGGAACCAAGGTTAAAAAGGGTGGGTTGCAAGGGTAAAACAACTTTGGTCAATAGTGAAGTTATTATATATGGTATACAATATAATACAAGGAATATGATGGTATGGTACAATGTAAACAAGCCTCATAAACAATACTTTGGGTCTATCACGTGAAATAATGCTTGAGGTGTATTATGTTCATCTTATCATCTCCATTTGGGGTAGCGAGCTTGTATCCTCCAAATCCATAATTGGAAACAATGACATAAGGGCCTATCCAATTAGGCTTGAACTTATCTTTCTTCTTTTTTTTGGCTTTGGTATTCTTCTATTTTTTTTTGAGAACAAGATCTCCAAGTTCAAACTCTTTGTGTTTGACCCACCATTTATATTGACCATGTAATTAATTTTGGTATGATTGAAGGTTGTTAATAATAGCCATGCAGTTCTCATCTAGTAATTCTAGCTCTTGTAGGTGAGCTACTCTATAATCTTCATCATATATGATGTGTTTTAACAAGATACATAAAGAAGATAACTCAACCTCGATGGGAAGAATGACCTCAGTGCCATAGACTAGGGAATATGGTGTGGCTCCTATTGGAGTATTATAATTAGTAAGATATTCCCAGAGGGTGCAAAAGATATGCATGTGTTAATTATGGCCAACATCATTGACAATCTTTTCAAGGATGTTGATAATAGTTTTATTAGATTATTCTATTTGGCCATTACTTTATGGGTAATATGTGGTAGAAAAATGTTGAGTGATGTTGTATTTGACATAGAGTGCTCTAACATCCTTATTCTTAAATGATCTACCATTATTAGATATAATATCGGATGGGATACCATAGAGATAGATGTGATGTTTAAACATGAATTTGGAAATTTGTTTTCTAGCCACATAAGTGACGAGTATAGCTTCAACCCACTTAGCAAAATATTTGATAGCGATAAAGATGTATTTATGGTCATTAGATGAGGTGGGGTTTATCTTCCCAATGAGGTCAGGTTCCCATGTTGAAAATGGTCATGGTGTAAGAATCAGTTTTAGTGTTTTAACTAAAGCATGAATCAAATTGGCATGCATTTGACATTTGTTGTAATTTTTGACATAAGCAGTTGCATTTACTTCCATAGTTGGCCAATAGTGATTGGTACATAAAAGATTTTTGGCAATGATAACTCTGATAGTATGAGTTCCATATACTTCTTCATTGACTTCCCATGATGCTAATGTGTATTCTACCAAATTTAAACAATGAAGTAAAGTTCCATCAAAGATTCTATAGTAAAGGGTTAAGCCAAGTAAGTATAATGAGGGGCTTGATATGTAACGACCTTTTATTGTTTACATGATAGGTCTGGTGGTATGATGTGATCATGAAGGTACTTATATAGGTCAGAATACCTAATAGAGTTAGGACCAATAATATCATAGATCATTGTGATGGTCAAAGTTCATGAGCAGGTGTTAGAAGATGTTTAATGAGGAATTGATACTCTTTTACCTTATCAATGTTGTAGATCAAGGGAATGATGGTATCCATGGCATCCAAAATCATATTACTGGCCTGAGGTATGTGTTCAAACTATATATGGGAAATATACTATTTGAGAGTGTCCACCATGGCCTTATATGGTACGATCTTGTCATCTTTAGTTTGAAATTGGTCTATAACCTGATTGATGATTAACTAAGAATCACCATAAACCATGAGATGTTGAATGTTCCATTTTACTACTTAACAAATCCCCAAAATGAGTGCTTCATATTCAACCATGATATTAGTACAAGCAAATTTTATATGAAATGATTTGGGAATGAGATCCCCTGATGGTGTAATAAACAATAGGCCTGCCCCTAATCCATGAGATGTGAATGACCCATCAAAATATAGCATTTAGTGTTACTTCTCAGGAGGCATTTATACGATGGTCATGATAGATTCATCTAGGAATGCAAAAGTGAACAATTTGGTATCTGAAAGGGGAGCTTTGGCAAGTTGGTTTGTAAGTATTTTTCCCTTTATGTTCTTCTAATTGATAGACTCAATCTCAAACTCACTCAATAGCATGATCCATTTAGACTTTGGATAGTAGATACTTGAGCAGATCTACTTTATCAATGACTATGGTTTTGTTTTTAAGCATGTAATGATGCATATTTTGGGCTACAAAGACCATAGCTAAAAAATCTTTTTCTATTAGAATAGAGTTGTGTTCATGCGTGACTAGTGTACAACTTAGATACCACATGACATACTCGTTTCCATTCTCATCATGTTGAGCTAAAAGTGCCCCTAGGGCTTTGTTAGTGGCAGATAGGTATAGAAATAATGGCCTCCATAACATTAGTGGTAAAAAAAATAGGTGGATTGGCAAGGTATTATTTGAAATGCTGAAAGGATTTTTGACATTCTTCATCCCAAAGAAATGTAACATGTTTATTTAACAAGTGAATGAAAGGATGGAATTTATTGACTAACTGTGAAATGAAGTGTTTGATAGATTGTTTTTTTCTTTTAAACTATGGAGATGCTTTAAAGTGGAAGGTGGTGGCATCTCAATAATGGCTTGTACCTTGGTAGGATCAAATGCCTCAATAAGAGATAATAAGTCATAAAAAATTTCTTGAAGTGACACCAATGACGCACTTCTTGGTATTAAATCAAACCTTGTACTTATGAAACCTTGGTATTAGATCCATTGAGTTACTTTGCATAGTTGGGCCAAAAACATGTTTAGTGGTATTTCACATATGTCCTACTTTATCACAATATACCTTTGAATTAGGAAGATCATGGATGATAACAATTAGGGAAATAATGGATAAATATTCTAACCATGTCACATTTACACATGAAATTCCAATGATCATAATTTCAAGAGAAGGTAGAGTTTATTCAAATCAAGAGCAACCAACAGAATGTATACTTTCAACTAAAATATAAACAAATTAAAGTAATGGCATATCACTAAAGGCACATGACATAATAACCCCATGGGTAAGGCCAGTTGGGTGGGTTAGTTGGTTTTCAACAACCACACCATGGTTTGAAACCTAGTTGAAAACCTTAGGACACATCCAAGATTAGGGTTAGGCACGCTCCCCCAAAGATTAGGGGTTGGGATATTCTCTAACATGACTGGTAGACAATTGGTGGGATTCTCAATACCTCATATATAAAAAAGGCACATGACACAATACATATTGCACAAGATAAATTGAAAAATGCAATACCACAATATGGGGCAGTTCCTTATTTGTATCAATATACAATAAAATATAAGAGTGGCATCTCACAAGTTCAAAACCCAAATGATGATTATAAAAATCCATATTGGTATAATCTTGATGATACTAACTATACAAAATACAAATATGAAAATGATACAGAACCTACATAGCTACATGATACTCATCATTTACAAGAAATCACCATTACTTCATTCAACACGAGATATATTGATAGTAATAATCTTAAATAAGTCATTGGTTATTACCCTTCTCTCTTTTTATCAATTCATATATATGCAAAGATACAATAATTGTAAAAAATTACACAAAATAACAAAAACTAGGACCTATACATGCTTATATGTACTTTGTCATACATTAGTTTAGTTTTGCATAGTATTCTATATATATATTTAGCTAATTTTATATCATGCATGCTTCAACAATGTATATGAGTGACTGTAGATTACATAGGACATCATTTTTAGAAAAAATAATAGGTGTTTTTACTGCTGCACACTCATAAATTATATTTAGATAGGAGTGTTATATAGGACAAGAGTGTGATGATCTAGTGTCCCTCACCCAACTCTTGTCCTAGTGAGCTCAAATTGTAACTATGTAGTTCCAAACTTCACAAAGGCTTCTTATAACATGTATATTCATTTGTTAGCTCACTAAGGCATGGTAAACATAGGTTTTATCCTTATTTTCCCATATTATCTTACTCACATGATTAGTATTGTATATTGTATTACATCTTATGATATTGCTCACTCACTAACATTATGATATATAATTGTCAATCTCAATTATTGTATTACTTAGATTACAACTTAACTCTTGTTGATCAAAATACATAATCATGCATGTTTTTATATTACTTTTCATAACCTCATATCTTGTATGCACTTCCATATTTGATTTGAGGACATTTCAATGTCATTTATAATTGGATCTAAGCCTTTTTATCTCTGATTATATGTGTATGAGGACATTTGAGCATGTCCTTGTGTGTGTCTTCTATTTGTGTTTGTAGACATTTGAACATGTGCTTCTATGTGGATCTAAGCCTCCATTGTTTCATTTAATACACATGAAAACATTTTAACATGCCTTTGTATGTGTCTTATATTTGATTAGTGACATTTAAACATGTCCCTTGTTTGTGGCTCCTTGACCTTCTATTATGTTTTTTTTTGGTGTGTGTGTACTCTTTGATTATGTGTGCCATGGCCATGACACTTTGATTTATTCTTTACTCACATTTGGATGCCATGATGGACATCATGCACCCAACCCCTTCCAATACCATGATGGACATCATGCATTCCTTCTTCAGTATTTCTATTCAATATTATATACTCAGTTGCTCAATTATTTGCGTGTTTTATTGTCACATCTATCTAGACACAATTCATGTGAATTCTTGTTTTCACATGCGTCTTACATTATTAATATGCTTAGTTTACATACATCATGATGCCATGATTTTCCATGATGTCAATATTAATCAGATTTACATTTTTTACATCATAACAACCTATTGCATAACCTTTTATTTTTAGTTAAGTTCGTATGCAGGCTCAACAACTCACCTCAAAAGAGGGGGGATTCATAGAGGTTTTTCTTAGAGATTTGACCTTCCCATATCAGTATACAAACATGATTTAACAATCTTTACATGATTGACATAGTTACAGGCTGATAAAATGCATAAAAAATCAATTTGGTAGGAGTGACACATTAGACAAGAGAGCACTGCTCTAGTGTCCTTCCTAGTGTTGTCTAAATTATTAAAAAATAGGCATTTATATAATTTCTCAGAACCTTGGTTTACTCAAATCAAAACTCAATAGTTTCATAGTTTAAATTTCTAGAATTACTCATAATTACATAGTTTATCTTAGATTTGCTTAGTTTGGAGGTAATCATGCACGACATTTTGTTCCAATTTGGTACACAGGTTTCTTCTCAGAATCATGATTGTTTTGCTTAGTCTTAGAATATATATATACACTAGATATTAGTTTGGGGCATGTGTGTAGCACATTACTTCCTTGCTACACTAATTTTTGCACTAGTTTCATTAATGGAATGATGATTCATGTCATTCTCCATACTATATACACCAAACCCATATTATACTCAGTATTTACACCAATTTTTACACTAGTTTTATGCCAGTTATTCACTAGAATTGAACCTTATTCCATCTGCAGTGGATGGCTCACTATTTACAATAGTATCTACACCAATTTTTGCACTAGATACATATATATATATATATATATATATATATATATATATATATATATATATATATATATATATATATATATAAGGATTCATACATGGATTCTAAACTACTCCACTACTCTAGATGATGATAGAGTGAATCACACTTGCATTCTTGAGCACACCCACTTATCAATGAGGATTGGGGCATACACAATCAAATCCAAGATATTCAATGTTAATACAAATTCACAACATGTCATAATCACTAATTTTAACACCAACTTTTGGTCACTAAAAAGGCATAATGGTTCACGTAATCAATCAGGTGTATGTTTTCCTTGTCACTCTCTATATCTTTATCTTTTACATATTGATATTCATTTTAAGTGAAGATTAATATTACATATGTTTCACTATAAGTTTGCATGGATCATAGTTTAGCATTTTGGCCTACATCCGTGATACGAAGACCTCTTCATTCTCTTCTCCTACTTCGATTCTGACTCTCATACATGATATTGTCTCTATCTTGAAATCTCTATTCACTATCTTATATTTATAGTTCACTCTCTCTCCTAGTACTTGATGATAAAAAATCTCAATTCCTCTTTTAATACTTACTTGAAACATATTTTTTCCTTCCTTGGGATTATTGGATCATCTCCATAAACCTTTGACAACTGCAATCATCAAAATATACACTTAATGTACTCAAACATTCTTCTTCAAACCAATCCTCTCTATTGAGTTTTCATTACTCTAAACCTTCAATTCTCTATATTCACATATTCTACACATTCACAATCCTTAAATAACTTCTCTTATTCCTAGCTGACTTGCTCCAACTCATCCCCAAATCTAATTCTTTCTTTTTAATCTCTTATGCAACTCTGCTCATTTACATACCTTCCTTATAGCCTTTTTTAGGCTTTTTCCATCTGTATAGAGAATTAATATTAAATATTGAGAAACTAAACCTATATTCTAACACACTCTATCATCTTATATTTTTCCATGAAGTTTCACTCACCAACTCACCTCCTAGATGCCTTTTCTAGCTCTTGCTCAGACCTAATTAGGTCTCCTTACTCCTTTGTACATAGTCACATATAGTTGTACGTACATATTTCATACCAATCTAAAACCACCTAAATCCTTTATATCATATATATAACTAACTAATTACCGATTTTCATGAAGATTCACTAGTGAAAACTCCTAAAAATCCAATTTCTAGTTTTTAACTCTAACCTAGGGTTTCCAATGACTATACAAACGTGAGAGGGTTCTAAATGGGTTTAATGGATCTTTTGACACTTTCAAAAATTCCAAATACCTAAGTTATATTTAACCTAGTTTTAAATTTCCCAAGCTTTAACTCTACTTGATTACCTTCTAATCACATTCCATTCATAGATTCTATAGTGTTTTGTGTCATAGTCTACTTGTAGCAAGAAAATATAGGGTTTTGAGTGCATATCAACTTACATAAAGGTTTTTAATGTTACTCAAAGGTTATTTTACACCATAATTTTGTTATAAATTATCTTCATGCTATAAAAACCTCAATCCTCACACATTCACACAGATGTCTTAACTGTCTCTTGCAAATAAAGCCTTCACCATTATTACTCTAAACCTTTGTTCCTATTATGATCAAACACCATCACATTTGCATAGAAGATAAATTATTCAAAGGAATTTACCCAAGAATATATCCTTAACATTTCAATATCTTGTTAGACATAATCCTTCTTCATTCTCTCACAGAGTTATTAAAAATTACACAGATTCCTTGTTATAGTCTTGCAATACATGGTCTTTACAACTTAAATAACAAAGTACTTGTTCCCAAAAATTTTAAGTCTATTCAGACATCAATTTAATTTATAAAATAATTTGAACACAAATATAGAGTGGCATCATCTAAATCATTTCACTTTTATTAATTATACTCCTTTACATTAGCAACTCGGTCCTTAAGGATAGAATACAAAGTTCTTGCTATCATTATTTAGTTTTCTTCATACCTCTATCTCTTGAAAATTCTAAATGACTCTTTAAACTTATAAATAACTCATATATATAAATGTACCACCTACTCTTCTCTAAAAACTTGTTCATTTCTACTTCTACACACAAGGTAACTACTTTCTTGGACAACTAACTCTCATGTCAACTACCTAGACATGGTAAATACATTTAAAAATATTATTATATATAATTTTACTCATGTAATATATGTAAAAAACTTTATTACACCCACCTAGACTCATTTAGGGACTTTATACTAACATTTGATAACATGACACTTCTTGATATTACACCAAAATACTCCTAAGCACAATAACACATTTCAAATATTTAAAACAAAGTTTTGGCAAGAAACTCTCCCAAGCCAAAGAAAATCCAAACTAAGACACCTAATGACTCTTATAAAGAATCAATCCTCATCTCATGACTAGATTAACAATGTGTTTCTTGATGCTCCTACATCATACTCCCAGCCAAGAAAGAATTTGAGCTCTAATAGACTGTTGTACTTTTCATCCTAGTCTTCCAATTAATCTCTCTTGGATATTATTTTGTTGTTTTTCCTTCATTCCTCTATTTTTATTCATATTTTCTCTCTTGATTACCTCTATCATAGACAATCCTACTTCCTTGTTTCCACTGCTTACTTGTATCAACTAGCACTTGATGTGTACTCATACCTTGTTCTTTGCTTCTATCATATAGGATATGTATGCCCCAAAATACTAGTGGTACAGTTATACTCTCATATTCTCCTGATATTATCTTCATGCTTGAAACAAAAACAAAGACAATTTCTTGACTACCTTTTATCTCATTGAATTTTAAGTTTTCACAAGACTCGTTGTCTTCACTTTGCCTCATTTTTGCCATCAATGCTTCATCTTCACGTTCTTTATCCTCCATCATGTGGACTTCATCTGCTACAACCTATACTTTCTCCTCATTATCCATCCTTTCACCATGCAAGGCTCTTTCTAAAGATGTTATATCTCTCTCTAACTACTCTAGACCCTCATAAAAAAACTTATAATCAAATTTCATACCTTTGTCTATCAATTATACTTTATTTTCCCAACCTTCATTGAGGTCTAAAAACTAATCTACTTCATCTTTATCATTCCCACCATCTAAATTGTTACCACTAACTTATTTTTCCTCATTCAAGCTTTCCTCATTCTTCTCCAAGTATGGTTCATCTTCATCCTTTTTCTCACTTTGTTGTTCACTCTCCCAAAGCCTTTGCATCTCTTTCTTTAGTTGATTACAAAGCAACTTTTTCTGCTTTTTTTACTCTCTCACAAATTTCATCTTTCTCTTTTTCATTTGTAGAATTATTGGCCACTTAAGTGTCTTATTTTTCATAACCCATCCATAGTGCGAGTTCTCACTTTCCCTCATGTGTTTTATGATTAGCATAAAATCATCTAATTATTGCCTTACTTCTATCATCTCTTTCTCCATCTCTCTTCTCTTGGTGTTTTCTTTCACCTTTCTCTCTTTGTGGTAGCTCTTATCACCCATGCCATGTTTCCTCTTACCTTTATCTTTATTCATCCTATTCTTCTCTCAATGTCTTGGTCTCACCTGGACCTATACCTCTTTGCAATCCTCATCCACTTGCCAATCATTACCTCTCACTTGGGTTTATCTCTTCTATGACCTCACCTGGGTCTATCTCTCACTTTATTTCTTATCCTTTACCTAGGACTCCTTTCTCTCTCTTCAAGCTCTCTTTGATCTCACTCTTGAGCATTTAAATAGTTTTATCTTTCTCTTATCAAGCCTCACTAGCTTCAAGTCTGATTACCACGATCTTAACTTTCATTCACACCTCAATACTATCTCATGAATAAATCAAAACATAAAATAAAAACTTAAAAAATATGTACCTTTTGTGATTGCTATCTATATTTATCCTTTTCCCATTGAAATTTCTTTATCTAATATCAAATGATATAGAGACCTCTTCATTCTCTTCTCTTACTTCAACTCTAACTTTGATACATGCTATTCTCTTTATCTTGCAATCACTCTCCACCATCTTCTCTTTATAGTTCATTCTCTCTCTTAGACCTTTATACTACAAACTCTAATTTCCTCTTTGAATAATTCTTTAACACATATTTGTGCCTTTAGTAGGCTTCTTGGATAATATCCATAAACCTTTGACACCTACAATAATCAAAATATGCACTTAATGTACTCAAACCTTCTTCTCCAAACTAATCATATCTATTGAGTTTTCATTTCTCTAAACCTTCAATTATCTATCTGCACATCTTGAACACATTCACACTCCTTAAATATATTTTCTTAATCATATCTAACTTGATCTAACTCATCACCAAATCTCATTCTTTCTTTTCAATCTCTTATGCAACTCTGCTCATTTGCATACCTTCTTTGTAGCCTTTTTTAGGATTTTTCCATTTGTAAGAAAAAAATTGTTGAATATTGAGAAATTAAACCTATATTATAACACCCTTTATCATCTTATATCTCTCCATGAAGTTTCATTCACCAACTCATCTCCTAGATGCCTTTTTTAGCTCTTGCTTAGACATAATTAGGTTTCCTTACTCCTTTGTACATAATCACATATAGCCATATGTATGGATTCCATACTGGTATAAGACCACATAAATCCTTTATATCATATATAAAAATAACTAATTACCAAGTTTCATGAATATTCACTAGTGGAAACTCCTAATAATCCACTTTCTAGTTTTTAACCTTAACCTAGGGTTTCCAATGACTGCACAGACATGAGAGGGTTCCAAATGGGTTTAATGGATCTTTTAAAACTTTAAAAAATTCAAAATACCTATATAATGTCTGTTTGACCTATATTTAACTTTTAAAGGCTTTAACTCTACTTGATTACCTTATAATCACATTCCATTCATGGATTCTACACTGTTCTATGTCACAGTCTACCTGTAGCAAGAAAATATAGGGATTTGAGTGCATATCAATTTACCTAAAGGTTTTAAAAATTACTCCAATGTTATTTTAAACCATGATTTTATTATAAATTATCTTCATGCTATGAAAACCTCAATCCTCACACATTCACATAGATGTCTTGACTATCTCTTGTAGACATAGCCTTCACCATTATTACTCTGAACCCCTATTCCTATTATGATCAAACACACTCACATTTGCATAAAATATAACTTATTCAAATTAATTTACCCATTAATATCTCCTTAAAATGTCAAAATCTTGTTAGATAGAATCTTTCTTCTTTGTCTCACAGAGTTCTTGAAAACTACACAAACTCCTTATTACAATCCTAAAATACACAATTTTTACAACCTACATAACAAAGTCCTTGTTCCCAAAGATTTAAATCCTCTTCACACATCAATTTCATTTATAAAATAATGTGAAAAAAAATATATAGTGGCATCACTTAAATCATTTCACTTTCATTAATTCTACTCCTTTACATCAGCAACTTAGTGCTTAAGGACAAAATATAGAGTTCTTGCTATCATTCTTTAGTTTCCTCTGTACCTCTACCTCTTGAAACTTCTAACTAACTCTTTAAACTTATAAATAACTCATATATATAAATATACCACCTAATATTCTCCAAAAACTCATTCATTTCCCCTTCTACACACAAGGTAGCTACTTTCTTAGACAACTAACTCTCATGTCAACTACGTAGACATGGTAAATACATTTAAAACTCTTAGTATTTTTCATTTTAATCATTTCATGTATGTAAGACACCTTATTACACAAACCTAGACTCATTTAGGGACTCTATAATAACATTTTATAACATGACACTTCTTGACATTACACCAAAATACTCCTAAGCACACTAACACATTTCAAATATTCAAAATGGATTTTTGGCAAGAAACTCTCCCATGAGAAAAACATCCAAACTAAGACACATAATGACTCTTAAAAATAATCAATCCCCATCCAAGGGATGATAAGATACCAAACACACTTACTCATGATTAGATTAATAATGTGTTGCTTGATGCTCCTATATCAATCTAGGACTCCTTCCCACAGGTAAGTTAAAGTACACATTCTTTTTCCTTTTACTATAGTAATTTCACTTCACTGCATTACTAGAATAAATGAGGTATAATTTAGACATCTAAAATTAAAATTTAATCTAAAATAATGCACCTATGACCACTCTTTCACATACTTATCTCTAAACCTATCATAAGACCCTTTTAGATCACTTTCAACCACCTTACCCACTCTTCTAACCTCATATATGACCCCTAAATGTACTTAGCCCTATCTTAATCAATCTTATACACATTTTAATCCCTACATAACACTCAACATGATTAAATCACCCATTTTACAAGATATCCCTATGGGACTATAGTGCACTGCTCTAGTGTCATTCCCCCCTCTCCTATCTTCCCACCAAATAATGACTAATTTGCCAAATTCAAAGCCATGAGAAGGTCATCCCATGTCCTTAATGATCCCCATTCTAATTATTTTCAATGATATGACTATATAAAAACTTTAAAAATAATTTTTAAAGGATGAGGATTCCAAATTGAAAAGTACCATAATCACCCTTACACACTAAGAACAAAATACACATTTCTCCCAATTTTGAATATATACATCCCTAGTGGCCCTGAACTCAAGTTTAAATACATTTTTAATGTCACAAGTCATTGTTAAGGAAGTTAGTCGTGTTATTATTGCACCAATATCTATCATATTACACCAATTATCAAACACCATTGTAGCATGGGAGAACTACATGAAGTTTTATCCCTCTTCAGAGTATTGATATGTAGGCAACACTCAACACATGGGATGTTGAGATCTCACCCAAATTCAATGGCTCACCCATTTTTACCCATTTATTTTAATTGGTCTTCACATGTCAAGGAAATAGTTTATTAGAGTAAAATTAGCTACATAGTTGTCTCTACAAGTGGTTGTAAGCTCCTGCACTAGATATATTCTCTAAAAATGAAGGCACAAAGAACCCAAAAACCTTGATTTATTCATTGTAAGTGCATAAGATCATCCTACATTGGAAAAGAGAACCACCCCTCTAGTTTCCTCTTCTTAGAATTTTTGTCTAATCCCATATTCAATTCCAGATTCTTGATTCCTGATTCCAGTCAATAAATCCCTCTGCACAACAAGTTTCAGGCTTTGATTCCTCCCTGAGGCACAATTTCTAGATAAGTCTTTATTTTCTCCTTTCACTTTTGTTATTTTTAGTAAGTTTTACATAATATAATAGTTATAAATTAGTGAATTTTATCATTTTTATATTCTTCTCTTGATTTTGTGTAGTAGTGTTGTCATCTAGAATTTTCACACAAATCCTAAATTTGATAAACAAAGATCACATTTTGTGAATGAAAAGTGCTAGATGTATATGACTTAGAATAATAAAATGCATTAGGTGTCATAATGAAATTATCTAGATAATTACTCATGTAATCTTATGTGGGGGGAGTATCTCTAGAAGATGTAGAACGGTTTAAAAACCAAAGAGGATTCGTAAAAGATTATGATAAATGTTGTGATTTTTTTGTAGCATGCTAATCTATAGGTATCATTAATTTATAATATGTTGCATGTGATGATATTTTTGTTATATTGACACCTTTTTTTGATATTCTTACTTTTGCATTGGTTACTTTTGAGACTTTTACACTTTTTTTAATTGAAAGCTTTTGCATATGTGCAACAATTGTAAATGTGTTTTTTCTTGAATAGATGTATCAATGAACTATGGTGGTGTATGGGGAGGAATAGATACCATAGATTATAGAGGGTACTTATATATGATCACTGAAACTATAACCACTCCATATTAATGGATGTACTTTAGGAATATATGTACCATTTAAGGTATAACATGAAGCTTTTATAACCATGGGCATCCTAATATCATATCAAAGTGTTATGATCCACACTCATAATAATTGGAATATGTAAAATATAATATAGATCAACATAACACAATAGGTATCTATGGGCTAATATTCCCAAATATTCAATATATTTATAAATATAATAATACACTTTAGGTATGGAAATATCATACAATACTCCTTTTAGAAGGAATAACTCCATAATTATACTTTGAGGGGGACACCTCCAATATCCTTCTACCAAATAAAATACACAACACTTGTTTAATTTATTGATATTATTTACAATGATCTTTATCTCCTTTATATAAACCTCTATCTAACTAATAATATAGGGAAACCTATTAATCCTAATGTAGGTTGATCATTACCCAATGCGATCCATAAGTTACTCATTTATCCTAATATATTGGACCCATATAACTAAGGGGGATGCGTGCCACATGTTGGTATCTTCATTCATACATATACATTAATATATCATATCCCTATGTACATATCTTAAATACCATTTTATATATTAAAACTATAAAAGGAGTGGAAAATATAGAGTGACCAACCTAAAGAAGCAACATAATGTGTCTCAAAGTAGTTTGTTGTTTTCTATTGAATGTATTGTATATCATGTTGTGTGTAACCTAATGAATGGAGTAATGTCATTTTACATGAATTATCACTTGATACATTATTAATTAGTATATTTCTAATGGGTTATTAATCAATATATGCTCCTATACATAAAACATAAAAATTAGAGTCATCATCCACTATCTCGCTATCATCAAAGGTGATCATAATATGTGGTTAACTAGTTTGAAAAATTGTACCAGTATTTCCATCTAATGGGTGATCATCTGATTTAGAAGGTGGGTATGCATTATAGGTATGATGCACTAATGAATTATCCTTGTTTGTCTCATGATTTTTAAATGGCTCACTGAAAATATTCAATTTATTATTTTCATTTTGTTGAGACTTATTTTCTTCTATAAGAGTGCTTAGTTGAATCACATTATTAACAATAAGATCTTGAATAAGTGTTTGAGATCAAAACATTTGTTAGTATAGTGACCATTTCATCGATGCTAATCATAATATGCATTGTTACCAAATAATTTACTTTGAGGTATACTCATATCAACCTCTAATGGTGGAGGTAGAGTGATGAGATTGCAATCAAGCAATTTTTGCAATAACTTATATGGTAGTTGTGGTAATCTATAAATTATCTTCTTAGTTGTTCTAATAAAACAAGATTTGTGGAAGATTGAGATATAAATTTAACTATGGATTTTGCATTAGCTTTAGTATATGTTGGATTAGATTTTTAATATGGTTCAACTTGAAAATTCATTATAGAATTTGAATTATTAGTAGGTGCATATTTGAGCTTATTCAAATCAATAAGTTTTAATTCTATTTCTCTTATTATATGAAAAAGCTCCTCAAATGATCTGAATTTCTTGAAAATAATTAACTCATGTAAAGGTGAAAGTAGAATTTATTTGAAAATATCTTTTAATTCATTATCTACCAAGATGTTAGTCATTTTAGCAATTATAGTCTTATAACAAAGTACATAGTCACTAGTAGGCTCATTAGTTCCTTGCTTAAGCTTAGTAATTTGCACATAAGAAAGCTTTTCAATGATGTTGATAGCAAAATTCTTGAGAAATTAATCTACTAATAGATTAACTGATTGATTAGGTAGATAATAAACTAATGCATGGCATAATATTATAAGATTCTTGGAAATAACTTAGTTATCAATTTGTCATTAAAATCATTTTCCAAACATGCCACATGAAAATTTCAAATATGTTGTTCTAGATCTCCTTTACATTCATATATTAAAATTTTAGGAGCTAGAAATCTTATAGGTAAAGGATACATTTAAATATTAGGTGATAACAAATTATGAAGCAATGCTTGTGAATCCATTAACTGGCTAGCTTTTGGTATACGTTTATCTAACTACAACACCTTAGCATGCAAGACTTAAATAGTTTGCACAAGAGATTGTGTAGTAGGCAAGGTAGGTGATGGAGTATATGTAAATATCAAAGGTCCTATATGATTAATTTGGTTAGGCATGGGAATAATTATTTGTTGAAACCATTGTGTTTCCACCAAACCTAAAGGTGTATATGTAATAAAAATATCAACAATAGTAGTTGTAGTACCTACAGCAAGGTTTACAATATGAAATAGTGGTTCTTATTATGTATTAAAAATATAACCTTTTACTTTTTGTGCAATTTTAAAATCTAAAATGACTTTAGCTACTTTGGGTATATCTTATGACATTGGACATAATCCTCTAATGCACAAGATAATTATGAAGGCTCTGCTATGATAATTATGAAGGCTCAAAAGGGTTTATAATTACTTTGAGTATATCTTATGATTTATTCCATTAAGTTCATAAGGATGGATCTTAACTGATCCTTCATAATTATCTTGTGCATTATGATCAACTTTATTAGCTTGTTCATTTTGATTATCTTTTTGAAAATATTCATGAGAAATTTATTCATCAAAATAAATGGAGCCACTATTTTCATTAGAGGAAACCATGTTAATATTTCTCAAAGGGATTTAAATGTGCTCAATAAGGGCCCCACTTAATATATCATTATGCCTTAAAAGAATAATGGAGGTAGGTTTTTTAGATGGCATATAAAAATAATATGGAAGTATATTGTAAATAATAATTGAAAATATAATGCTATAAAAATGAGGAATATTTTTATGGATGGAGATTAGTAAATTCCTTGGAAATCTAAGGTCAAAATAAGGTGTTTTAGCTATCATATTCAAATTCAAGCTCAAAATAAAGTGATTTTTGTGTCAATTATTAAATATAAGGTCAAAAGATATTTATTTTAGTGTCATATATTAGATCCAAGATTGAAATAAAGTTATTTTAGTTTCAAATGCTCAATAATTTATCTAAACCCTAAGATGAATTTTTTGAAGTAGTGCTCGAATAAAATTTGTAGGTTCACCAATATATTTTATCAAATGTTGGAATTAATTGGTGTATTAATTCTAATTAAGATAAAATGAGTATGATTGTATAAAAAGTTGTAAAATAACTTGAAACTAGTAAAATGAAAGCAAAGTATTGAAATCAATAGATATTAAATGAATGAAAAAAGGTTAACTAAGAACAAAACAAAATAATTAGTTATTTTGTGTCTATAACGTAAGTGTGTAAAGCTAAAAAGTGGTTGTAACTAATCAATAGATATAACTATATATGGGAAAAATGAAAGTATGATTGCATCTGGTTAGGGTCATGATCATTAAAACTGGGAAAGGATCGACTGGCACTACTATCCTCTACTATTCAATTATGTCATTTATGCAAAATCAATGAACTTTAGAGTCACCTATACCTACTTTAAACATGCTTGTATGTGTAAAATTGACCTTTGGATGCAGACAAATTACTTGCAACTAACTTATTTAACTTTGAAACCCTAATAGGACTCATAATAACTTGAAAACCTATAAATAAAAAGGTGGGAGTGTAATAGATTGAGATGACCCTAACCACCCACATATGATTGATTGTTACCTATGTATCCAATACTCTGAATAAGTAAATCAAGCCTACAGATTTCTCTCACTTAGATTGATTTATGTGATTATGCTCCTTTTTCTACACATATGAATCTAGAAATAGATTGAATACTTGATAATGTTTATCTTTGAATTGAATAAAATAGGCTTTTGACTCGGCTAAGAATTGATTAAAATCATAATTTAAAAGCACATGGAAATTTTTCTTAGTGTGTAATAGTTTAAGTGTGCTTTAATACTTAAATTTCTAAGTGATATAATAGGTGACTTAGATGTGCCTTTATAGCAATCAAAAAGGGGAAAATCTCATGCTAATTATTTGAAAAATAGGGACCAACCTATAATGGAGGGTATAAATTTTAAAATTAATTATTGCTAACGTGAAGATTAAGATTGACCCATAGGGGTCAAGACCAACTGCCACTATTGACCCATATTGATATAGTTTATCTTGAAATGAAACATGTGAAATTTAGAATATGGGATTTTCATACAAATGCTTAGAGGGGTTGTTATTGATTAACAATATCTCTATAGGCATAAGATAGCAAATTAAAAATGGATAGGTTCATATATGTACTTAAGATAAAGTGAGGTGGAAAATAGGTCTAGATTAAGTGATCAAATCATTTAATGTGAAACTGCACCAAAATTGGCATTATCAAGTATTCATGACCAAATTTGAGTGATTGCACCTATTAAACTAGGATGACTAAAATGTATGAGAGGTTTAGACAAGAATAAATCAACTAGTATATACGTAAAAAAACATCTAAGTTTACATTTAAATATGAACATTTAGATTCTTATACTTTAGGTTATATTTTATATATAATCTTTCAATATGTTTGAGAATGGTTTCAAACATCTAGTAGTTATAATGTATATTTGAGGTTTTGGAGGACTTTATTGGATTTCAGACTTATCCAAATTTCAAGGTATTAGGATTTCAGGGAGACATCCTAAGGGGTATGAAATTTTCATGAAGGAATAGTTATGTATAATAATATATCATGTGAACATCTCTCAAAAAGAACCTTGAACCAACCCCACCCATTTCCTAGTGCACTCTTTAGGATGTACACTCAAGGAGATTGATGCACCAATGAGTCTCATAAGAGAAATTTTTAATAAAAGATAATGGTGGAAAATATTAGGTGTATACACTTATTAATATATTTGTTGAATCCACCTAAGGAAAAAATTTAAGTTCTTTTTGAAGCATTGATTCCATCCTTTAACACTTAAGAGATTTATATTTCAACAAACAACATCATCTCTTCCAGATTATTATTCTAGATTCAGAATTCCAATATTTTTCCTTGGTATGTCATATTCTTATCTTCTTTGTCATTTCATTGTTATTAGTTTAGTTTTATTGTTGTTTATTTTATTAGTGATTATTTTCAGCATACTTAGGGTTAGAGTAGAGATTTTTTCTACATTAAACTGTGTTAAAGTTTTTTGATTGACATTTTAGTTCACACTCCATAAACTATCATTAGGGTAAGAGAATGAAAAATGTAAAATAATGGACTAAGCTCTTCCTTTATAGATATAATAGTGAAGCCCAATGATGTCTAGGTGAGTCAAAGAGGTGGGGCCCTCAAAGGGAAAAGGTGGTAAAAATGTTGTAAGGTTTAAAAAGTTAAAATTTTGAATTTATATTAAAGATTAAAATATTTCAAATTAAATTATAGATTTTAATTTTTTATTTTTAAAAATTAGAATTTTGAAACCTTAACATTAAAAAATTTTGAATTATAAAACAAACAATTTGATTATTAACTACAATTTTATCGTTACTGATTATAATTTGATTTATAAAACTATAAAAAAAGATTATCAAAGTTAAATTTAAAAAATAAATAATTTCATTTAAAATAAGTTTTAAAACTAGGAATTATCAATTGTAATTTAATTTAAGTATCAAGGTTTAAATTATAAATTGTAAATGTTAATGTAAAATTACAAACTTAATCATTAAAAATTAAAAAGTATAAACATTGATTTCTAATTTATTGAATGAAAATTATAAGTTACCAATGATTTTAAAAACCATAAGTTTGAATTCTAATTATAATTTAAAAATTATGGTTATTAAAATCATTGGTAATTTATAATTTTCATTTAATAAATTATAAATCAATGTTTATAATTTTTAATTTTTAATGATTAAGTTTGTGATTTTACATTAACATTTACAATTTTTAATTTAAACTTTGATACATAAGTTAAATTATAATTGACAATTCCTAATTTTAAAACTTATTTTATATAAATTATTTATTTTTAAAATTTAACTTTGATAACTTTCTTTCACAATTTTATAAATCAAATTATAATTGGTAATAATAAAAATTGTAGTTAATAATCAAATTGTTTGTTTTATAATTCAAATTTTTTTTATGTTAAGGTTTCATAATTATAAGTTTTTAAAATTAAAATTAAAATTTATTATCTAATTTGTAAAATTTTAATCTATAATACAAATTCAAAACTCTAACTTTTAAAACCTTACAACCTTTTTACCACCTTTCCCCTTTCAGGGCCCCACCTATTTGACTCACCTAGACATCATTGGGCTTCAATGTTATATCTATAAAAGAAGAGCTTAGTCTATTATTTTACATTTTTCAGTCTCTTACCTTGATGATGGTTCATGGAGTGTGAACCGAAACATTGGTCAAAAAACTGAAACATAGTTTAATTCAGAAAAACTCGCTACTCTAATTCATGGACTATGGAAATACTATTGCTTTAATACTTAGGGTTCTAAATTTACCATAAATCTAGTTGTGCCCTCTATTTAACTAAGCATACATTAGGTTATTTTCCCTAGTATTGATTTTAGTTAAAATAGAGTTATAACTTCAGGAATTAAAATTGTAGCTTTTGTAGATGTAATAAACACAGGAACCATAACTTTAGGAGATGTAATAAAAGTATATGTCACATGAGTTTGTATGATTTTTTTTTTTATGAAGCACTTTTGATAATATCTTATGTTGTTTCTAATGTTAAATGAGTAACTTATAAGGTGTGTCACAAATAGTAAATAGTTTGTTATAATCCATAAAATCAAAATATAGGTGTAATATAAATGGGATATCTCTCATTTGATTTAGCCATGGGAATCCTATTAATAGGTCATATGTCCTATCAGCCAAAAATACATAAAACCATACTAAAAGTGTCTTAGTTCCTATGGTGTCTATTATTGTGATACCTCTAATAGATGTTTGTGTAAGACTATCATAATTCTAAAGAACCATTAGTTATACCAAGTTAAAACCATTAGTTATACCAAGTAATTCTTGTTGATTATACCCTCTACTAGTTATAAATAACATCATACATAAGTTTTTTCTAGAACCATTGTATACCATAATCCAATGTGTGATCATATGATGTGAACTCACAAAAGAATGCATACATAATAGACCATTATGAATATTATCATCTGGAATCTCTTGGTCATATAATGTGCTAGATAAATATTTTTTTCATGAATATGTGACCCTACATATGATACCATCTAAGATATACTCATTATAAATTATTGGTTAATGTGTAAGTATTGTTAGGTGAACATTGTCTTATTTTATAGCATTGTGTTTTGGAAGTAGATTGTTAAATATTTACAATTATTAGTTTCGTGTAGCAAATAATTCATTAAATTTAATATTATTTCCTCACACTTTAATAAAATTACTATCAATCAGATTTGTCATATTATGTCTCAAAAATTAATTAGTAGTAAGTCTTGAAGATTTATAGTACTCACAATGTGGATTCATATCATAGTTTCATGGCAAAGGTTGAGAGGAATCCATCTCATGAATGGGAGGTAAATATATGATCTGAAATTAAAGAACCCATTTGATCACTTTCCAAATAGACTCAAGTAACCTTGAAAAATTATATGATTTTGAGAAGGTGGAAGAACTAGCTTGTCAAGTGGTTGTGAAATTACATTAACATTTTTTTGTCTCATTCTTAGTTTGGAAAGTAGGTATACTGTTAACCTTAGCTTTGAATTTTGACTTAGCTTGATATTTATAATTAGTAAAGGTAAGGGAATTAGACCCATATTCAAGTATGTTTTCCTCTATAAGTTTAATCTCACAGTTGTGAGCCATATGGCAGAGATCATAAAAATATTGGTAAGTGTTAAACACAAATTTTCCTTTGAGTGGTTGAAACAAACCATCAGAGAAAATAATTTGCAACTTGATATTACATATTTGGTGAGAAATTTTCATCAGAATACTCATGATAAATTTCTATAATTATAGTCTTGAATCTAAGTACATACTTACTAACACTCTCATTATGTCTTTGGTTAAGCTAAGTAAGTTGAGAAAATGTGACCTCTTGGCTAATGTTGATAGAAAATTGAGATAATAAAATATAATCTAAATAATTACAATGATGCACAAATCCCATTAGTGCGCATAAAATTAATCTAAGATGCTATCCTTAAGACTTATAGGAAATAACTTGGTCATTAAAAGATCATCATGTGTAAAACTAAAACACGAAGAAAATAAAGATTAAATGTGATGTGAATAATCACTCTTACCATTATAAACTTCAAATTTAGGCACTAAAATACCATAATAAAAGGGTGGGTGAGGACCTCGTGATCTAATGGGTTGTCATATATCTTGAGAAATGACCAAATGGATAGGACATTCAAATCATGGGGTAAGTTTCCTAATTTGTGCTTGTATATCTTATAAATATTATTGAATGAATGCATCCTTAGATATAGTAGCATGTTCATGATCTAACATATGATTAGTATTGGTATAAATAGAGGCTTTGGTATTATAACTTTGATAAATACAACTTGATATAGAATTAGGAGTAGGCCAAGATGGTCCAATAATATTAGGATGAATAAAAGGAGTTTTTGGCTACATAGAAAGAAGGATATTAATCGAAGAAAGAGTAACACTAGATGGAGGCTAAAAGTATTAGTATGAGCACTATCCTTACCACTTAATGTAAAAGGATATCCTCTAGTATGATAATGAGAAACATTCAAAGGATTATTGGTAGCATATATATTATAATGTGTAAATTTCTTAGCCAAATATTTATTTTGTACTTCTTTCAACTTAAGCAACATGGGTTATAAACATGAATGGATTTTTTAAATTAATATTCTAAAGTAAGATTTTTAAATTATTTTGGGATATACATCATCAAAATCATTGTGATCATAATCATGTTCATCATATATAGTTTAATCATTCACATTTTGATCATTTTAATTATCAACCATAGAAGGAAATGAATATCACTAAAAAAAATATTTTTGAATTTAAATAAAAATTGAGTAAAAATAAAATAAATCTAAATCAAATCACTAGTAAATTATAGGAATAATATTTTTTAGTGCTTACATTATTGTATGGGTTAGTATATTTGTATGAAATAATATTGTTTTGAGAAAAAAATATAAGTGAGTTGTAACTCACATAAATATTATAGATAGGTGTGTGTGATTCTTAAGGGATTTGAGTGATTGGAGGGAGAGATTTGTGCATTTGAAGATTAGCTTTGAATCATATTTAGTTGGATCTAATTGAGCTATATAATTTATAATCCTCCCTCTTTTTAATCATCCTAAGGAATTAATATTGAAGATCAGAATTATTGAATTATGAAGTTCTAATATGTGTTCTATTTTGTGCAAACCTAGGTAAAATTTATCATATGGTATTAGAGCATTATATTGTGTGTCATTTGAGTGCCTATATTTGGTTCTAAAAGGATGATTTTAGAGTTGTTAGAAAGACTATTGAAGGAACCATTATTAGGTCTTAGAGTGTTCTATATTTGGATGAATTTTTTCTTCCAACATAATTTGTCGTGTATTATTATCTTGTTGACTTTTGTAGTTTGACCAAAAAATCCTCTCACCACCTTACCAAGGAAATTAAAGAGAGATGCAATCATTTATTTCTATCATGCATTGAAGATCTTTCGATTCACCATTGCCAAACCCCAAAATGTAGGTTTAGTAAAACTGTTATATCTTGGTCATTTCTTAATGAAAATAAAAATTTAAAAATTATTTTAAAATTTGAGAATTAGAGGAACAAAACCTATAAAATGTTTTTAAAAAAATATTTCAAACTGAGTGTTGTTTTATGGAGAAAATGTTGGACGTGATGATGTACGACACGTAGTTTTAGATGTTTTTGTTTTAAGTCTTAGGTATTTTTTGATAAAGTAGTATGTAATAGATTTATTGAGATTAATTGTCTTTAAATATTTTATTTATTCAAATTTATGAAGCTTATAGGTTTTCTTATTAATATTTTTAATTTAAGTCATTTAGGAAAAGTTATATTGATAGGAATGCTATAAGTTTTTTTAATCTAATAGTCAATCAAATTTTACATTTAGTTTAAAAGCCTTTTTGGTCATCAAAATAAGCAAGTCTCTAGTTTATTTTTTAACTTATTGTAGTGTCAAGAGTCATTATTTTCATATAGTTGTCCATCATTTATTTCTTGTGTCATATATAAAGTTTTTATATATATATATATATATATATATATATATATATATATATATATATATATATATATATATATATATATATATATATATATATATGCCTCAATTATAAATGGATAAATTTTCACTTGTATGGGACGTCCAGATTGTGGGAGGTTATAATGGACAAGTTGAGCTATATTGAAAAAAAATTAAGACAAAAATTTCCATACCTGGTAGGTTCAAACCCAATTATTGTAAATAACAAATATCTACGAGAAATTGTTGATGGTAAAGTATGAAAACCAATTGATGCAGATAAAGTCACAAAATGGGAAAGTAAGGATTAAAAAGCAATAAAAATTATTGGCCTAGGGTTATCTAATGCTTAATTTCACAATATTGACCTATCAAAAAGTTTAAATGTCATCTGGACTACATTACAAGCTATTTGGATCCCAAATAAGAAGCATAGTAGTGACCCTCAAAGAAGGTGACAATATGGTGTAACACATAAGTAATTTTCAATCCATTTTAAATCAGCTATCAGGAATTAAAGTAGATATTCTTGATGATGTTAAAAAAATTGTTACTAAATAACATGCCAGTACTAGCTTAGAAGATCTAATTTCTTCATTGACAGCTAAAAAAAATAAAAATACTGATCCAGATGAAAGTGTATTGTATGGTAAAAATAAAGAGGATAAGTCATATTTTAAAATAAGATCTAAATATTCTTTCAATCAAGGATAAAATTCCAAGAAATAACTTATATATTACTATTGTGAACAACCTAGTCATATGGTTGCAAACAAAAAAAAGAGAGATCAAGACTTGCTTGATGGGAAACTACAAGAGAATGTCATTGTTGTTGATGAAGAAAAAGAGAGTGATAAAGAAGAACCAATGAATTATGACATTGGTTAAAATTTTAAAGACTTTTTATATTAAGTACCATCTATAGGAGGATGGAGGTAGTGGAGGAATGAGGACAAATTGCGTCCTCTCATCAATCACCAATGATAGGGCCATGTAATATGATTTGGTGACATGTTTTTTCTTATTTTAAAGCATTTTTTTAAGTATAATAAGAACAAATTTACATTCCTTTTCACATATTTAATAAGTGATAAATTTGAAATGTAATCCCCTGATATAACAATGTAGTAGATTGTTGATCAAAAATTAATGTAGCAATCATGTACTTGTTAGGGTTATTGTTGATCCTATAAAACCATCTGTAAGTGTTGTTGGTGATCCTGTGTAAAACTATTTTTAAGGGTTATTTTTTATCCTATTTAAAACCATGTGTATAGGTTGTTGGTTAGCCTATATAAAACCATATGTATAGGTTGTTGGTTAGCCTATGTAAAACCATCTATATAGGTTGTTGGTCAAAGCCTATGCAAACCATTAATATACATGTGTGGAGGATGAATATAAGTGTGGGTCCCTATTTGTGCTTGGGTGGTCATTGTATCCATCCATGAAATCCACTTATAAAGAATAAAAATTTTGGAGAGTTGTGCAAAGGCACATGTAGATCAAGATCATGAGCACACAGAGGTGACATGCTATAGTCTGAGAATGAGATGTGTTCTACCATGTTATCACTAAAGGGGTAATGTTATGAATACTATTTTTTAGTGATCACATTATTTTATGGGTTAGTATATTTGTATGAAATAATATTATTATGAGAAAAAATATAAGTGAGTTGTAACTCAAGTAGATATTAGAGATAGTCGTGTGTGAGATTATTAAGGGATTTGAAATATTTCAGGGAGAGATATGTGCATTTGAATATTAGCCTTGACTCCTATTTAGTTGTAGCTCATTGAGCTATATAAGTTATAATCCTCCATCTTTTTAATCATCCCAAAAAATAAATATTGAAGAGCAAAATTATTGAATTATGAAGTTTTAATGTGTTTTCCATTTTGTCCAAACCTAGGTACAAGTTATTATTAATGCCACTCAATATAACACTTTTCCTCGAAGGGATTGCATATCTAAAATGCTTAATTGGAATAATATGTAAACATAGGAAACATGAAATAAGTTAGGGATAGTCATAAAGTAATTATGAATACACCAAAATCTAAAAAACTTAGACACTATAAATAACACAAAAATATAACCCTTGGGTTTTGTAAGAATATCAAGTTCACCAAAATGGTAAAAAAATGGCACACAATGTAGGTTACACTATGCACAACATGCTAAAACTAATGTACAATATAGATCTAAGATAATATAGTAAATAAAAATAATCAAATTTGATCTAATATATAAAATCAAGGCTAAAATTATAATTGAGAATTAAATAAAAATAATAATGATAAGAGAGAGAGAGATAAGTGACTAAAATTGATGCACCTAGAATCTGTAGCTAAATTATAAGATTGGAAAGAGGATTTTGAGGCTAAATAGACTAAAACTATAGAATATGATTGAGATATAAAAATGGGACATACTAAATGGACCATCACTTATGAATTGGGACAAAATCATCTACCAATTGTGACCTGTTGCTACTAATTTTAACCTAATAATGTTGTTTTGGTTATGGTTTAATTTAATAGATGTCTTAGACCATGCAATCATCCTAATACAAAAAATAATATGCAATATAATGCATCAACATAACCTGAATTTTTATTATGTTTTAACACATTTATAACATGCACATGCAACAAAAACAATACAAAAAATCTCACAATGAAATTAATTACAACATTAGATCCACATATCCATGTTTGCTAACTCATGGTCTCTGTAAGTATAACTATCTCTAAAAGAATTATATGATATATCCTCAAGTTCATTAACTCTATATTCACAATATAACCATCTAATATATATCCCTGGCACAAGTATATGGGAATAATTATAAAGGCATAATACCCACCTACTTACATTAAGTGTTTTACCCATGCTAAAAAAAATTAACACACCTTAGTGTGCCTCAAACATTAAGTGTCTAATACAATTCCATAACACCTTATCACATTATAGCTTGATGCATCATGACATACTACACCTAAATAAATATCAAATGAATCTTTATTAATTTACCATTATCCAAGGAAATAAATCTAATGTTTTTTTCCATAACACATCATAAGAATAATTGTGTTCCCAACCAAGCCGAGCATGAAACAAGTTGCATAAAATTTTCAAGACTTATAATCAACAAATGTGGTATGATCCATATATGTATCATCACATAAAATAGGTGTATACTCAAAGGTGGCATAAAAAAACATATCATGTATTGTGTACAATACATGTATTATGAAAAATTACAGATAAATACATGTGTACAATAAGACACTTGCACAAAAAATAATTATCCAGATTTCCTAAGCTAACATATTTTTGGTTGATGCAATATTATACTTGAACTTGTATGCTCTTACATTATACATACTAGGTAACAAAATAAACATGTGTTCCTTCTCATGTGACTTATAATAACTCTACTAGTGGTATCCCTTATTTCGTATCTTTTGATGCACTTATCCATGTCACATCTTCAATTTATTGGCCTTTCCACTTCACCAAATATTTTATGTATTCATTTTTGCGCATATTATTTCTAAATTACATGTCAATCACTTGTTCCACTTGATCATACTCATTTTTTGGGATTTGCATTATCCAATCCATCTCTTTATAATTTGTGTTTGCTCCTTCACTAATCTAACTTTCATAATAGGATACAAACAACCACATTGAAAATAGGTGATATATCAATTCATTCAACAAAATATATCTCATATACATTCTTTGAAAACTTTTACAACACTTTTTAGGGACCAACATTTTTCCATTTCAACTTATTATAAGTTCCTTTGGAAATCTCTCTTTCCTCAAGTGTGATAAAACCAAATCTCCAACTTGATATTATACTTCCCTTATTTTCACATATGTGAATTATTTTTATTGTGCACTAATATTATCCAAGTGTTCACACACTTTCTTAGGCACTTCTCATATATGAATTGAAAAATCCTCTACTTCAACACTTTTTATTTTCTCACTTCTAATGTCGCATTGCTCCACAACTCTTAGACTCAACACATAAATAATATAAAATGATGTCTTCCCTATACTCCTATTCACTAATTATTACATGAAAACTCAGCTTATGCTAGAATATTATCCCATGTTCCTAGCTTACCTTCAATTAAACATATCAATAGGCTACCCAAAATTTTGTTGACTACATATGTTTGTCCATGTGTCTAAGGGTAGTATTTTGGACTGAACTACAATGTTGTGTTCAAATTCTTCCATAATGTCTGCTATTAATTTATAGTAATGGTACATCATATGTATGATACTATGATGCATGATAAACAATGTAGCCCCATATTCTCATTAAAAAATAAGTTATAAGTGTTTTTCACATCACTATTCTTCCTTAAAGCAACAAAATGTACCACCTTAAAAAAAATCTCCATGATCATAAAGATGGAATTATTTCCTCTCTATGTTCTAGGAAAATCTAAAAATAAATCCATACTTATGTCCTCCCATGTTCTCTATGGAATATGAAATTATTGATACAACCATGAATTTTGACTTCTCCCTTCTGCTAGTTGGCAAACTCTACACTCATGAAACTACTTGCACAAATTCACACTCATTCATGCAAAAAAATAGTTCTCTAATACTTGTACTAATGTTTAATCTTAACAAAAATGACTCACCTAACCTCCACTATATTTTTCTTTGATCAAATTATCATGAATTAAACCTTTAGGTACACATAAGTGTGATCCTCAAAACAACAATATGTTCTGAACAAAATGATCTGACCGTGGTATTTTGTCACTACTCATTGGTTATGCAAATGTTTTCCAAGCAAATCTGAAATATTCAACTTCTTTATACATCCCCTTCATATGATCAAATCCTATGATTTCAACACTTATTTCATTCAAAAAAATGCCTTTTTTACTTAACACAAATCCAAATCTATTTCATTTTCCACTCTTACACTTCAATAAAAATGATAGCTCTTTAGGAATTCAACCCACTTCACATGTCTCTAATTCAATTTACCCTAACTATTAATGAATTATAGTGCTTGATGGGTTGTATATAGAATAAACTCCTTAGGTAAAAAATAATGTCTCCACTTATTTAGCACTTTCACAATGGCATAGAAATATTGATCATCCACTGAGTATTTTTTATTTACATCATTTAAATTTTCATTGAATTATATGATAGGTATTCCTTCTTGAATCATCACTACTATTGTTATGCCTCTCATGTCGTAATATACCTAAAATAGCTTATTGTACTTTGGTAATGCTAAAATTGACTACTTAGTTTTCCTATTTTACAACTATTATAAAATCTATTTCGTTTCCACTATCCACATGAAATTTATTTTATCTTTGTGCATCACATCAATGATCATTATACACATCCCATTAAAATTATTGAATAAATTCTATGAGAAATTATCATTCCATGAAAACCAAATGCCTCAAATGTACTCTTAAATGATAGTGAACCCAACATATCTCATAATTTTTTTTGGATCCATCTTTAAACCTTCTTATAAAATAAAAATTCTTAAGTATACCAACTCTTTATGCATAAAACTGCATTTCTTAAAATTCACTCAAATTTTTCATCTCGTAACTTATCTAGCACTTGGTACAAATATTGAAAGTGTTATTCCTCTATTCTATTGAAAATTAACATGTCATCTAGATATAAAATGATAAAATTTAAAAAAAATGGCTTGAGAACTTCATTCATCAATCTCATGAATGTACTCAATGCATTAGTTAACCCAAATGTCATAACCAATCACTCATATCATCCTTTTTGTATCTTAAACATTATTTTCCAGTTCATAACCTTGATTTATGTTAATTATATGATATCCACTTTTCAATTTAATCATTGTGAATAATGTTACTTCACTTAAGCAATGCATCAAATCATCCATGTGCCATAATGGAAACCAATACTTTATTTTAATCTTATTAATGGTTTTGCTATCAGTGCATATTCTCCATTCTCTATTCTCCATTCTTATTATGTACTAATAGTACTAGTATTTCACATGGGCTCAATTTTTTATCAACCCTTTATTTAATGGCTCCTAAACTTATATTTTCACATTTGAATTCTCCTTCAGTTTCAATATATGATAGCCTAGGGTCAATAGAGGAATAATTTGGAAATTACATTGGTAATAAATCATTTGAAAAAATATGATAATATATTATATTATGTTAATATTTAAAATGGCGGTAAAATCTTATATAGCTTTTTTTGGTGGTTACAGGATGTAACCAATTCCCATGAATAAACTCTTTTATTTAAACATTAAAATAACATAGAAAGTAAATAAATTAAACAAATAGAACTGTGGATCATAATGACACAAAAAACTCCCCTTGATCCAAATGGGTATGGAAGATGAACCAACTGGATCAATTACCCTAAAGTCATCAAAGTAAATCTGAAGCAATTACAACTTGCACATTGTGCATCCCAATACTGACCAAAATTAATGTCACTCTATATAGAAGCCTACCCTGTGAGTTATGGCATAACATGCTAATGAACATGATCAAGGCCTACTTATCCCCTATGATCATTGTACTTACTATAGTAGAACATGATCAAAGGCTATCCAACTATATCAATCCACATAAGGCTCCAGCTATAAGCCCATCAAAGTGACCAACTTGTACTCTATATGTCACATCTTCTTGATTTCCAACAAACATTGATGACCTTTTCTCAACTCATACTATCATCAATGACTGATCAAAGACATACCAATGATATATCTTCTCCCCCTATTATGTGATAAGTGAGAAGCTATGGAATGAGAAAAACAAAATCAAACAATAATGCTTGTTCCATGTCATGAATATCAGGTATGTCAATCACCAATGTGAGACTTATAGTATATCAATCACAAGGATCTTAAGGGACCTATACAAGACAAAATTTTCATTTGAAACACAATTATGAGGTGGTATTGTGGAAATTGTCATTTATAAGGTGTTGGTTTCTACCAAAAATGCACCTTTATACATCATTGAATAATTTGTCACAAAAACCATATAATTAGTTTCAAATCACAAAATAAATTATTCCATTTTGTTTATAATTTTTGAAAACTTATAAATCAATTGGTCACATGACCATATTTGAAAAACATAGTGATGGGTCAAAAAGGCTACAACTAGTGTTATGACCTACACCCTTATATAACTGATTAACCCAAAAAATGTGAAATTAAACTCTGGACCTCTCTTTGGTGAGTGATTTTACAAAAAAAAAAAATCCAACTTTTCTACAAGAAACTTTGAATATAATTATTCAAGATATACTTTATAAATTATATTTTCCAAATTTTTTCAAAACCTAAAAAAATGTGCATGTACAATAAAATTACTCATCTTTTTACATGCAAGTACAAAGAAACATTTTTGGATTTTGGAGTTGGGGACCATGTTGATTTTAGGTTTGAAGTAATTTTAAAAGCTTTGAAACCTTTTTTTTAAATTTAATTGGCACACTATGATTGCACTATATGCCCATCAAGTAGCAAAATGTTTGAATAAAAGTGTCCAAAACCTAAAAAGTTATTATAAAAATGGATTTTTAATTCTTGAAAATGAATTATAGCATCAATCAAATGATATTTTTTCCATACTCAAGTTGTTCTAGGTTGTACTTTTGTAAATACTAGGCACTATGCAAATGTATTTGTAGCCTTCAAATAATAAATAAAACAAAATTGATTTGTAAGTAACATGGTATAGATAAATCAAAAAAATGTTGGCCACTTCAAAATGAATTTCAAAAAATATTAAACACCACCACACAAATCTAAGTTCTTATTTATGTAAACCACCATACAATAATTTTGTGGATTGTGGTTTTCTTTTGATAACTAGATTTATGAGTTTGTTTTCAATTGCCAACGTTGGGTTCAACACTCAGGATAATGGTGGATATTATTTTGATTCTAAAAATAATATTCTAACTCCTTGTAACAACATATAAACATGAATGTGAAAGATAAACTACGTCAAAATTATTTTTAAAATATCACATCGCTAACTATTTATATAAGTAGATAAATCATTCTTCAATCTTCTTGTTGGGTCTGTCCTTTTCAAATGTCTTTTATCCTCCTACCAAGTCTAATACAAATTATGGCCTATGGAAATAGAGGAATAATTGAGAAATTACTTTGGGAATAAATCATCTAACAAAATATGATAATATATTATATCAAGATAATATTTATAATGAAGGTAAAAGCTTATATAGCTTTTACTAGTGGTTACGGGATGTAACCAATTTTTGTTAACCCATTGTCTTATTTAAACATAAAATAGCATAGAAAGTAAATAAATTAAACAAATATAACCATGGATCATAATTACCCAATAATATATATAACACTTTGTTTAGTAAACTCAAACTTGAAATTGAATTTACGTGATAACTTATACTTCTCATAGGTGGAAACCCATCTAATAGATCATTAGATACAATCACATCAAGTTCACTCAATATCTCCTTTAAATCTCATGGAAGTTATTCTTTTATTGTTACATATGCTCTCACTTATTTTTTTGGCTTAAAAATAATGCATAACATGCACTCTACTCTTTCACCTTTTTCATTAATTCCTTCCCCAAAATCATCAAAATGTTTGGACTCTTGTCCACTTCTTCGCTCTAATCATTCAACATATTTAGTGCATGTGTTACTCCATCTTTCCATATTGTGTATATATTTTCATGGCCATCATGTTGGATTTCAAAATCATACTATCAAGGAATTCCAAGTAAACTATGAAAAACAGTCATATGAATTATTTCACATAAAACCTCATATTTATATATACAAGTATTAAAAGTTACCAAACATTGTTTAATTACTAGATTCTGATGTCCCTTCAGCAATCATAAAACCTTATATGGATTCAGATGCAAAATTATCCTCAAAAAAGTTTATATACCATTTCTTGTGAAATAATATTATTTGTGTTGCCATTATCAAGTCACCAATAATCAATTTATAATAATTAACTTCAAATTTATAAATGGTTATAAACAAACTATTGCATTGTGCATGACTATTCTCCTCTTTTGTAGACTTCAACAATACATTTTCATCATGAGATCTTATCTAATCTTAGGTTAATCTATGTTATGAATAAATGCAATCATTTATTCATCTTATTGTATAATATGTGTACTCACATCATATCTCCTACTTCCTTCATTATGCACATGTGGATACTCAAATTCTCTTTTTCTTGTCTCACCACATGAAACATGTACCATTGAATCCATGACCTCTACCTCATCCATAAGATCCTCTAACTTTGAAATTTCCTCTACCTCTTTGAGCACTAACATCATTACATTATAAATTACTTATCTCATCTTCTTGTGCACAATAACCTTTGTCACTTATTCTTCCTTGTCCATGTCTATGCATGAATTTTCCATGTCCTCTGATTGATCCTTATTTTTAAGATAACTTATCCTCTACCTTCAACACATAATAATAAACTTCTTCAAAAGATCAAAATCTGATCATACAAAATTCATATTTAGTTACCATGCACAATCCAATTACATACCTTGAGATATTCTTAGCATCATCTTCAACATGACCCACTCTAATGATAATTATATAATACTCTTCAATGTAAGATTTCACACTCATCTCCCTCTATAACAAGTTTTGAAGCTTCTTGAATAAATTCATGCTATACTATAGAGGAGTGTGTATACACATAATATTTTTAAAATTTATTATTTACTAATGCTTTCTCTCTTGCAACAACATGTTGAGTTTCAATCTCTCTAAGTTCTCTCCTTAAAGGGAGCATCATTAAATGGGTGGTCATACCGATGGTGCTTCACAAGATACATTTTTATTTATTTATCATACCTATATCCACTACATTTCCCCCAAACTTAATCCCCTAAGAAATATTCCTCCTAATAGCCCATAACTAAACCAAGACTATATTTTTAAACTATATCAACCCCGATCAATGTAGTATTTTTTTTTCTCACCAAAATTCAAACTAGGTCAGTCCAGGTCAACATAGTCATAAATTCATGACACATGATTCACAACTAAGGTGGCTTAGGGCCACCTAGTTTGAGGGTAAACATTAATTTTTGAAATGCATCAAGGAGGGTCAATATTGTCAACTAAAAGTATGGAAAGAGTTAGGATCAACCACCATTATAAATACAAATCTAGTTTCATTCTAATAGAGATGAACATTAATTTTTCACATTATTATTGCTTGTAATTTTGTTTAATTCTACATTTGGAGAAGCCATTACTTAGATTTTGTCTTGGAGAGAAAATATTATATTATGTAGTATTGGTTGAAATAGGAGTCCTTTTAGCCTATATATTGATTCAACCATTGTGATCTTTACAACCTCAACAATATTGTGCAAAGCACCATTGGCTATGGGAGAGATTTAGGCTCAACAGATTCTATTCAATGTAAGTATTTCTAACCCTAACTCTTTCATTTGATATATAGATATTGGATAATTAATAGTTTATATTTACAACTCTTTGTTTGAATTTACTCTACACTTATACTTAGTGTGGCTATAGGGGTGTTCAAACTTTCCATTTTCCACTCTAGGTAACAAGGTCCCCATTTGCCTATCAAGGTTCGTTACCCTTTTTAGTTTAATCATCCCCCTTTCTTTGTATTTCTAGATTATAAATATTAGATTAGATCAATATTATAAGTTATAGTTATTTCATTATATTGATTGCCTAGAGGCTTTAGAACCCTCTCCGTTGATGTTTTGTTATAAGTGTTCCTCTAGCTAGCTTTAACATATCCATTAAGTCATGCATCAATATAACTAAGTACCAATAAGCTCTATTTGATTTACATTCTCTAAGTTTAGATCTCTTAAATGGAATAAGCTACAAGTTAATCCTAACTCACTGCATACATTATGGCGAACCCCACATGAAATAATCTTTTATTTTTCTCCTTTAGAAAATTGTATCGACGTAGGTCAATACAGTTTTATTTTTCTATATTTTTTTAGTGAACTACATCGATGCAGGTTGATCTAGTCTAACTTTTATGTATTTTTAGGAAAAATTACATCAGCATGGGCTGATGGCATTTTAATGCTCTATGTTTTTAAATAGGCTAAATCAACACAGGTTTATCTAGTTTAAGTTTTTACATTTATTTAGTTATCCAACTACATGGCTAGGCCCCTTTTAGTTTTATTTATATGTTTAATTTTTTAGTCTATTTTAAAAACTATATCGACTCAAGTCGATCTAGTAAAATATATGTGCATTTTTTAAAGAAACTACATTAATTCAGATCGATAAAGTGTTGGTTATGTATTTTACAAGTAGGCTACTCTGACATAGGATGACCTAATTTTTGCACTCGTATCTACATTATTTTAAGTAAACCTACTACATTGGCCAAGGCTAATCTAGTTCTTATATTTCAAGTTACTCTAACATAGGATGATCTAGTTTTCACACTCATATATGCATTATTTTCAAGCAACATATTACATCAACCTTTTATATATCATTTAATTCTCTATCATACTATATCAACCCAATCTGATATAGTTTTGATTTACAGTTAACTCCATTAAGCAAAATTTACATCAAACTTTACATTTAGTCAAAAATAATTTTACACAGATAATTATATCGACTCAGGGTAATATAGTTATAAATTCATTTTCCTTCCTATCAAACTATATTGACCATATTCAATACAATTTTATGTTTGCATTTTTTCTTATTAAACTATATCGACCTTGTCTGATCTAATTTACTGTGTCTATACTATCTTAAAAACTACATCAGTCTATATCGATATAGTTCTGTGTTTCTAATTTTAGCATCAACAAGGTAAATTAACTTTCCTTTTTATTAATTATCAAACATTTATTTTCTAGTTGATTTCCTATTTATTTCCATTCATTAAAAGATGCAAATTCATTTTTGACATTGATTTTTTACTTTTATTTTCTCTTTATTTTGTTTTCCAAAGAAACTATGTTATGATATTTTTCAAACTACTTAGTTATCCTCATGAAGAGCTATGTGGTAATCTATTTAAAATATTTGTCTATCATTTACAGACATCATGGTGTGGGGGGCTTGCTTCAATACTCATATCTATAGTATAGAGCTAAACACATACTTTAGTTTCCACATACCTCATAGTATTTAGGAAATGCATTGGAGTCCCTTTTTTATTAAACCTTAAAAAGCCATCCATCCATTTGATTTTGTAAAGCACCTATTATTAGTTAGTGTTGATAAGTTACTCTCATATGACCCTTGAAATCAGGTTTAGTGGGTTATGAGAATGATAATTCCTCTATATTTAGTGCTCTAAAATATTAGTCCAACACTATCCAATAGATAAGCAAGTATATTTGAGAGCCTATAAATTAGTCACATCATTTTAATACATCTACCTAATCTTCATTATGGATAAATAGTTAGTAAAAAAAGTTAAATTTCTAATTTTTTACTTTCTAATATATTCTATATTACAGACTGTGTCAGCTAGTTTCAATACAATTATGTGATGTGTGATCCAAATACATTAACTAGTGTCGATATAATTATCTATGTGAACAAACTACATTAACCAGGTTTGATATAGTCTACTAAGTTTACTTTATTTTTGTATCTACTCATCAGACTTTATCAACTAGGAAAGATAGTTTATTCAAATTAATGATAATTTGTTCCCAGATCTGACAACATTGACTAGGCTCGATATAGTCTATCCTTTCACATTTATGCCGCAACTAAATCAATTAGGGTTGATATAGTAATTACCTACTTTTGAAACTATTTAATTTTCCTAAACTTAACTATATTGATTAGGTTCGATACAATTTTATCCTTACATTTTTGTTTGTGTAACTACATCAACCAGGGTTGATTAGTACATTTCTTATTTCTAATCATTGTTCCCTTTGTTGACTACATCAACCAAGCTTAATATAGTCTATCCTTCACATTTTTGTCTACAAAACTACATCGACCATGGTTGATATAGTATATTTCCTACTTTATTGACTTGATTGATATAATTTTCAATTGACACTCTCCATCATGTAGTATATATTTTATGATTTTGAACAAAAAACACAATATAATATGATGGATTTCACTAATTCCCCTAAAGTTCCTAAATCATTATTTCCTTATAATTCTATAAAACATTTAAATGTAAGTAGAATTTATGTGGCCACTAGAACTAAAAAATATGGACCACCTCCTTCTAAAACCCTCGATCCATTTAATTATCCTTCAAACATGCCTATTATAGAGGATAAAAGTTATATTGAATATACTATCTAAATGATAATTTTCATTAATAAAATCCCTCAGCATAGGGACAAGGATCCAATGGTAATTTATAAATTCATGATGGGACTCCACATAGGATGTCCTTCTTCACCACCATAATTTTACCACAATATTTTGGGAAAATCAATACACAACTTCCTCTATTCCTTCCTCTTATACCCTATCTAGTATAGACACTACTATGGTAGAGCTTCCTCAACTATCTCATTAATTCTAATAGAGGTTTTAATGGACACCATGTACTTATAGGTGATATATCACCTAACCTATTATATTATGATGATGATGAACCTATTGAGATCAGTTTAAAAATAAAAACTTTCAATCTCCCTTCCCACATAATTACTCAGTTACCTACTTCTTTACAAATTAGGTCTTTTCAAAAGATAATAGACAAAATTCTTGCTTCCATAATAATGTCAAAACAACCCATTCATCATCCTTCAACGACCAATAAAATCATTGACACTTATATTATTGATCTTCATATCCCTGATTATGATGATGGATATTTATTATATGATCCCTTTTTAGTTATATTTGCTCAAGCTAAAGATGTATAAATACTTTAATAACATTTGTATTTATAACATTCTTTACACTCAGATAGTATCATTTGTATTGAAGTAGCTTTATCTCTTTCTATCTTACTTGACATTATTTCTTCTTCACTTGATCTTCATAGGTCTAAAATGGATTAGATACCAACTAATTCTCAATTAGTGACTTTTGAGCCTCTTCAAGGTATGCCTCTTGATCAGGCCATGACTAAACCGTATCATTTCTCTAAATTCTTTGATCCTTCAAGTATGCTCCCTCTTGAAATGTCAACCACATTACTTTGAAATGCATTGAGAATTTTTCTTGTAGATGTTGAGCCTATTATTACACCTACTCTAATTTGTCCTATTGATGTTGATGAAGTATTATCATTGTCCAAGTTTTATCCTTCACCTATCTGATGGGCAGATGAGATATATTTCAAATTTCATAATTTTGTTTTCATTGGGCCAAGGGTTTTCATGCATATCAAATATTTTTAACACAAAAATAGGCATTAGGTTCCATTCCTACCACATATAGTCAACCTTAGTTAGCTACTCCTATATGAATTTGTTATTTTCATAGCATGAATATGTATACCTCTACTCATTATTGATAACTTTGACAATAAATTGATGCACTTTGTTTACAACATTCAATCTCTTGTTGATAAGAACCTACTTTTATCTAAATACTTCCAAAGTATATCCCTAAACATGGGGATGTTTACTACCTTTGGCACCAATGTTCTACACATCACAAAAATAGGTGTAGAGTACTACAGTATCACTTTCATGATTTCCCATAACCTACACCATCATATTCTTAACAAAGTAATCAAGTTAATTCATGGGAAAAAGCTTAAACTTCACTACAACCTACATCATTCCAAATATCTAAATATATTAGTCACATTGTAGTACTAATTTCTCACATTGATTTCCCTTCATAATAAGTGATATGTGATCATCCTTATTATAGCATACCTAATTTATCCATAATGATTATGCATTAGGAAGTCCTTGTATGACTCTCTATGAAGATAGACAAGACTATGATTAAAGTCAGATTTCAACTACAATAATATTTATCTGATGTTATTGATTATGTATGTCATGAAATATATCATCATTTTTTAGCACATTATTTTGCTACATCACGTTATTATTCACATTTTCGTATAAGTTGGATTTGATATTTACATTTATAATTTGTGATGCATTGTTTATATTTTACTCTCATGATTCTTCTCTTTAATTTTTGTTTACAAACATTTCTAATTAAATCATCTGATAAATCAATTTCCAAAGTTAACTCTTTGTATATGATTCGTTTATATTTGGAAATCATTTATTTTCCCCCTCTTTTGGGATGATTTTTCCTTACCTATGTGCTTGTGTTAGCTCATTTTGATGAATATTATAGTTACTTATGTGGCATGGCTATTATACCACACTCAACACTCTCACATTTCCCTTATGATTAGCTACAAAGCATATTCATCATTTTACTATTTATTACATAAATGCATATCTTAATGGTCCTCATTTATCCATTTTCATTTTTTCATTTAAAAAAAACACATAGGTTGGTATTGAAATTACACACTTACTTGTGTGCAAGTATAATAATATTTGAAGATAAAATAATCTTTAATTACTTCTCTGTTGTAACCAAAGTGTATGTGATGTAGAAGCATCACTTGGAGATTGAGAAAATAAACAAAGTGTGAGAAGTCATAGTGAGTCTTTAGTCTTAAAAGGTATAAGGTGTCTTTAAATAACCCATAGGAGGTATTATATTGATTCAAGTTCATATTTAGTATGTTTTTTAAGGTCTTTGGCATTTTCCCACCAAAACATATATATTTGAATATTTGAATTTGGTAACTTGGTTTAGAGTGTCTAAGGGGGTAATGAAAGGTAATTATTGATGTGAAAGTGAGTGATTATGGTTAGTGAGGGTTATAAAACTTCAAAATGCATTTTAAATGAATATTATAATATTAAGAAGTGAAATGTGAATGTAATCCAAGAGAAGGCAAACAAGAACATGGTGTAAATGACCTCCTACATGGATTTAGCCTCTTAGGAGGTAATTATCAAGAGAAAGATGTTATGCATGAATATAGGCATGATAAAAATATAGAGAGAGTATGTTAGATAGGATAAAGTAGGTATAATCTCATAGAAGATAGAGGGGAAGTATCAAGAATAATGAAGAATGGAGGAACTCTACCTCTTTTTTAAATTTTGTACATGTCTCTTTCGTTTACATGGATAGAAATATAGAAAAGGAATGTTTTGAAAAAATACATGGATCTATAAATATTATTATTAGGTGTTTTATGTTATGTTATTATTTATAATATAATGAATTGTGATTATTCATATGTTGGTTAAGCTCAAAATACATAATGTAATCAAGATAGTGAAGGTTCTGCTTGGAACACAATCCAAGAGAGAGAGAACAATGGAATTTAGAATATTATTCAAATATTGGAGACATGGGAGAATCATTGATAATATATATTTAATGTTTTTAATTCATTTTTATTGTTTATAATGATCTTATAATTCAAAATTTGAGTTAGACCTTCAAGATAAGTGTTCACAGTCTTGTACTCATTCCCAAAATTCTATAAGTCTTCATTTTTGAAAAAAAATTGTGATTGTTCTTACAATTTTAGATATTGAATAAGTTGAGATGAGTGGTAATAGACACTATCCAATCATTAATCTATCTAAGAGGACAATATTTCATATAAAACTTATAGTTTCCATGATATAGCCCTAAAGAAGCAATACATAACTTTGAAGCAAGGTATGTTGTGAGTTTACTAAATTTGATAATAACCTAAAATATTTTAGAAAAGGTAAAGGGAGTAAGGAAATACCCAAAAAAGAATTATATTCCTTGAAGAGTCTTAAAAATTCATTTAAAGAGCAAAATAACACTTAGACTATTACACAGTCTAATTGCATCCTCATAATTTTTGCATATTAGCATGTATGAGCCCTTTAGAGGTGGAATAAGGACTAAACATTGTCATAAGAGGTATAAACAGGTGGGGTAAACCTTGAACTCTCATTTTTTTTAATTTAAAGGTTTAAAACTCAAAATTTGCATTTTTCTAAGCCCTCGGCCTTACACAAGCATGTAAAAACATAGTCTAGGGTTTTGAAAAGGAAACTAGCATTAGTTCTCTTTCTACTGGCCAAGAATCATGAAATGTTGGAATCATACATGTTTTATCATGTCTCAAAGGATTTAATAGGTTTTAGAATGTTTTATGAGCGTAAATTATGGATTATGGGACTGTGTGTTTGCATGTGGGCTAAAGAGGCCTAATTTGGAAAAGGGGGTATTATATTAGTAGGGTTACCTTAGGAATTGGACCATGAAACTTTGCATGAAGTTAAAAAGGGATGAAGGGTGTCTAAAAGTGGGTTCATTTTATTGTGAAGTTGAGTGATTTGTTCAAACCAAGGACTTTTGTGTGTTTGGAGGGTTATGAGGAAAACTAGCTTGAATTGGAGAAGAGGTTTATATAAAGGACTAAAGAATGAGTGAGGCTTCAAGATGAGTTGGTACAGGTGAGTTATGCTTCAAAGAATCCATAGGATGTGTGTGAAGGATGTTAGGAAGTTATAATACAAGAATAGGGTCATGGAGCATTGATGGTGGAGATAGACCTATGGTCCATATAAAAACAAAAGGAGAGTTTGTAGGTAAGAGAAAAGTATGATTGTATGAGAATGGTTGATAAGTGTAAAGGAGGCTAGAGGAATTATGTTTGATGATAGAACAAACACTTAAAGTAAGGGTATACATAAAACAGTGCTATATTGAAAGCTAAGAGAATTAAAGAGAAAGTTTGTGAGAAGCATGAACCATAAAGGTAGAGTGAAGATCAAAGATAAGAGTTGATTTAAATGATCAAAGAACATAATAAGAGCTAGGGAAATAGATATGGAATTATGCAGGCATAGACTCTACATCCGTAAGATTTCTTATGTGTTATTTAATTATGTCACTCATGATTGGTTTTTTGACTCCATGTAGAGGAGGAATCAAAAAAATACATAAAATTTAAAATCAAAATCAAAAAATAAATAAAAGGAAATGATAAAAAGGCAATTACAAATTAAAAATTCAAAATCACACCAAAAGACATGATTCTTCTTTGGCACATCTCTTATTCTAGTTGAAGTTTGAATTCCATAGTTGGCCTCATGATAGAATTGAGGTCCATTTAAGTGTGGTAGGCTAGTAGAATTCAATAGGAAGTCTTATTATATTATATAGTGCCACCTACTTTATCACACAAGTACCCAATCTTTGTAATATATCGATGACTCTATAATGGGTCCTAAACAATGGGGAACATGTTGTGGAAAGTTAGGCCCATTTTACTCTTTCCTACATATATAATTTTCATGGGATGATCTATGTATCTCACTTTTTAGCTCAATATTTTGCATCTACTAGTTAGATTATCTTAGGTCCTTGTTGTTCAAACAAGTTCTTAGCACTTTCACATTTGCTTAATGTGCCTCATTTATAATAAGGATTGTTACAAGCCTGTGTATTACTTTATGTTCCCTATTTTCATCACTTTATCCTTGATATTCCCCTTGATGAATACCATTTATTCTTTTATTTTACTATTGATAACAATTCCTATTTTCACACCTCATTGGTTTTCCTCTTGTGAGTTACAATATAAGACCTCAGATAGGACTAGGCCTTCCTCATAATATACCCCTATCTCCCATAGTTTAACATGTCCATAAATGGTCATACTCTTTTACATTACTGACTAGCACAAGTACTAAGTTGATTTGTCATTTTTACATATTTCTTAGTTTGTGCTCTTATCTTGATATTTCTCTTATTCACATATCTTTGTTTTTTGTTTTTATCTTTCTTATACATTATAAAAACATTGATTTTACATATTTTTCACATTTATTTATCAATGTTATAGTTTAATAATTTGGTTTCATATTTATGTTTTGTTTACTTTACTTTTAATTCTTTTTCTCATTATTTTTTACCATGCATTTGCTCACATTTTCTATAAAATAATAACACATACATCATACATTTTATCATAGCGTAAAGAAATCAACAAATGTGCTAGAAATAAAATACATGCATAACATCCATGAGTCATAAAAACACATTTGTGTGTGTGTTGGGTGGGGGGTGGGTTGGGTGTGTGGGGATGTGGTGGGTGGGGGCATCAAATTTTGATACAAGTGATACAATCATACTACAAAATATAGCTCTAAGGTTGATAAACATCATGAGGACATGCTACACTACCCATAGAGGCATGTGACTTACCTCTCTAAATAATATGTTATAGTGATTGTGGTTTTTATTGAGTTCCATCCACATATATTTGTAAATTACCCACCCAGGCCTGAAAAACTATCAATTGTCTAGTTTTAGCCAAGTGGGTGACTCTCTCCTCAACTAACAACTGCCATGCTCACAGCTCCCCCTAACCAACTCCTATTGTTACTACAACCTGAGCCACATCTATTAGTCTTTTCAAGTCTCAAGCTACCTCACTAACTAACCAAAACCAACATGCAGGTGCTGAGGGCACCATGGGATCAACCACCCATGTAGTATCTATTGTTTGGTCTAAATGTCCTGTGCAAAAATCACTTATGATTTTGAGTGTTTTAGAGAGAAAATTGGGAAAAATAAGGAACTTTAATCCTCTATTTTTAAGATTAATGATTGACCAATCCAAAGCACAGTTGTAGGTATGTGGCTCTATGATATAACCTACATAGAATAAATTCTAAGAGATACATCGCTACCACCAGAGGCTCAATACTCATTATTTAGAGTTATAGTTTAATGTTTTGATCTTTTTGCTAAATTTGATGTGCCTTTCTTTTTCAATTTATAAAATAAGGGAAGGTAGTTAAATTATAAAACAAACATAAATTAAGAGGGAAGGGAGAGTAGAAAAGAAGATTTCCAGTCAAGTGAATGTCAATGCTTCAAGCATTGAAATATGTTGAATCATAATTATACCATTGTTTTCCAGGATCAACAATTACATAAATTTGTAGAGACATAATGGGAAAAATTTTAAGGACACAAATCTGGATACTCTACTTGTTAACTCTTTATTAACTATGACCACTCGAAGATTTTCATCAGATTGCACACAAAGCTTTTGAGAAACTTTATAGTAGAAAACACATAAAGCATAGAGTGTTCATAAGTGAACTGAAAATGAACAAGGACCTAGACTAGAATAAGCACAATCTAAATACTACATCCAAGTCTGTAACTAAGCATATAATTAATCTTTTTTCACAAGTGCATATTTAACTAAAAAAGCCAAAGGATCACACTCATGAGCAGAACACACTATCTCAACAAGTAAAAAGTCTATTATAGTTTTGATAAAGTTTCATTACACAAAGTGTCAACCTTTTCAAAGGTAGAACAACATCCCTTATATAGACAGATTTGTCCATGAGGCTCACTCAACCCATTATAGAATTTAATGGTGATTAAAAATGTAGTTGGGATTCTAATAGATTTGCTTGATAGAGCATGATATATAATTAGAAGCCATGCCTATTTAAGGTAAATTCTTGTATTTTATGTTATTTATCTTTTATGACTCCTTATAATATGCACACCAAGTAATGACTAATGTCATACTAATGTTTTTCATTTAGTTCTAGTAGCTAATAAAATAAATATGTTGATTTGGCATGATTTTAGGACCTTCAAGCTTTATTTCTTCATTACTTGCCTTGAATTATATCACTTATAGGTTCCTTGGGTTGGTGGGAAACCACCTGTATTTTCATTGTGCTACACAAACTTGATATATGGATCATTCAAGGTATTTGATGGCTTTGAAAAATAGATGGGCCATCAATTTTAATCTAGTGTCTTGATTTGTTTGTTGTATAGTCAGCATGTCTCTTCCTTGGCTCCTTATGCTCATTCATCTTTGCTTGATCAAATATCGACATGAGACATATTCTGTAGAACTTAGGATCATAGGATGATTAGCCTTCTATCTAATGATGTAATAGTTTCAAACCTCTGGGATTTTGAGAATGTGTTGTGTGGCATGTTCTTAGGGTCTCAGGACTTTAGAAAGACTTAGTCAAAAAATTTAAATGAATTTGACTCTAAAGCCACATGATACTAGGATTTAGACACATGGAAGAACCTACAAGAAATCAAGAAATTGACTAAGTAAAAGGTTTTTATAGAAATTAAAGTCCCTTTTAAAGAAAATTCTATGAAAAAATAATTAATAAATATGGAAATTAAAACCAAAAATTTGCATAAGCCATCTCTAAATTTAGACTCAAGCCCCTTTCATAAATATACAGTATAAACAAAATAACCACTAATTTAGATTGAACATCTTTTAGAAATAAATAATGTCCTAACAATTTTGTCATTCAAGATAGTTTTAAAATTTAAGTTTGTTGAATGTCAGGTGGCACACTCTTATTGGTATGGGGTTTTAGGGCTTTATAGTCTAGTGACGAGTAGATGCTCGTCAACTTCAAATACATGAAAAATCTAACATCATTAGGGTGCCATGTAATATCCCCTCATTAAGTTGGGTATATGATCTAAGGGTATAAAGCAATGCTATGTGTCATATTATTGGGGATCTAGGGCTTTATCACATTATTATAATCAATTTTGAGCTAAGGTCACAAGATTTTGAGAAGTTTCCATGTAGAGGATCTTCAAGATCTTGGTCCCTCGAAGCTTTGGGACCATTAGGTCATTGTTAAATGTTATTGAGTCCCTGAGGTTCTAGGCTTTCAAGAAGTCACCACGTGGAAAATTCTCAAGTTCTTGGGACTCTACGGACATTAAGATTTAATAATTTCAATTAACCTCTTCATAGCTTTGAGGTTTTAGGTCATTGATATCACACCACATGGTGTGATCTTAGGCATTGGAATCTTTTAAAAAACTTAACCACTTTTAGACTTAAAAACATTTTGAAACTAACTCGAGACTTTAAAATGATAACTTTTAGACTTAGAAACATTTTGAAACTAGTTCAAGACTTTAAGACAACCTGATGACAACAAATATAAGGGTCCAAAAAAAGGACTTAAGGCCCTATTAGAGTATATTTATTATGCTTGCTAGGTTCTAGCTAGGATTTTCATCTTTTTTCTAGTTTTGTCCTATGTGTGGATTTATCCCACATTTCTTAGATTAGCTGCATCTTGTTTCTCCTTGCCTACTTAAGCAAGAGCTATCTATTGTATTATACATGCTTTTCATATGCTTTTTATTTATAATAATTGGTTTGTTTATAGTTAGTTTATTCCTTGTGTGTATGCTGAAGCACTCATGGTTATGGTAATGGTGTGTTAGATAGATCTTAGTTGAAGAGTGTTGTGAACTCTTTCATGGTACCAAATCTACCCTTCAATAGCTATTAATCAACTTGATTCATTGCATTTTTTGTCCTTATAGAGTGGTTATTTGCCTTTGTTATGGATCTTTTCTATGCTCTTGTATTTTTCTACTCAAGCTCATAGTCAACTCAACATGTTATTCTAGCATTTACATATTTTTGCAAGATTTTGTATTGGTGGTATAAGGTATTCTTATAAATCTAAAGTTTTTTTGAGACTCCATTGCCATTACGCCATGTCCTATGCCATTTTTCTCCATGTTGTATGTTATATATGATGAAACCATATTTTAAAATGGTATTCAGTCAACACATACTACCAACCTCCTTCATGACAGTCCCTCACCACATGCTACTCACTTTGATAGGCCATAACATCTTCAAATCTCATTGTGATTTGAACTAAATATAGGTTCATACTATTATTGCATTATTCTACATTAGTTTTCTGGTTATACAACATTTGAAAGATGCATTGATTTTTCATTGTAAAATAAACCTATCATCCACTCCACATGGCCTACTACCTATCCAAGATGTCAAAAGCTTGCCATACCTCCTCCCATAGTTGCATTCACTTTGCCATCCTCTTACCCTATCACCCAATCAAACTAATTGGTTTCCTAAACTTGAAAAATAGCTTGGTGTGAAGGGAGGATGAGTGAGAAGTAGTTTGTTAGGGTACATGACTACAATGAATACCTTTGCCACCAACCACCTCTCCATTCATTGTTTAAACCTATCCTCTACATCATTAAACTCTTTAATGGCCTGATCCTTGCTAGTTTCACCTCCTCCATTTATCCAGTCACCTAGTTCATGACCTAAATTTATATTGTATTTATGTTTGCTTTAGCTTGTGGTGATATTTTTTTGCATTCAGTGGTCTCCTAGGGCCTAAGAATTTGTGAACTTTCTCTAGCAAAATTTGCATTTGAAATTTTGGTTGTCCAAGGATGATTTCTTACCACTTCATGTTACCTCCATTAATTTGGATCGATCTCCATATCGGTGTTGGTCCTCAGCTTCATTCTCTACATTCTGATCATCACCACCCATTTGTGTCATCTCATATTTTTGAACAACACTTGTGAAGGAGGGGTCCTTTTTTGTTTGGGTGGCATCCCTATTTTAAGTGGGGAGACAATATTTTGGAATGTGATTTGTGTAGCACATGGTAGGGGCCATATGTTTTTTCTAAGTAATTATTACTTAGTGGAGACATGGTTTTTTAATTATTTCTATATAAAAACAATAATTTGTAAATAGTTGTACTCGATTTTACCTTGTTCTTTCACCTGTCGAAGATGAAGGGTGAGGCCCAAGTTGGTAGGAGGCCAATTCCCCTCATAATATAAACCATTGCATTCTACTCTCTATACCATTTCTAATGAGTGGATGGAAGGCTATCTTACCCTTATTTAGCAGTGTTTTTTTTAATTTTAAGTGCAAGTTCATTAAATAGGCCATTAATGATGGGAAATTGATTATGCCATAACTTTTGCTTGGTAACTCAAATTTGAGTGTCACTTTTTACAAAAGTGATTTATTTTTCATTACCATTCCATTGGTCCTATTTTTATTATAAATACACTAAAGTTATAAAGTGTTATATTCTTGGGGGTTACCTGTGTTATGGGGCCTACTACTTTATGAATTGTACTTCATGCACTTACTATCTCAGACACATTTTTAGTTGAGTCCAATGTCCTTTTGTATGTGATTTTTAGGGTTTTTCTAGATTTTGATCCTTTTTGGTGTGTTTTGCATACATGATGGTTTTTTTTTGCCATTTACCACACTCTTCCATTAGCCCACTCATGCATTATTACTTTGACACACTAGTATTTTATGTCGTGTCTCCTCAATTCCCCTTTCTTAGTGCCTTGCCTTCTTTTATGAAGACACTTTTTTTCTCCCTTATTTTTAGAGCACCTCTCATGATTTTTGATGGCTTATTTGATAGGTCAACAATCTTCTTGTTTGGAACTATTCTGGTAAAGCCCAATGTCTTCCTTATTTCCATCCTGTGTTTTTTATATATGGGATATATTTTAATTATAATGATTTATAAAGTGCCATGGGGGGTTTGTTGATTCAACTTTGTCTACCTTCATGCATTTGTGTGCTCTATTTTGGGCACCTTTTCACTTCTTCAATTGTTTGTCTCTTCTATCACCTCCATGGACCATCATATTTAAGATATTTTATAAGTATTTTTGACACCATTTTTTAAATGGTTGATAGTCTCCCATAGCTTGAAATGTAACTATTCTAGTGAGTCCCAGTGTCATCTTATCTTTTTTAATACTTTGACAGTCTCTTTTAGTGTAATGTAGAATTATTCTAGTGTATACAAGGTTAGCTTATTTGGTGTTCGAATAGTAGATTTAAAGCACTCATATAGACTTTTTTTTCTCTACTACCACCCAAATAATAGTATGGGGTCTATGCTGTATATTCTACTTCTTAGGTGTTGAGCATTCATTACACATGTAGTACTCTTTTGTACTTTCATCACCATTGATAGTCTTCTTAATTAAAGTTATTCTAGTGACGCCTAGTATCATTTATTTATGTGATCGAGTAGTGGATTTAAACCACTCATGTAGATTGAGTTCCTTTATGATTTTTGAGTACTTGGAGTGCGGACTACTTCAACATCATATTTGGGAGGTTTTTTATCTCTCTTCTTCTTCTCTTTTTTTTTGGGAAGTTGGGGAGAGTTTTTCCTATGGGTTTTCTCATTTTATCCACTTTATGAGAGTTATATGTATATGTTGCACTTTTTGAGTGTTTTCTAGATTCCTCCTTTGTACATGGGTAACTTATTCAAGCACTTTGTTTTCTAGAACCCATATGAAGATTTTTTACTTGAATTTATGGCCTTTTTGATGATTCTTGTAGTGACACCAATGTGGTATTCCCACTAGTGAGACCAGTGAAGCAACCCCACCAATATTTGTGCTCAATTCTCACCATTGTGTTAAATGGTGTCTAAGCAATGCTTCTTCAGGTTTATCATTCTACCTAGTATTCTAGAGTGTAGTATTTGTATTCAGTGATATTCGTATTTAACATCATTCTTAGTTTGACTTGGCGATTATAATGACTCAACATCCATGTACTTTAGTAAGATGAATTGGCATCCATAGGAACACATGATTTTACATTGCATCCTTTATTTTTATCCCCTAGCTTCACTTGAGGGGGGGTGTTAGAGTATATTTCTCATGCTTGCTAGGTTCTAACTAGGATTTTTGTCCTTTTGTTAGTTTTGTCTTATGTGTGGATTTATCCCACATTTCTTAGATTATCTTGATTCTTATTTCTCCTTGCCTACTTAATCAAAGGTTATTTATTGTATTATACATGTTTTTTATATGCTTTTTTGTATAGAAATTAGTTTATTTACAGTTAGTTTATTCCTTGTATGTATGTTGAAGTACTTGTGGCTATGGTAATGGTGTGTTGGATTGATCTTGGTTGAAGAGTGTTGTCAAATGTTTCAAAGGCTTATTTTGAAATAAATAAATAAAATAGGCAAAATCATTGATATTGAATTTAAAATGTGGTTGGCTCTACTCGATTACCTTAGATGACTTGAGCTTGAAGAAATCAATCTCGATGGATAAAGGTTTGATTGAAGTGAGAAAACTAGGAGCTCAGTAGAGCTTAGTAAAAGAGGGTCCCCACTTCTCATTTTAAAATGGGGCATGTTGATGAAGACAAAAACAATGGTGACTTCATGTTTGAAGATACTCCTAAGTATCTTAGAGAATTCAAAATTTTTGGTTCATGCATCCAAACATAAGTATTAGCTACAAGCAAAACCTAAAACAACATCATAAAAGTGGGCACTCAAGTTTGATTCAACACATGACATACTAAGCTATTTCATTTCCAAAGACTATTAATGTGTGATTTTAAGTGATTAATTCATTTGTAGTTTTGCATTTACACAGAATCATTCAAATCAACTCAAATGACTTAAAACTTTTGAAGGAGTTAAGTTTTTCTAATTTTAACTTGGGGGGATGGCATGAACATTATCCTAATATTAGGAAACAATCTATATCCCCAATATATATACCTCTGATCACCCTCAAAACCTTATTCCATTGCAAACCAAGCCAAAAAACCCATGGTGGGGGTTATTCAAATCATCTTTTTGAGGATATTAAAATTTCACATGCTATTTTCACTTTATTTTCTTTAATTACCCTTTAGCAAGGGGTTTCTTATTCATTTCATTTAGGTTTGGGGACCAAGCCATGGGTTTTAGGAAAGTTCAGTGAGTTCATTGATCAAAAGAGATAAATCAGAAATGATAATGTTTCATGCTTATTTTAGATTCTATTGAGTACATTTGATGGATATTAAACAAAGAAAGCAATGTTTAAAGATTCATGTGCTCTATTAGGAATAACATGCCACAAAAATTCTTAAAATGTAAAGGAAATATAGTAGTTCACTCAAAATGTTCAAGCAATATTATCTATTAGGATCTTGTAAGGCCATTGATGTTCTATTTACATGAATATACCATTCATTTCATTTGGCATTGATGAAGCAGGGAATCCTTTAGGTCAAAATAGGATATTTTGGTATAACATAAACATAACAAGGTTAAATTGAACAAGAAACAAAACAAAATGAGGAACACGAGCTGAAAATTAATTAAGCTAACAATAAGGGATAGGAAGTAAAACAAAAGGGAAAAGAAATTATTTATATTAGTTTTTGGGCAAAAATATGTATGAAAATCGGTTAAAAACCTGCAAGAAATATTTTGGGAAGGTTGATAAACAACTAGACACTTATTTACGCTATCCTTAGAATAGAGTACATCATCCCTCAGAGATTTTGGAATTTTTTTTAGAAAATTGTCCAGTAGATTCAAATTGTATAATTCAATTATGTGCTTATATTTAATTATCAAGTAACAATAGGAATAATTTGAAGAGGTCACCTTGTATTTATACCTTGAATTGTGATGAGGAGAAAATTTTAATACTAAGAGGGTTTTGATAAAGAGCTAGGAAGGAAACACACAACTAAAATGAAACTACCCTAGGCTAATCTAAAAAATAAGAGAACTAATCTAAAAAATCAAAATCAAAAAGTAGAAAACTAAACTACTTTGCACAATATACATAATCAAATTAGCCTAAGGATCTCATTACGAGGATGTGGTAAAAGGGATAAATGAGAAGTAAAGTTTCAATAATTATCCATTTACCAATTGTGGAAGATCGTTCCCTTCGAGATCCTTAAGGTGAAAAGCATTATGTCCCAATAGTTTAGATATTTGGTATGGGCCAATCCAAAGTGGATCGAACTTGGAGTGTTGACCCTTCTTCTCATGGGCTTTGTCCCATAGTAGCACTAAATCTAAAATTCTAAAGGACTTCACCTTGGATTTCTTGTCAAACAAACACTTGAAAGTGTTTTGATGCTTATTGAAGTTTATCAAGGTTTCATCTCTAGCTTCTTCTAATTGTATAATGTCTAAAATCCTAGAGTTTACCTTTTCATTAGGTTCCATGTATTGTTACATTAACCTATAAATGGGTAGCTTGAGCATGATATAAAAGATCAACTCTAATCCATAGACTGATAGAATTGGGAACTCTTGAGTGTTTACATATGTCTGGTGTGATCAACCCAAAGGGCAAACTTTAGCATTAAATGTTATTATTGAGGCTTCTCCTCTACATATTTCTTAATTTCCTTGATCAAGTTTTTTTGGTTAATTATACCAATCCATTCCATAAAATATGGTAAATGGATGAGAATTTTAAAAATGATTTCATTATCATACGCCCACTCAGTGAACTCAGTGGATTAAAATGTAGGACCGTTGTCACAAACTAATGAGACAAAGGTCCCAAAAGAGTGGTCACATTACTCTCCTTGAACTTTATCACTTCACTTGTTGTGTTTTACTTTGTTTCCACTGATTATGTCCATCTCATATAATAGTCTATGGTAGTAAGAATGAACTTGTGGCCTGATGGGGAGTTAAGATTAATGACTCTCATGAAATCTAGTCCCCATTGGGAAAATGGCATTTCTTTTATAACTAGACACAATGGCATTGCAACATGGATTTATCATTTGGAAAATATTTGGCACTGATGGCATGTTCTACCATGTACATGCACATATTTGAAGAGGGTTGGCTAATAAAAACTAGTTCATAGAATTTTGTGTGCCATAACATTCACTATTGGGTGACCAATGCCAAATTTTCATGGAATTTGTCTATAATTTATTTGGCTTCAGCTTCTAACAAGCACCTAAGGTAGATGCCTTCAATATTTTTATTAAATATAACTCCTCTCTTAAACATATATTGTGCGGCCTTCAGCTTGAGAGCTCTCTTTTATGTTTGGTTTAATTAAAGAGGTGAATCCCCATAGAAAAGGTAATGGATAATTGGGGCATACCAATTATGTTGCACATCTTGTCCTTGGTTTAATTGATGTATGGTGATCCTTGGATCGATCTCATAATTAGTCGAGTAAGACCTTGGCCTCTAACTAGCTTGGCAGGTTTATTTCCAAATCATACACTTGTAGTTTGGCCATTCATTACCTCTTCATTCTCCTAGCTCATTTTGGCCTACATTTGTTTGATGGATAGGTTTAGCACAACTGCATGCACTTTATTCCTTAAAATATAGTGCCTAAATTTATTTAAACCCTTGATTAGAGCATAGGCATGTTTGTCCAAAGTAGAGTGCCCCAACTCTATATCTTTTAGAATAGTTCTCATAAAATCCATGTGGTGATCTTCTCCATCTAATATTAGAGGGAGACAGGAAGAAATGGTGTGTTTGAAGGTAAATGAGTAGATGTAAAAGTCATTGGCATAGTCTGGACTAACTAACACTAGTGATTACATTATGGTGTATTTGACGTCCTAAAATGATTTATTTGATTCATCATGCCTCTCCATTTTTGTGTCCTATTTTAACATAGAGGTTAGAGGTTTTACAATTTTGGAAAATCTAGAAATGAACTTGTGAACAAAATTAATTTTTCCAAAGAAGGATTTTAATTATTTTTATTATTTAGCTGAGGTAATTTAGATATTAATTTATTTTGTTTAGGGTTAATGGAAATACCTTATTTTATGATGATATGACTGAGAATTTTACCTTTAGCGACATCGAATATGCTTTTTTGGGTTCAAGGAAATGCCATACCTTCTACATCTCTCAAACACTCTCTACAAATGATGGATATGATCTAACTTATATTTTTAAAATATAGTTAAATCATCCATGTAAATTATTATAATCTTACCAATTAAACCTTAAAATGTAAAATACATAGCCCTTTGAAATATTTCTCCAGTATTGATTAACCTGAAAGGCATTATTTTATTGGCAAATGTGACCCATTTTGTTGTCAATGTCATTTTGGTTTGGTTTTTTAAATTAATCAGGACCTAATTGTATCTCAAGAATCCATCCAATAAGGACATAATTTAGGATCCATTAAATATTTGAATCACTTCATCAAGGGAAGGTAATGGATAATTATCCTTATCTGAATCTATGTTTAGATTTTATAAGTCTATGCATAGTCTAATTTCACTATTTTTATTTTGGACAAATACTAGGTTTTCCACCCAAGTAGAATGGAAAACTAAAAAGATTATTTTGGTTGAGATTAGTTTGTGAGATTCCTTATGTATTAATGGTACCAATATTGGGTTCACAGGCCTTTGATTCTATTGGAATGGTCTTCGGTCTAGCTTGAGTGGGATGGTATGAGTAATTACCTTCAGATCAAAGACTTTGAGGTCTTCATAGACCTAAGCAATTACATCTTTATAACTTAAAAATAACTTTCTAAGTTTTTCAACCTCTAAGTCTATTCAATCAGGACCTATGTTGATAGTTTGGGGTCTCTCTAAGGAGCCGAGGTTGATGGTTTAAAACTTATAGTTTGAAAATTAGTGTTTCTCAATTTGGGGTGTAGGGCCGAATGTGCCAAATGCCCTTTCTAGAGAGATCATCCCCCTTGGGATTCTATTCTCTTAGATATTGAGAATTCCATCTTTATCAAGTTCTCCCTTAGGATTCTCCCTATCTACTTCATCAATTGATTGGGCTTCAAATGCCCCAAAATTGTTAAGGAATTGGACAATTTGTTGGTCATCTTCAAAGACTTGGAAATTTGTTACATTGTCTAGAATAGAGGGACAAAGAACTAATTATATATAAAAATATTGAAATTCAGTGGCATCCAAGGGGGTTAAGTTTGAAACTAAGGATGTTAGTGAATTAGCAATCAAATTTTCTTCCCTAAGGATAGGGATGACATTAAATGCATCAAACATGTCAATTAAATCCCATGCTCTATATTTATACTTCCTGAGGTATGACAATTTACACTAAAATTTGTTTCTTACCTGGTTTACAACAAGTTTTGAATCACTAAATACTTTTAATTCTTTAGATTTGATTCTTAACATGAATTGCAATCCCAAAATTAGCACTTAATATTATACCAAACTATTGGTGCATGTAAATTTCAACCTATAATCATCTAGAGTATGGAAATCATAACCTATAAGTGGTTAAGTGTTTCTTACCTTGGGGATCAATTAGTAAAACTCTAGCTCTAGAATCTTATTTAGAGCAAGCTCCATCCACACATAATAACCATAACATAGGCAACTCAATATTATCATCAATCCTGCCTTTAGTTAGATTTATTTTTAAAGTGTAGACTCCTAAATCTAAATCTACTAAGTTTACCCTTTCATTGATTGAATTATACTCAGTTATCATATGCTTCATCAAGGATTCCCTATCAACTCTAATTTGATTGGCGACACATCTCCAAGGCAACCATGTGTGAGAGAAGTTAGTGGCCATGTGTTCATTTAAATATTTGGTCCAATCCTTGATAAATAGCATTCTATATGCTTTAGGGATGTCTTTAACTTGTATGTCTATGAAATGTTGGATTCTAGGATCTGATTCTAACTGCATGTGCACATTAAGCAATTCACCCACTACTCTAAACACATACTTATCTTGCTAAACTATGACCTTCCTAGCTTGATAAGAACCAAGCCTTATTTATCACAAATGCTAGTAGTCATTACATTCTTAGAAGTTCCTGAGTCTACTAAAAATTGTGTAGGTTCTTTCTGAATAGCCTGACAGTCAGGAGAAAGGGAAGGTCTTTAGTCTTATTTTTATGTATCATCACATTGGTATGAGAAGTTTTTTACTTGTCTTAGGTTGGTTGACTTGGCTTTTTGGTGAGTAACTTTAGTATAAGGTCATACTACTTAGTAATTTTAGCAAGCTCATGAAGAGTGATATTTTTTAAAATTTTATTCATGTCTTCTACTATATAGTATGCAATTTTTATTTGATGCTATTGGGTCTCTGCTTGGGATTTAAATTCACTAGGCCTTAGAAGTAGAGGGTTATTCTTGGCATTGGGATTAGGTGGGGTAGTACCATTATTTAGAGGAGTTGACGTAGTGAAGTGTTGCAATGATTTTTGGTTCCTTAGGGTATAGTTTCACATTTGAAACTATTGCAAAGCATGTATTTCACTAGTGCTCTCCTCTTGATCATTTTCCTATTGGCTATATAATTTTAAGGTTTATAACACCATAGTATTACTTAGGGGCCTTACTAAATTAGATGATTTAGGTTGGTTAGGGACCACATCGTATTCCTCCATATCTCTTTTTAATATGTCAAAGGTTTGGTAGAATTCAATGCAATCTAGTTCACCATGTTGAGTCATGTTAAGCACATGACACCAATTAGGTAGATCTATTTCACACATGTTAAATTCAAGAAACCTATTGGGAGAAGGCTCTGAATGGGTTTTAGGGTGACTATAATTTATGTTTTATATTTGGTAGGTGAAGTTCCTATTGGAACTCTTAGCACCAAATGTACCCATTTGTCTTTGCAGACCAAGGAAATCAGTACTCAGTCTTTGCACCATTCATTGGATAACATCCAACTCATTTTTAGTTGATTCTTAGGGTATAGCTTGGGTATTTTTAGTCACTACTAATGTTATTTGGATTTGTAAATGGGGATCTACCTCACTATTCATTAGGCTAAGAAAACCCAAGTGATAGTTTGGAGCATCATATCTCAAAGGGATTTCGCTAGTTGTGGGTAGTAGTTGAGACAAAGGTAAGTTATGATTCACATCTAGAAAAAAACTTAATGTCAGCATGTTAGGTAATGCATTAGGTATGGGAGGCATCATTTGGCCTTATGGATTGAATTTTCTATTGACCTTAATAGCCTCAACATATACCAAAGGTAAGGTTATTATCATAGGGTCTCATCTCAAGAACATGGTAGTCCATGGGTCCAAAACATTTTTATACATTTCTAAAGCTAGCATAGCATCAGGTTTGAAAATGGTGGTGACTATGATATATATTTTCTAGAAATGGGCATTAAAATTTCTAATGGGCTCATTAGGTTCTCATTTAATGTAGGTAAATTGACGATACAAGACACTTGGGTCTATAACTTGCCCAAATTCAACCAAAAAAGCACTAATAAATTGGTCCCAACTTATGGAGTCCTCAGGGAGGTTTAGAAACTAGTCGTATGATGAAGCCATGAGTGTGAATGGGAACAACCTATAGGCCACATCTTCATACTCAACATTGAGAAGTCTCAAAGTAGTTTTTTAGGATGTCACATGTTCCTCTATAATTCTTCCTACACTAGAGTTAATACGATAAATTATCTCTCTAAATTCCTCGATGAGTCATGGATGAACCTTGGGACATTTTTTTTAAAGCCAAAAAGCCAATCCATAAGTAAGACTATGGGTATATGTTGATTATGGATAGTTTGAGATGAAGAGCTTTTAAATACTAGGTTTACTATGGGTCTAATTATTCTTCCACCAATTTGGGTTCTCCTATGAATTTGTGGTGGAAAGATAATTAGTCTTCCACATACAAATTGGGATCGGATAATGCATACACTAGGAGCCAACTTGGTTTACTACTCATAATTTAGTCACCTATTGATATTAATTCACATTCAAGCCCATAATATAAAAGTAGAAGCAAACACAATAAATGTTAGTGAATACCAAATGCATATAATAACTATTAGCCCATTTTCACAAAATTTAAACAATTCATAAATTCCCTTAATTGTTCAAACTAGAACTACCTCTCCTTCTAGTGCCAGTTGTTGTTCTGTCCAATGTCCTATTCAAAAATCACTCATGAGGTTGAGTGTTCTAGAGAGAAAAATGTGAATAATAAGGGAATTTCATCCAATGTTTTAAGTTTAATGCTTGATCAATCCAAGACATGATTGTAGGTATGTGACTCCACGATGTAGCCTATGTAGAATAGCTTCCAAGAGATGTAGTGCTACCAATAAAGGCTCGATACTAATTATTTAGAGTTATAGTTTAATGCTTTGATTTTGATGCTAAAGTTGATGTGCCTTTCTTTTTCAATTTTTAAAATAAGGTAAAGTAGTTTGATTCCAAAGTAAACATAAAATAAAAGGGAAGGGAGAGCAGAAAATAAGATTTCCAATCAAGTGAATGTTAATGCTTCAAGAATTGAAATATGTCGAATCACAGTTATACACTATGTTACAGGTTCAACAGTTGTAAAAACTTGTAAAGAGATAACGGGAAAGATTATAAGGGTGCAAATTTGGGTACTCTACTTTTTAACTCTTTATTAACTATGAGCACTCAAATATTTGTATTATATTACACACAAATTTTGAAACACTTTATATTCTAAAACACATAAAGCATAGAGTGTTCATAAGTGAATTAATAATTAATAACAAGGACTTAGACTAGCATAAGCATAATCTAAATACCGCATCCAACTCTATAATTAAGCATAAAATCAATATTTTTGCACAAGCATAGATTTAATTAAAAATAATAATGGAACACACTTGGTGAGTTGAACACACTATCTTAAAAAGCAACAATTCTATTACAGTTTTGATAGACTTTCATTACAAAAAGTGCTAACTTTTTTAAAGGGAGAAAAACATCCCTTATATAGACATTTTTTTCCATGAGGCTCACTCAGACCACTACTAGGGTGGTTAAAAAATTCATGGTGATTGAGAATGCAATTGGGATATTTCCAGATCTATTTGCTAGAGCATGATCTATAATTAGAAACCACGCCTCTTTAAGGCAAATTCTTATCTTTTATTTTCTTTGTCTCTTTTGAATTTGTATAATGTGCATGCCAAGTAATGACTAACACCATATTGAGCGTTTTTCATTTAATTCTAAGGAATAATTAAATGAATATGTTAATCCAACCTAATTTTAGGACCTTCAAGCTTGATTTATTCATTACTTGCCTTGAATTTTATCATTTTTAGGTCCTTGGGTTGGTGGGAAGCATCTTGTATTTTCACTATATTTCATAGGCTTGACATATGGTTTATTTGGGACATTTGATGAATTTGATAGTTAGATGAACCTTCAATTTTAATCTAGTGTCTCACTTTACTAGATGCATAGCCAATGTGTCCCTTCTTTGACTCCTTAGGCTTGTTCATCTTTGCCTACTTGGTCATCACCACGTGGCATATTCTATAGAACTTAAGATCATAGGATGATTAGCCTTCAGTCTAATGATGTAATAATTTTGAACCTATGAGCTAATGAGAAGGTGATACATAGAAATTTTTTGGGTTCTTGGGACTTTAGAAAGACTTAGTCTCTTTTTTTAAAATAATTTTATTCTGAAGACACATAACACCAAGATTCAAACACGTAGACGAACCTATGAGAAATCAAGAAATCGACCAAGTGAAAGTTTTTTTTTTTAAGAAATCAAAGTCCCTTTTAAATTAAATTCTATGGAAGAAGTAATCAATAAATATATAAATTAAAACCACGCATTCACATAATACATCCACGAATTTAGATGTAAGACCCTTTAATAAATATATAATATAAATAGAATAACCATTAATTTAGACTAAGCATTTTTTTAAATGAAAAATGTCCCAATAAATTTATTCAAGATAATTGTCACATTTATGTTCATTAAATTCCATGTGGCACACTCTTATTGGTATGGGGGCTCAAGGATTTATGATCTAGTGATGGGTAGATGCTCATCAAATTTAAACCTATGGGAAGGCAAACATCATCAAGGTGTTATGAGACATCCCCTCATCAAGTTGGGTCTTTGGTCTAAGGGCATGGAGTGATGCCACATGGTGTCTTCTCGAGGCTTTAGGGCTTTGGATCATAATTATAATTGGTTTTTCCCTTGAGGTCTCAAGATTTTGAAGAGTCACCATGTGGCAGCTCTTTAGGATCTTAAGGCATCAGATCTTTGTGACTATTAAGCCATTGATTAATTTTTCTGAGTCCTTGAGTTTTTAGGCTTTTAAAAAGTCACCACATGCTAGCTTCTTAGGTTCTTAAGACTCTGGGGCCATTAGGCTTTTAGACTCTCAATTAACCCCTTCATATCTTCAAGGTTTCAGGTCATTAGAATTACACTACATGATATAATCTCAAGGACCAAAATATTTTAAAATACTTAACCACTTTTATACATAAAAACATTTTTAAACTAGCTTGAGACTTTAAAATGACATGATGGTGACATGCAAAAGGGTCTAGGAAAAAAAGGACTTGAGGATTAGTTTAAAACAAATAAATAAAATTGGCAAAGGCATTGAGTTTAGATTTGAAATGTGGCTAACTCAAATTAATTAGCTTAGGTAACTCAATCTCAAAGAAATTGAGCTCGACGGATAAGGGTTCAACTAAAGTGAGCAAATTGGTATGCCATCCAATATATCATGATGAGTTATTTACACCATAGTATCCCATCGGGTCTCCTCCACTGCAACACCTAAAAAATTTAAAACCAAAATTAAATTAAATCTCACATATATATTACCAAAATCATACATTTATCTAGCATATATCTCTATTTATATAATATCAAAATAATCACAATAAATCACCTATTATTCACCAATAGTCAATCCAACTACTTTGCCATTGAGCACCTCTTGTGTACCATAGATCCATGTGGGTGAAAAACCTTTATACTAGATAGGATAAATCATATGAGCATGTTGTGCTCCACTATGAATTTTCCCCATAATAGACCAACTCAATGAAGGTTATGTGACTAGATCTCCTTAAGGTTATAGCTATATGTGATTGCACTGGACCACATCTTTGTCTCTATGGACATGGTGTTGGCTATGGTATCTACTACTATGGTAAAATAACAAGTACTCTATCTCCTCACTACCATTAGAATCATCATCTAAAAACTTTTACTCAGTGAATTTGTATAATGAGAACCATTACTGGTGTCCATACACCTCCCATACCATGCCACTCCCTCATGCGTCATGCCCAAAATGCATGAACCACTATAGGATATTATATATTTGGCATCCCAAAGTACCATGGTACATATGTAATGTATGTGACTCCACCCACCAAGGATAATGTCCCAAAATTGACACTTGACCCTATGCAGGAAAGGTAGTTGGTCATGACTACCAAATATCTATCATGCCTTGATATGAATGCCAAATAATCTCACCTCATGTCACAATCCATAACATTGGGACATGGGGTATAACATGCACCACATGTTCCTGTGTCCATATTTACATGCATAGTAGGACATCATCCACAACATGAGTTAATCATGTTGTCCTTTACATAGGAAACATTTCATAAATCTAACTAGCAAAAATTATAACATGCCCTATAGTTTGTTGACCCCTACATAAAATGCTACAAAAACTATGCACTAACTATACCTAAATCACAAAACCTAAATCATAGAATGTTCTCTAATCCAACATTGATTGAAAAATCTATAATATATAATATAAAAATGGACCTTCCCATCCAAATTGTGAAAAATCAATTGAGATATCACAAGTCCAATATTGAACTTTTGGATATCCAAAATGGCTAAAACATACACATCAAAAAAATACACCACCAACCTAGTGTTGGATGAAGAATGGAGCTTGGTAAAACTACAAAGTATAGGAGATGAACACATGTGCAAAGTGTATGATTTTATCTTTTGTATAACTTTTATAAGTATTCTACCTTGTAAGCCTAATTAGGTAATAGAAGAATGTGAAGAGTCTTTCCTTCTGTATCTCGAATGGATAGAATGTGAAGAGATAACAAGATTATAAAAGACTATAAATAACACTTTGATGTAATAGAAACTTCTTTGATGTGTTGATAGAGATTAATAGAATCATTTTCTTATCATTTTCCTTATCTTCTTTTATGTATGGTCGGTGTGCATTGAGTACTTTCTTTTGCGTTAATCTATTATCTGATGCAATAGTAGTTATGGTTTAGCTTATATTTGTATTTTCTTCATCTTGCTCTTTGATCTATTATTATACATCATAGATGGTTTATAATATTGTCATCTCTTTTACACTTGTTATTACTCTCCACTGCGTAATTTATAACTATATTTAGTATGTTCTAGATTAATTCCAAGAACCTTTACTAATAATGGTGTGATGAGTGTGGAACCTATTTGGATGAAATATGTTGAGATGGTTGCTAAGGTAGAGAGACATATAAATATGGATGGATGAGAGAATCAAGAAATTTACAGAGGAAGAAACACATAGATTTGGAAAAATTGTAGAATAGCTTATCCAAAAACACCTATATGTGAAATTTTTTGGTGAAAATTATTTGAATTGTTAGCTACATAGCAAGATAGATTAGAATACTATTGCTTTAGTCTAAGGATAAATAATTTATAATATGGATTGAGGAAAAACTAGAAAGATTGTGCAACCTAGATATTGATTGGTCTCAAGTAGTAGATAATTAGATGAAGACTATGATCGATGACTATATCATAGAGTTTAAAATACAAGGATACATATATTTTAAGACTGCACAAGATAAATTTGTCCAAGGAATTAGAGGGACTTTTTTACTATATTTGTTGATTAAGATGTTTTTTTGTGAAAAAGGCCATGGTGCTTATTCCAACCAACATGGAGTAGTTGCTTCCAGCACCATGGTGTATATGTAAAAGGAAGTGGATGATGAAAATCTAAGTAAAAGGAACTTTAATTTGATCCCAAAAAATGGAAGGCAAAGAGACTCAAAGCAAGAAGGAAATTATGGGACTCAAAAGGGAACTACAATAGAAAAGAAGGTGGAATAAGATAAATCAACCTAAAATAACTGTGAGTAGGATTAGGAGTAGAGAATAAATTGCTAGAGTTGAATATATACAAGGAAAAGATGCTAGAGAAGATGTGAAAATTATTGAAAGAAAAGGGTATGTGTAATATGAGAAAGGGCATGTTGAGAAAGAGGATGTTGGAAGTAGTAATGTTGAGGTAGATCAGTTAGGAAGTAGAGGTAGATTGCAGTTAAGGAAAGGGTTTTTAGCTGGAACCAAAAAGGAAAGTTCCTACAAAAATATTAAAATTGAAGGTAGTACTATTGAAAGTTTAAATTTAAAGTAAGATGATATAAATAAACATCATTCATTTTTAAGGTATGCATCCCACAAGCCCACTTTATTTATAGAAGGTAGAAAAAATACAAAGAGAATCTGATTCAAGTTGGTTTGATTTATTTACCAACAAGTTTGGAAGGATTAGTGTAGAAACCAAGTGGAAATTAAAAATAAAGAAGTTAAAAGAAGTAATATTTCTTGTTACTCTTGAAAACAGTAGTGTGAAGTAGCCTATAGTCATAATAAACACTAGCAAATGCTTAACAATGTACAACCTTTGCACATATACCACCAGTCATAGTTGCTAGTATTTAGACATCTATAGTAATAACTTCCAACCTACAACCTATGGTGATTCATGCAGATATGTTTGTACCTTCAATGTCAATGATATATCTTCAAACCCTAAAGAATACTTTGAAACCTATAAAATGAAATGGGATATAAAAAGGGTAACATTGGACGATGTAAAGAAATGTGAACTCATAGGGGCATTGGGTGGACATGCTTTGGAGTTCATTTTCAAAATAAATGTAAATTCCCTTGATTTCACACAACTTAAATATTTTTTCTTAGTATAATTTAAGGTAAAAATGTTCCAGTCAAGTGATTCAAGACCTAAAGGAAATTTATAAAAAATAAGAGAAATGGTTGGAGAATATGATCACAGATTCTCCAACATGATGAACAAAATTGATTTTATTTTAGAATATAAATATAAGGCTAATTGGTTCATAGAAGGCTTATGACCAAGAATAAGGTTTGTTATTTTGAAAACCCAATTCTCCACCAAGGTTGATGCTTGGTTTGTTGCCATAAGAGTTGAACAGATAGAAGAATATGTGGATCTTTCATCAACAAAATTAAAATTAGAAGCTAAGTTAGATGTTTTTATGAGGAGGATGAACGAGATGCATGAAAATGATAAGCCTAAATTAGGCTTATGGTACATAGAGTGTGATTATGAGGGATATCATAGGAATGACTATCCAATAATTAAAATAGAATTTTTTGAAATTTGTAGGGTAGTTGGACAGATTATGTCCAAGTGCCATCTTCTCTAGTAATATATCCAAAAGTCACATAGTATATACTATAATTTTTACAAATTTACAAATCATGATGAGACAAGATATTGAGACTTTTAGGAGTTAAAACAATATATAACAAAGAACATCTTGGTAGTTGTGGCCTAAAAAATACCCATTGTAAAATAATCAATTCCAAGACCAGACATGGAGATGACAAAGGTGACTCAAGGTAGTCTAGATGGATGCCTTCATTATAGTAATACCATATGCCTTTATCATTGTAGTACCATTTGCATGGATTAGTAAGCTATAATAATATGTCATCCCCCCCATATCAATATTTTGGTCAATATATGCAACCAAGGAACAACACCAATCTTCAACAACAATAGGAAAATTGGATTCCAAGTTCCCCTCAACATCAGTATAGGGGATATGTGTGTAGATAAATCAACAAGGAGGATATATTGGATAAAAATCCCAAGGTTAGGTATATCAACATAATAGAGGAGGCTAAAAAGGGGGATATAGGGGAGGATATTGTGGAAAATATCAAGTAGGTCATAATAATGATAATTGACAAACTTGACCTCCCATGCAATGTTATCTATGCGAAGCATATAATCATTATGTGAGGAATTATCCCACAAATACTAAGATATAAGTTTATTATGTATATTTTAGGCTCAAAGGTCAACATCAAACATAATATTGCCTTGCTCTATATAAATAAAGAAAGGAGAAGCCAATGCACAATGTAAACATGATTAATGCATAACCAAAGGAAAATGCATTTGTGCAAGCTGTCACAAGGCAATAGAGAGTTGAAAAAGGATTACTTCCTTTTTGAAATGCCTTAGGATCATGGTATTATAAAAGTTTAATAGGAAAAATATCTTGATGCTATAATAAAAAATAATTTAATGTATCAACCTGTGTAGGTATTATAGGAAATACAACAGAAACCAGTCTCCAATAATGATAACATTGCTATTGATGCTCAAATATATGGGAAATTTTTTAGGATAATGTGGCAAGAGGGAGTTGTGACTACTTTGATGGATTTGATGAAATTAATTAATACACTATGTAATGAGGATATATCTTATAATATCGCTAACCTCCTACATAATCTCCTAGAGTGTGCACAGTGAGGATAAATAAGGGCCGATAAAGTAGTTTGGTATGTCAAGACCAAGAATCCTTGGGATGTGGATTTATAACTAGATATTGAGTTAACTGGATGTAAAATCTTAAATTTATTATTTAACTTTAGGACTATATCTAATATGATTCCTTGCTCAACATTGGAATCCCTTATCCAACGAACTCTGAGCTACAATCTAGTGATATTGAGCTTAGTGAATTATGGTTGAGTTGAACCCATTGCCTAGTTAGAAGATGTTGAAATTAAAGTGTTTGAGATTAGCTTGAGAGGGTATTTTGAGGTCATCAACATGAAGACAATAGAGATCCATTATTTTTCCTTAATCAGTAAGAAATGAGCCTACAATGGCCAACTAACTATTAACACTATGTGTAATCAGTTAGAAGTGCATTAGAAAAATATAAATAGTAGTCATACCTTTAAATAAATCTAAACAAAAACCATTTATCATTCCTAAAGAGCTAGAGTATCCTTATGCTTATGAGGATAATATTTGGTTTAAAGTGGGGATAAATGAAAGACAAAATGGGATGTGAACTGTAGAATGTCAAAAGTGGAAACCTAGTACTAAGCAGCAAGAATAACCACTGGTATTCAAACCTGTTATAACAAAGTTTTTATTTAGTAAAGTTCACATCGAAGAATGTGTTTTTCCTTTAATGTATTCATTAAAAAGCGCTGAGGTAGACTTTTGTCTAATAATAGTGCAACTATGATGGACTATGTTAAACAAACCCTAGAAGGAATCTACCTTGGGATTGTGCATCATCCATAAGTGGTGACTCATCATAGAATACCAAATAACTCAATATTTTGTGATAAAAGATCTCAATCCATTTGTATTGAGGCTTTAACACCATATACTAGAGGTGGAATAATGAGTCAGTGCACTCAATTATGTGTTGAAAGTAACTCTTATGACATGGTGGGTCATACACAAAAACTTATAAATGCATTGGGAGGATGCCTACAAAATATTATGTGCAAGGTTTTAGCTACCAGCTAGTATTAAAGCATAACATCCTTTCTTTCAAGAGGGTCAATTTCTATAATTACACATCCATTAGTGAATATATATGGACCACACAAGGAGTAGAGCCATGATGATAGGTGCATATATTTAGTCATACCCTTGCACCTATTTGATCTATAAATAGGTAGATTTTCTAATCTAAAAATTTTACGTATTGGATCCTTATAGGTAGATTAGTTTTAATTCTAAAATTCAAATCTAAAAATATAATCAACTAAAAAAATGCAATGCAATTAATAATGAACACTGCACAAAAGTTGATAACGTAGTTTGGCAAATACCTATGTCTTTGGATTCTCTAAATGATGAATCGGTTCATTATAAAAATACATTTGCAAGTATGAATTTGAAACTTATAAAATTATAATGAATCCATCATCAACTCAAGTGTGAATCAAACCTGTAGAGACCCATACTAGTCTTGGAAGGCTTTCATAATGTCTTAGTATGGCCTCCCTGGTTCACACCTTCTTGTTGACTTCTCATTTATTACATGGCCTCCAAGAGCCACTACATAGAGCTAATTTGGAATAGGTATCAGTCATCAACTCCATAAAATGATCCTCCCTTGTGGCCTCCAAGTAGTGCTAACTCCTTCAATTGATCTATTACTACAATACTCATATTAATAACACCCTATGAATAATAGAGAATCAGAGCTTTCATAGTCCAAAAATGCAATGCAAGTGAGAGCTTACTTCTTAAATACTTATAATGAGATCTTGGAGTGATCTTGGAATTATCTTGTAATTCTCTTGGAATAAATTTATAAATTAGGTTCATGGTTTTATATAGTTTTTCAAAACCCACCAATTATGGATTTCTTCATTATCCATCCCCATGTATAAGCCTTTATTTAAGCTTCTTAGACTTATCTCCAAAAATGGGGCATGGAAAGTTGATGAGGGTCAATGGTTCAAAACACCCTTCATATCTTTCTCTTTGGATAAACCTCCCATGCATTTCTATGGGAGATATCCCAATTTCTATGGGAAATATCCCACATTTGTGGGGAAAGAGATAATCATGGAGTTAATCCCATTTCTCAAGCCTTAGGAAGTGGGATTTGTCTTAAATATTGGATAATATTTTGGAGCTATTATAGACACTCAAAATGTGAGTATTTAATTTGTCTTCATGTCAATAATCTATTAGACCACGTACATGTCTAGTCATCATACCTGCACATTTTTTCCCTATTGCCTGAAAACTTCAACATGCCATAACTTTTGTATACAAAGTCCATTTTTCAAACCATAAAATGTGTTGGAAATTTCTTGATGAGATCTTCATTGTGAAAATAGTTTAGTAGAAATTTTATACCATATATTTTTTTCACTATAGGAAATCCTCCTGGATCACACCTCCCCATTGAAGAATTTTTGGTCCACTAAAATTCTACTTCTTCTCAAAAATAAGTGAATGCATCACTTCTTCACCCTTATGGCTTATATTTATGCTTGTCCTAGATGCATTTATCCTTTGGAGGCTAATTTTTGTAATCTTATTGTTGTTCAATATTAACACAAGGATAGAAAACTATTTTTCATGTTAAGTAATGTTATAATAGGTCATAACTTTTACATTTTTTCCCTTCTTGGGGTCTTACATGTAACTAATGTATTGTATTTCTTGGGTTATTACATACAACACACATGTGTTATAAACATTGCCCTTATTTGGGTCTTATATGTAACATACATGTGTTACAAACGTTGCAATCATTATAAACATTACCCAATTTGGGTCTTTTATAAATGTGTATACAATGATTATATACATACATCAAAAGAACACACTTACAAAATGGATGGCCACATACATCCATAAACAATAGTGCTTGAATTGAGTGTTACTCACCATAGAAGCACCTTTCATGTTGATTCCACTTTGTCTCCCTCTTAGAAGTGCACCTTGACTCATGGGCATGCTAATGATGCCTATCAACATGTCTATTATTGTCCTACTCTAAATCTCTTGTGTTGGAATGATCATACATGATTCTCAATGATCCAATCTAATGGATGTTCCCTCTCGATGGAATCTTATTTGCAATGCCTCATGGAGATCTTTGTAGTGGACTCTATGGCCTTTGAAATTGTTATTTTCATATAGGTAGGCTACGTCATTCCTTTCTTGTGGAAAATCAAAAATTCAATGCAATCACAACATCACACAAAATGATCAATTTGAAAAAGACATCTCAATGTCAAAGAGACAAGTGTCCAACTGATTTGATGATTTGCTAGTAAATAAGCTATCCTATATAGCACAGGGATAACAGAATTTGTCTATGCCACTAGTTACATTCCCAACATGGTGAATTACCTATAACTTTAAAATATTAACTGGTACAATTGAAGACAAAATATTGCCCAAGTATGGGTCTTGAACTGCATCCTACACATTGTATCATTAGATGCAATTTCATAACAATAGCTACTTTAATTATAAGTATCAATTAGGTACATTGAAAATGTCTTAAATAGCCTCCGTATACTATTGTTAACTTCATAATGGAGTCAATTAAAATGTGAGAAAAATCAAGCATGATAAACTTGTCACAAGATTATCCTCATCTAATTACTCCAAAAATATTCAAAGCTGAAACATTAGCTAATTTTCCTTTCATTAATCATCAAAAATCCCAAAGATGTTTTGAAAAATATGCATGCTAATCTACAATTCTATCTATGCAAACATAAAACTAAGGAACTTCTTACAAAACCATTTTATCTAATTATCCCATTTAGGTGATTTTATTTCCTCAATAAATACATGGGTTGACTCATCAACTAGTGGTGGATTAAGAAATTCATTTACCTTTACAATAGGTATGTATTCCATATTTGTCTTATTATTTTGAGATGGATGAAGTCTCCAAAAGTAATCAACCTGATGCCCATTCACATTATAATGAGCACAAAAGTTCCTCTTGGCCTCCTTCTTAGATGAGGAATCACATTTGCCATTTCTTGCCTCTGAATGATAGGATTGTTCTTTAGCACTTGCCTTGTTTTTTATGAAAGGCATCAACTTCTTTATCAATGACCTTCTCTTCTAACAACTGGCAAAAAAATTATTACTTATGCCACAAAAAGTGCAAGGAAAATCATTCCATATTTTTTTTATATCATAGCCATATTTTTAATACTAAAAGAGAGGATTAGAAGTTTCAAAATTTACATAATTTCATCTAGTGTTATGTTGAGCGTAAGAATAAGGCGGTGGAATTTCATTACCTCTTTTGGTCATTCATTTACACCTGTCATCATATTGCTATGATGACTTGTTCCTCTACATGGATGAATTATATTGTACTAGTGACATAAGCACTTAGCTATTGAAAGCTTGTCTTCCTTTAGTGGATTTAGAATTCTCTCCAATTTCCATTCACTCACTGGCATAACCAAACCTAAAAAATGATGAAGATCCTAGACCTATATTAGGTTACTAATACCTTGGCTATTCTTGCCAAGACTTATTCCATCAAAACCCATTTTAAACAATAGTTTCAAGCCAATACCTCTAGTATGTTTCTCAAAATCACCAAAAACTTCATCAAAAGCTGACTAGAGGAAGTGCTACATAGTAAACTTATAGTGTAATCATCCATCATGGTCTCTGCATTTGTGGTGGAAGGTAACTCCTTCTATTCACTACTCTAAAACTATACCAAGAGCTCATCCTTGGTTTATAAATCAACATTCAAGTGTTCAACCTCCTCTTTTAAGGAGTGAAACTTGGGTCTCAGGAAAGTATTCTCATCCTAGATTTGTCAATTAAACACTTTGAGCTCTTCAATCCTTTCATGCTTCAAGGCTTTGCCCATGGTTTCCTACTCCTATAAATAGTCTATATCTCCAATAACTACACACTACATTTGAATATTAAATAAGTCCAAAATGTCTACAAGTAATTGAAATAGATATCAATAGGCTACGCAATTAGAGTCAAATCCTGCATTCAAAATGCTCTAATACCAAAATTATTTATAAATAGGTAGATTTCTTACTTTGAAAATTTTACTTATTGGATCCTTATAGGAAAATTAGATTTAATGCCAAAATTCAACTCTAAAAATATAATCAACTGAAGATAATGCAATGCAAATAATAATGAATATTTTACACAAGTTGATAATGGACTTTGGCAGATGCCTACATCTTTGAGTTCTCTAAATGACAAACTGATTCATTATAAAAATATGTTTGCAAGTAGAAATTTAAAATTTATAAAACCATAATGAATCCATCATGAACTCAAGTTCCAATCAGTCCTACAAAGACCGATATTAGTCTTAGAAGGCTTGCATAATGTTTTGGCGTGGCTTCCCTACTTCACACCTTCCTATTGACTTTTCCTCTATTACACAGCCTCCAAGAGCCTCTACATAGAGCTACGTCAAAATAGGTGTCGGTCATAAGCTCTGTAAAATGATCCTCTTATGTGGCCTTCAAGTATTTACAACTCTTCCAATAGATCTATTATTACAATACTCAGATTAATAACACCCTACAAATAATAGAGAATCAGAGCTTTCATAGTCCAAGAATGCAATGCAAGTGAGAGCTTGCTTCTTAAATACTTGTAATGAGAGCTTGGAGTGCTCTTGGAATTATCTTGGAATGAGGTTCACGGGTTTATATATTTTTTCAAAACCCACTAATTATAGATTTCTTCATTATCCATCCCCATGTACAATCCTTTATTTAAGCTTCTTAGCCTTATCTCCCAAAATGGGGCATAGAAAGTTGATGATGGTCAATGGGTCGAACCACCCTTCATATATTTCTCTTTGGATAAGCCTCCCATGTATTTATATGGGAGATATCCCAATTTCTATGGGAAATATCTCACACTTGTGGGGAAAGAGATATTCATGGAGGTAATCCCATTTATCAAGCCTTAGGAAGTGGGATTTGTCTAATATCTTGGAAAATATTTTGCAGTTATTGTGGACACTCTAAATTTGAGGATTTAATTGGTCCACATGTAAAGAATCTATTGGACCATGTGACATGTCAAGAATCTATTGGACCACGTGCAAGTCCAGTCATCATACCTACACATTTGTCCCTATTGCCTGAAAAATTCAACAGGCCATAACTTCTGCATATGAAGTCCATTTTTCAAACTATAAAATGCATTAGAAATATCTTAACGAGCTCTTCAATGTGCAGATAGTTTAGGGAAAATTTTAGACCATATATTTTTGTCACTATTATAAATCCTCCTAGATCACTCTTCCAACAACTTGGTATATTCATCAAGAGCGTAGAAGGGAAACTAAATATTGGGTGCAACTTCAACAGGATTTCATTCAAACTTTTGTATTTGAAAAGATAACCCACTAGGACATAATGCCTTGAAAAAAATTTAAAAATTTCTATGTCATGGATGCGTAGAAGATTTAATAAATGTTGTTGAATCATCCTCTCATTATAAGGCTACACAGGACTTGGATATCACACTATGTAATTACAAAGTTAACCAAAAATAATAAATCCAAGTTTAACCATGTAATAGAATAAATAATGATCTAATAAAAACTAATGACAATGACAGTGATGTAAATTTTGATTTAGAAGGGTTCTTTGAGCCACAATGTGAAGAGGAGCCCAAACTAGTGTAAAGTGTAGAGCAAATAAAATATGAGAAACTATGTAATATTGAAATTTCACAATGTGAAAGTAAACACATCTTGCAATATATTATGCCTAGTGAATTTGATAAGATATATCAGGAATTGTTGTAAAAGATTCAAGGAAATATTGGGATAAAATTGGCCCTTAAGCTTGCAATAGTGAGAGATTACTTGGGATAAGAGCAGATCTCTGAAGCTCTTCAACTATTAAGAGATTATTAAGACATGTTTCTAATTAAATTATCAGAGGTAAAAGGCATAGATCCATCTCTAATAAAAAATCATATAGAATTAAAATAATGTGCGTGCCCTACCAAAAAGTAAACCTACATGTTGAATCATAATATGTAGATGAAAGTAAAGGCCGAACTAGATTGAATGCAAGAAATTAGAATTATTTATCTAATTGAAAAAGTAGAGTGGGTGAGTCCCATGATTGTTCAACCTAAAAAAATAAGAGAAATTTGGGTGTGTGGGTTTTACCATGCACTCAATGACACTTGTGTTAATGATCCATTTCCTATTCCTTTTATAGATGAAGTACTTGAATCCATGGCTAGGCATGAGGTATATTCCTTTATGGATGGTTTCAATGGATATCACCAAAATTTAATTGCTAAGGAGGATCATGCCAAGACCAACTTTGCTACTAAATTGGGATCATTTGCATACAAGGTAATGCCATTTTTTTTTAAAACACACCTACTGTATTTTATAGACTTATTGAAAATGCATTCAAAGAATCCATTCATGATTTATTAGAAGTCTATATAGATGATTGGTTTGTCTTCTCTATGTTTAAATAACACTTGTCAAAACTAAGATTGATGCTAGAGTGATGTCAGGATTTGTGCATCACCTTAAATTGAAAGAAGTGTTTATTCTTTACACCTTTTAGTGTCATGTTGGGATATGTTGTGTGTAGTAATAGAATTTTGGTTAACCCATCTAAAATTTTTGTTATATTAGGAATGCCACCTCCTACCAAATCAAATGAAGTGTGCACATTTCTTGGTCATACTAGTTATTATAAGAATTTTATAAAAGGGTATACAACTATATATGTGTCCATAGAAAAGCTACTACATAAGGATACCAAATTTGAATGGACATCAAAATGTCAAACAACATTCATTGAATTAAATAAGAGGTTGTTAATAATACCCATCTTAGTATTTCCTAACTAGAAGAAGCCATTCCACGTACATGTGGATGCTTCTAACACTGCATTAGAAGTTGTCTTAGCACATCCAAGCAAAGAAAAGTTGGACCACCTGATACATTTTACTAGTAAGAAATATCATTTGTAGAAAAAAATTACACAACCATGGAAAGATAAGCAATAGACATGGTGTTTGCATTGAAAAAATTTAGGCAATACTTATTTACTGCTCCTTATGAGTTCTTCAAAGATCACCAATCAATGTAATACCTGGTTAATAAATTAATGCTAGGAAGACGTATATCAAGGTGGTTGATGCTTTTTCAAAAATTTCAATTTTGGATTAATGTTAAGAAAGTATAAGAGAATGTGGAACCAGATCATCTTAGCCAAATTTTCAATGGGGAGGAACCAAAGGAACTCAAAGATAAATTTCCTGATGCGTATTTATTTAGAACTTCTATAATTCCTAATTAAAAGGAAGACATTGAAATTTTCTTAGAACAGGGAACTTTTCTTGTGCACTACACTAAATAGGATAATAAATAGACGGTTACCTAACCCATAACATATAGCTTCATCAATGGATTCTTGTATAAGCTTGGCAAAGATGATGTATTGTGCAAGGTAGATCTAGAACATGAGCGATCATAGCTTTTTAAAGAAGCTCATCAAGAGATTATAGGAGGTCACCTCATAGGAGAATCCACTAAAACTAAAATATTTTAGAGTGGTTTGTGGTAGTCTACATTATTTCAAGATGCACATAGAGTTACCAAACATTGTGATGTTTGTTAAAGAATGTGCAAGCCCAACTAGTGAGATGAAATGCCTTTGGTACCTATGCTTGTAGAACAACCTTTTGAGCAATGGGGAATTGTTTTTGTTGGTCCTATAACTCCCCTAAGTAAATGTATTCATGCTAGATACATTATCAATGTAAACATCCAATTTCTAATACCATTTATGTTGATATTATCAATCTTACTTGAATTGCACTCAAATGCACATTTTAGGTCAAAATCCATAAAACACGCTAAATGGTTCAAACTTGTCACTTACACGTGCTAATTCAGGTCAAAGTATCCCTAAATGGGGAAATGTAATTTATGGGTTAGCTAATTTTGATGAATTCATTTCAAGTCAAAATGATGATTTCACATTTTGTGCTCTAGATCACTTTTTTATCCTAAATTCATACACACCACGTACCTTTGTTATTTTGTGTTGGAAACATCCTAAATGGAAATACAGTTCCAATGCATCTAACATCACCTTCTAATTCTTCTTGAGTCAAATTATAACTCAATAATATGACTTTCTGACCATTTTGATTAATTGAGGGCCAATTTACAAATAACTGCACAAATATTGATTAACCATGTTTAAGGTTAATTAATCCAAATCAAGAGCTTAAGTGGATTTTCCATGAGAGTTGTTGAATATTTATTTTTTTAAATTGATTCCTATTATCTACATTATCAGGGGACATTATTTCTTGGGAAGACATCCCTAGGCCATAAATGCCATAAATATCAAGATTATGGGTCACCCATGCCTAGTTAATGCCTCCCATGCCTCTTTAATGCCCCTTCTTCCAAGGTCATTATGATGATAATTATGGATTTAATTCCAAATATTAGGATTATCCATGGCCACACATCTCAATGTTCAGATGGACGGTCATGGTTAATCCTGACCAATCTTAAAAATCTAGAAATAGAGAGGCCATGGACATAAATTTTAAGCTTGAATATTGAAAAGTTATAATGTTAAATTATTTCCAAAATCCTTTGCATTTGGTGTTTGATTTTGTTTACAAGCTTCATTGATAGGCTAGTTTAGTGATTTGTAATTATGAGCCTAGGTTTTATGGAGTGTTCTTGAGACATTAGAGGAGTTTGCAACTATTGTTGAGAAAGACAAGGATGCTTGATCAAGGGAGAACATGTTTTTGAGCCACATAGGTATGGTGAATCCATTTGTGAAGGTAATATGATGTTACTTTCTTTCATTTGTTTCTTTTTATCCTTTTTAATTCCCATAAGAATAGATAGGATTAGTTAGTTAATTATTTATGTATTTTTCATTATTTATGGACTAATGCTTGAATAACTTGCTTTATAATGCTCTCTACATCTTGGCACATCTGGTGGGACAAGATGCATCTCACCCATGAATAATATCATTTTGTAGCTTTAAAATATTCATTTGGACCCTTAAACTTCTTGTAAATTGATTTTCTAGCTTTATTTTTCCATTTTTGTTTGCCATAGATTTACACAGTAACTGATGTTGGTTAGTAAAACTGACATTGGTTGCATAACTTAACTAACGTCAATTATAAAAACTAACATCGATTGGATACCTACCATTGGTCACATTGGTATAACTAATTTCAGTTAGATAACTGACATCGGTTAGCAAAAGTAACCATCATCGGTTGTATATAACCAATGTCGATCACTATGTTTTTCTTAAAAACATAGACTTGAGAGCTCTTTTTCTAAAGTTTATTATTTCAAACCCAAAAGAGCTTCAAGGCTAAAGGACATACTAACATTTTTATTGTAAGATCAAGCTTGACATTTGCTAAAAACATGTTTAGATCACCTTTTACATGTTTAAAAATTAATTAGGAACTTTGTTTTGGTATTTATTGAAAAATTTAAATGCTTAAATGAATGTTTTTAAAGTTCACAATCTTAAGACCAAGGGGTGAAATGAACACCATCAAATCTTTCATTTGGGCTTAAAATTGAACACACTTGTCAATTCTTGTTTTCAATAGTTGTTTGATTAGATTTTGTTTAGCAAAAAGAGGATTGTTGCGTGTATGCTCTTCCATTTGTCTCCTTTAGGGAACCCTTAGAATCAAAAGCACAATTCCTATTTCAAATCTTAGAAAGAATTTCATCTAAAGCACTCTCAAAAAACTCATCAAAGTTTGGGTGACCTTGAAAATGACCCTAAAGTCTTTCTATTTTTATGCTTTCTTTATTTTTATGCAAACTCGGCTTGCGAATGGGACGTCATTACCTCCCATGAGTTCTTTAGGGAACCTTTAACTTGGGGTTTCATCTCCTAGCATTGACTTCATTTGGCTCCTAATTGGAGTTACACATAAGATGTATCTACATTTGGACCTTGTACTACACTGAGCAAACAGCAGGTTGTAGTGGTTGTAAAAAGGACTAGACCTTTTAATAACTAGTCAGTGCTATGATCACCAAATTTTTGTGTTTGTTTTTTTGTATCATTTGACATGAAAGTCATTGTGCAATTTATTCCCCTATAATGATCAAAACCTTTCTAGTTTAGTAGACCCCATTTTGCCATACCTTGTCAGTTTAGACTTAAGATGTTTGTTTTTTGTCATTAGCTTCCTTGGTCTTGATTTGTGTCTAAAATTGCTTGTTAACTTAATGAACTTAACTAAAACACATTTTCCTCAATTTTCTTGAGTAAGGGAGGTGTTATGTTATCCAAATGTAAAATTCACCTTTTCCTTGTTCAAATTGTTATCAAAATATGTGTCATGTCAACCACTTTGGCATTGTCATGATGCCCAATTGATTCTAAATCTTTCATCCACTTTGTTTAAATCCCTCATTTATAATCCACAGTGGATTCGAAATTAAACCTTTCTGAGTTCTAAGGTTTAGTGTGTCATAGTGGGATTTCCATTTGCACACTAAGCTTGTTCTAACTTGGGTTCAATTTTCCATTTGGATTGAAGGTCATTTATTAAGACTCAAAATCACATTATCATCTTGGTGGACTCAAGTCATCTTGCATATCGCTCATGCTTTGAGTCCTAGAACATATTTTATCCTACTGGAATCATGTGGTGAGGTTGTGTTTCCTATTTGGTCCTAGCTTTATACTTAGTGATTCACGTATGTTTTTACATCTTGAGTTGCTTAGTCCATTTTGTCTTCTTTGTAATCTAGAGAACTTTCCTCTAAACTTCTAGGGTTAACTTGTCAAGGTTGAAACTAGATTTTATGATACATGTGTATCACAAAGATCTAGGCTTTGGTGTACTAGTTTTCACCTTGGGTCTTTGAGTTACCTTACCCTCTTCCGATCTATACAATTTCAACCTTACCAAAGGTTGAGTAAACTCGTGAACCAAATCTTCTAAATTGTGTGTGGTTTCAAACCACCCTCCCTTATAGTTTCATTGGTACCTTGGTTATTTGTCTAAAAGAGAGCCAAAGCATACTTTGTTTGGTTGCTAAGCATTGGTATAAAGTTATTCAAACATGCAGAATAGCTCTTTTAGACATGACTCAAAGGTTTACTCATAGTGGGGCCTCTTATGGCCTTAGTTATGAAGATGAGTAATTTTATGATGGTCAAGATAACCCCATTATTTTTTATGATATTCCTATAACAGTAGGATTTGAAGATGATTACAATGAATATCAACCCCAAGAAGACCAAGATGAAGCCCTTCTTATATTCATAGAATCAAGTGCTAGACTACCTTCTAACTTTCTTATAGAATAATTTCATACCTTAGTTAGAGAAGGAGAACAATGATGGCAAGAGAAATCTTTTGCACAAATAGACATACCTTCTTCCTCTAACAAAGGAAAGGGAATACAAACAAATTCAAAACCCAAAAAGTTGGATCTTCTAGATAAGATCAAGATAATAAATCAATGATATGCAAATCAACTTGTCGTAGACTTAACTGACTCCCTAGTTGCCACTTCAATTCACAATAATGCTTTGAAAGAACAAGAAAATGTGGTTGAAAGTATGCAATAAATATTAGATGAGGACATTACCATAGTGGATCAAGGTAATCTAAATGAAAAGTCAAAGTCACAAGAGACCTTACAAAGTGTTCCATTTGACATAGAACATACATTCTTCAATCATCAAGAACCTCTTTTTATTTTACTAACTCATAAATCCAAACACAGTTCAAATTGAGGAAATCTCTCAAGACAATTTGGCTAGTTCTTTTCAACCAACCCAAAAATTGGTAAATAAACATAGAAATTTCAAAAATTAAAAAAGTACAAAATAGCCAAATTCAAAGAATGTTTTACAATCCAAGAATCAATATCCTATATTATCAACTCAAAGAGAAAATTAGAACTAAGTCATGGATCAAAAGGTATACACTCCCTATAGATCCACACAAAACTAGGGGCACATTTCACCCTAACAGCAACAAAACTAGGGGCACATTCCACCCCAACAGCAAAAAAACCAAGGGCACATTCCACCCCAACACAAACAAAACTAGGGGCACATTCTACCTCAACAACAACAAAACTAGGGGCATATTCCACCCCAAAAGCAATGAAACCAAGGGCACATTCCACCCCAATAGTTGCAAAACTAGGGGCACATTCCACCCTAACAACAATGAAACCAGGGGCACATTCCACCCCAAAAACATCTTATTCAATCCATAAATACACCAAACATGCAAGAATGGAATTCTATGAAGGAAATTGTTCAAAGATTGGAGATGAATAATAGAGTCAAAAAGTACAAATTCGATGAGATATGCCCATATCCATTTGATTTATCTATTCTCCTAAACTCCTTTCCACCTCATTTTGAGGCACCCAAATTGGACAAGTACAAAGGAAAAGGAGATCCACATGAATGCATATAGGCATTCTTCATCTTATGTCAAGAGGTTGCTTATAGTAGCAAGTACTTACTATGACTATTTCCATGAAGTTTAACGGGACAAACTCTTGATTGGCTACTTAAATTACCCAAGGGATAAGTTGTATATTAGAATGACTTATCAAAAAAAATCATTAATCATTTCTCATATAACATTGAACATGAATTAACCATTATTGACTTATGCAAAGCCAAGCAACATGATGGTGAAAGTTTTGCCACATATCTACAAAGGTGGAGAGGATTGGTAGGCTACTTTCAATATAATTTGCCAAAAAAATAGTTGGTTGATATTTTTGCATAGAATTTGCATTCTAAAGTTATGCATAATCTATGGTTAGCTTGTGCTAACTCATTAGAATAAATTATTGACAAAGGAATGCAGATTGAGAAGGATCTTATTGTTAAAGGCATTGTTAAGATTTTTATGTAAGGTAAAGTATCTAATCAGACTAAATCACTGGCTCAAATAGTTATGTAGGATAAACCTAAAGGTTTTAGCAAAAATAAGAACATGGTTGGAAATGGGGTGACTAAAACAAGACATGTACAAATGGTATAGGTTATGCCACCTTTAAATGTATATTTAACTCCCCCAAATCCATTACCTACTTTGCAAAGACAACCTCCATGAAGGACATTTCATAAAAATTTTAGAGTCTTTAGCAAGTTAGGAGAATCAGTTGAAATAGTATTACAAAAGCTCATTGTAGCTAATTTAATTATATGGCTAGTATCAAGGCCATTTCCTCAAGATCAACCAAAACTAGATTGGTACAAAGAGAATGAATGGTGTAACTTTCATCATGTTGTTGGTCAAAATGCATATCGTTACATTCAATTACAACATATTATTGAGGACTTTATTAAAAGCAATGAACTATAAATTAAGTTGGCCCCTAATCAAGACACAAACCAGGATATGGGAATTTACAAAGACCCCTTTCCTCGACATGATCCACCACCACCAAGAAACAATCAAAATGGTCATAATCAAAGATAGAGGCAGAATTAGAACCAACAACAAGGTTAGAATCATAATGAGCATAATTGAGATCATAATTCCCATACTAATAATGTGGCTTATAAAAATGTACCTTATAACTATAATAATACTGTGGGACACATTTTTTAAACCCACATTACCACTTCTACTATAAAATTGTGTGGTCAATCTCGTATTCCTCACAACATAGGATCCATCATTATAGGGTCATCACCCTATCCCCCTATTAATACCATACCAAGTTTGCATCATCATGTTGCTACTTCATTTACACAGGTTACTTATCCTAAATAATAGCACCTTTCTTCTAATCATAAAGGCTCCTCACTGACCTAAAATTATAGTGATATAATTAGATACCTTTGAGTCACCATCCAAGGCCCTTTGCCTTCTTATTCTAATTATAATAACTCCTTACCACCTCTAGGTTGTGCAGTTGTAACTAGATGCCCATGATTTACCATCTAGGGCCTTTCACCCACTTCCTTCATAAAACCCAATAAGAACATTGTGTTAATAGTTCCAAAGCTGAATATTGTCCCAATAAAGACTAAAATAGTTCAATCCATAATTCAAAGGCCTTATAATGGATCAATTAGATAAAACCCATACACAAATTTCTATATTAGAACTCTTACAGACATCTAATGTCCATAAAACTATCCTTAACAAACTTTTGCAAGAGTCTATTGTGACTAATGATATAAACCCTGATCAGTTCTAGAACCTAGTTGGACACTTGTCTTCATTTTAAGAAATCACATTTAACCAAAAAGACACGTCTACCCTCGGCCCAAACCACAATAACCCACTATACATTGAGATAATCATTGTGGATCACAAGATCAAGCAGGTTCTTATAGATAATGGTTTAGGACTGAATAGCATATCTCTTAAATTGGTATGATGATTAGACTATATGGATAAAGACATTCAGCCAAAAACTATTACAATCAAGGCTTACAATAATTTTGAGAGGGAGTCATATGGTACAATTTGGTTGCCAGTCATGGTTGGGTCTATTTCTCATCACACATTATTCCATATTATGGATATTAAGCTTCCTTATAACATACTTCTTAGTCATCCTTATATCCATGAAGTATAGATAGTTCCATCTACTCTTCACCAATGCCTTAAGTTTCCCCATGATGGGATCGAGGTTACTATTCCCACTGATTAGTAGCCATATCAATACTGCAAACATCTTGAAGTAGAGTTTCATAATTATAACTATTTCCCAAGTTATAAATTCATTATAAAGAAGAATAAAGCCATCATTTCTCATCTATATCTATCTAATTATATAGACCCTGGTGATCTAGCCTCCACTTTAGTTGATTCATTTCTTGTAGATCTGGCCAAGCAGGTTATTATTAAAGATGTAGCCATTTCCACATACCATCTGAAGGATGTCCTCCTTATTGCAAAATTACCAAAATCACCTAAAACATTTGGTAAGCTTAAAACTTCCCAAACTCCTAATAGACTCAATCAAATTTGGTAACCAAATAATAAACAACCAAAACCTCATGTGGTTTTTATACCTGCAATTACACCAAAGAAAGATTGAAAGGCTTTTACCAAGGGAGATTGGTTATGTTTTGAAGGCTTTGTTGATTATTTTCAGAATCTAAAGTATCATATCCCTAACATGATAATGGATCATCCTGACTATATAGGGAAAGGCCTTGGCCCAAAGGCACAAGGAATTTTAGAACCCTTATCAGCTGGAGTTGTCAATTAGAATCATGGTCTCAGATTTAAACCACCAGAGGATGACCTCATAAAATTTGACAGTGACTCTTATGAATTGATTAGTAATAAGACTCCTAAAAATAACACATCTCATTATAGCCTTTTCAATGAGCTTACTGACTTAGATTTGTTTGATTCAAATGCCATATTGACCATAACGCTTATTGGAGCTTTCTGTCCTAAAGCAAAAACCCATCCTAGTGGTGCTTCCCTTCTTGAAGTAGGACATTATATCTTTACCATTAGAGCTTCCCATCTTGAAGCAAAAGCCTATCCTAGTGGTGCTTCCCTCCCTAAAGTAGGACATTATATCTTTATCATTAGATCTTCCTATCTTAAAATAAACCCTCACTGTAACCTATGCCTTTGCCATCCTGAACTCATAGATTGGGATCAAAAAAATTGGTCATATGCCTCGATGAGTTTTAAAATGAAGGATCAATCGTAGAATACATGGGACTATGAGATGCATTCCCTATTGGTGATCATAAGTAGGGTTTTGATTTTTCATTAAATCCTTCTACCTAATTTAGAGAGCAGGCAAACTTTCTTGGTCATAATAAAGAACAAACATCAAGATCTTTAGGTGAAAACCTCTTTGAGGCACTTGTCGATCAAGGAAAAAGTAAATAAAAAGACAAGCCTTTGAGTGAAAACCTATTTCAAGCACTCCCAAATAGGAAAGTTTGCTCATCCCCTTAGGACGTAGAAAGCCCATCCAACCCAAGTTCCATAGCTAGTATAAGCATCTCTTTAGAACAACATCAAATATTTGAGCATCTTGCTCTTGAGTTTCTAGAGGTTTTTACCAATTGGCCTTTACCTAAGAAGGTAGCTTTTGATTCTTCATATTATTTAGATCTTTTGGAGGAACAACAAGAAGATATAGCAAAGGAAGATGATCATGACCATACATTGCCTACAATTCTAGAAGATGGATCCACACTCCTTATGGAGAGCACAACAAAAGTGAATTTGAGAACCCATGATGATCCCAAAAAAAATTATCTTAGAGCTTCCCTTACTGAAGCAGAACGTGGACATATTATATCCATTCTTAAGGATTATATAGACATATTTTCATGTGCATACTCTGACATGTTAGGCTTGGACCTAGATTTAGTTGTGCATCATCTTGTTATTCACCCTAGTGCTTAACCAGTCAAGTAAAAGTTGAGAAAGATGTATCCACACATCACCCTTTTGGTTAAGGTTGAGTTGGAAAAGTTATTAGGAGCCAATTTTATCAGACCACTGGACTACTCTGAATGGGTTTCTAACATAGTACCAGTGAGTAAAAAGACCCCAAACATACATATTTGTACTAATTTTCATGATATCAACAGAGCATGCCCCAAAGATGATTTTCCTCTATCAAACATCAACATAATCATCGACTCAACTATTGGGTATGAGATGTTACCCTTAATGGATGGATTTTTTGGTTACAATCAAATCAAGATAGCCCTTGAATATTAGCATAAGACTGTGTTCACCACTCCATGGGGGACATTCTATTACCAAGTTGTGCCATTTAGTTTGAAGAATGTTGGAGCCACATATCAATGTGTAATGACTGTCATTTTCTATGACATGATTCATGACATTGTCCAGGACTATATTGATGATATACTAGCAAAATCAATAACAAGAGCTAGACATCCTAACATTCTACAAACAATATTTGAGAAGCTTCATACATATAAAGTCTGCTTGAATCTGAAGAAATGTGTCTTTGGAATCACATCAAGAAAATTTCTAGGGTTCATTGTATCACAATGAGGGATCAAAGTTGAACCTACAAAGGTCAACGTTATTATGGAAATGCTTCCAATAAACAATCTTAAATAGTTACGAGGTCTACAAGGAAAGATCCAATCTATACGTAGGTTCATTTCTCAATTGGCAAATAAGTGCCACCCATTTACCCATCTCTTAAAGAAAGGGGTAAGATTTTAGTGAGATGAATATTGTCAGATAGGATTTTCAAAGCTTAAAACATACTTGGCTAATCCACTAGTCTTACGACCTCCAACATAAGGAAAACCATTAGTTCTTTATATATCAGCCATGAAACATGCACTAGGGGCACTTTTGACTCAACATGATGATCATGGTAAGGAACACATTATTTATTATTTAAGCCACACATTGGTAGCCTTTGAACATAATTATATGCCTATTGAGAAGGCATGTTTAGCTATGGTGTTTTCCACTCAAAAATTGTGGCATTATATGCTAAATAACAAGAATATTGTTATCACTAAGGTAGATCTTCTCAATTTGCTCTTATCTAAAGCATCTCTTCAAGGATGCATGGCTAAATGGATTATGCTCCTTAGTGAGTTTGATATTCAGTACTAGAATCAAAAGGCAATCAAAGGACAAGTTCTTGCTGACCAACTTACAGAAGCTCCTATTACGGCCACTCAACCTCTCAACTTTGACCTTCCAGATGATTCTATCATGATGATAGAGAAAGAATCATAAGAAATTGAATAGTGGATTCTCTATTTTGATGGATCCTTCACATCCTAAAGGTCTAGAGCTAGCATATTTTTTATTATGCCATAGGAGGATTTGATCCCCAAAGCATTTCATATACAATTTCAGTGTATAAATAATATGGTTGAATATGAAGCATTGATTGTAGGGCTCTATCTTATTATATAGTGAGATATTCAAAGCTTAAAAGTCTATGGATATTCACAGCTAATCATAAATCAAAAAATTGACTAGTATCAAATAAGGGATGATAAGCTTGTTCCTTAAAAACAAATTTTTGATAACCTCAAAACACATTTTAAATCTTTGTAGTTTGAGAAAGTTCCATGAATCAACAATAGATCTGTCGATGCCATGGAAACAATTGGTTCCATGATTCAAATGTATGACAGTGCTAAAGAGTATCAATTCCTGATTGAAAATCTTCTCTAACTTGTACATATTCTATTAGATTCAGAGAGGATATGCACCGTTGTTGATCCTAATCCCTCACCTGAGCTACCATGGTACCAAGATTTTTATAACTATTTCCATAGTCATGTATTTCTTGCCAACCTTTCCAACAACCAACAAAAACTATTCCTTCATCACTTAGCACATTATATCCTCCTTGGAAACATGCGTTATCATAAAGGCTATGATGGAATGCTTCTTCATTGTTTATATTTGGGAGAATCCAAGTTGGTACTAAAGGAGGTTCATGAATGAATGTGTGGGGCCCATACCAATGGTGTAGTCTTAGCAAAGAAAATCCTTAGAATAGACTATTATTGGCCCAAAATAGAGATAGATGCTTGTAATTATGTAAATAAGTGTGTTTCTTTTCATCAGCATGGCAACTTGATACATGCACCTTCTTTACCATTGCAACCGATTACAACACCATGACCATTCTCAACATGGGGTCTCGATCTCATTGGAAAAATTAACTTGACATCTTTAGATGGTTATAAGCACTTTTGACTACAACTAATTACTTTACCAAGTGGATTGAGGCCATTCCTCTCACTTATGTTACCAGGAAACAAATAGCCAAATTCATTCATTACCATATCATCTGTTGATATGACATTCCATCCCATATTATATTTTATAATAGTGGATCTTTTATGAACCAAGATGTGAAATATCTTTATACAAAATTCAAGATCAAGCACAAAAAATCCACTCCATATAACCCATAAGGCAATGGACAAGCTGAGGCATCAAATAAAACCATTCTAGCCATCTTAAAGAAGATTGTTAATGATGCTAGCCATAATTGGCACTTGCAACTCTTTCTTACCCTTTGGTCTTATAGAACCAATCATCACAGCCCAACTGGAACTACTCCATACTCCCTTATTTTTGGCACTGAAGCTATCATCCTAGTTGAGATTGAGATCCCATCATTAGGAATATCACTAGAACACATTGAAGATAATGAATACTATAGAGCCTCACAACTGCATGAACTAGAGCTTCTTGATGGTAAGCATTTGGCTACCCTAGAAAATTTGTAGGCCTATTAGAACAGATATCAGAGAAGGTACAAAAAATGCATTCTCCCTCAAGAATTTGAGATTGGTGACTTAGTTTTTAAAGAAAAATATAAGAATACTAATTTTGAACCCAAAAAGAAAGGCAAGTTTTAGCCTAATTGGTTAGGACCATATATTATCACAACAAACTATAGATCAGGATCATATCGATTGGCTAAACCTAATAGTGAAGAACTTTTAGAGCCTATGAACATCATACACCTTAAGAGGTTCTATGCATGAACAGCTTTGAACCATTATCTATAAGACCCCTAACTTGGGGGAAACTTTGTTATCATAATTTTATCCCCCCCTTTTATCTTATCTTAAACACATTTTATACTACCATGGTCCACTTTTCATGATTCTCGATGGTAAAGGATTTTAATCCTTGGCACTCTGAACATATTCTTCATCCCATTTTGGATTACTCTCTTCAAGAAGCATATTCTTTATTATGTCTAAGGCATGTTATAAGCTTGAAAACTTTTATCCCTTGACCAATTATGATCTCGATTATGTCTCATGAACATTATGAATATTCTCAACAGCAGTTCTACAAAATAGTTTAGCTAGGACAGTATTATGCAGCTTTAGACAAGTGAACAGAAACATCTTCTTAATTTTAGATTGTTGTTACACTATTATAGATAGATGAATGCTAGTACTAATTTTTTAATTTAGGTTGCATATCACATTTGTTTTTCTTTATTGTTCTATCAAGATCTTCGCTCTCACTGATTTGTGAGTATGGGCCATAGCAGCCAGCTTAATTGTCTTATTGGAACCTCTACTCTTAGGACATGCATCTCTTTGACTAGATGTTCCCACTTTGTGCATATTTTATCCCAAAAACACCAAAAACATTAGAAATACTTTGAAAATACTAAAAACATCATAACATGATCCACAAAAGAATAAAAACATTATCCTTGCTTTTATACATTTATATATTCCCATTTCACTATGCTACACTCTTACCATTTTGTAAGCATAAAAACCCCAGTTTGTTTCATCTTGTCCCACACACTTGCCATTTTGAAAGATCATTCTTTTTCATATAATCAACTTCTTGTTTTCCAAATCATTCTCATTTGTTTGTCATATCTTCTATTTCTTCTCTAAATTATGTTGGTTTGATCATCATTTTTCTTCTATCCCATTTCCTAGGAGAACTATATTTGGCTTGAAGTTCATGTTGGAACATGCATCTATGGAACTATTTAGGTAGCATCCACTTGTCTTATACATCTGGAGTCAGCTCAACCAACCCCTTCCTTTTCTTCTCTTCCCCCATTTCTTGTCATTGTTCCTCTTTAATTAGGGAACAATTGTCATGTTATTATTCTTTGTTATGATGTGGTAGAAAGTAATACCTCTATCACACATGCATGAACATTTATCTTTAAACTATATGAACTTGGTTTTTGTTTGTGTGTGTTTATTTGAGTTTTCTTGGTGTTTATTTGATTTTTCTTAGTGTTTTTATTGTGCTTTCACACCTCTCCCTTTATTTCTTCTCCTTCTCTCTTTTTATTACTTCTTGTCTCTATTCTTGGTCTTGTGTTTCCTTGATTGTTTTTTGCTTATCTCTTTTGTGTTTCAGAACATCTTGACGATTCACATGGATATAGATTGTTTATATCTTGATCTTATGTTATTATGTTGTCCTTGGACCATTTTTTTTATTTTATTTTTGTTGGTGTCTTGTTTATCTATTTAATTTTGCTTTTCTCTTTTGTGTTCAAGAATGCTTTGATGGTCCACATGGATCTTGATTATTCATATCTTGGTCTCATGTCATTAAGATGTTCTTGACTTTTTTTTTTAAACATTTTGTTCTTACTTAATATCATATCTTAATTTCAGGTTAGGTTCATTTATTTATATCTTTTTCTTTGTCTTTGCTTTTTTGTTTAAATGTAAATCATTGTAACTCAGGTTTTGGTCATTGTTTTACCATTATCCTTAGTTATAGATATTCACGTTTGAACTAGCTTAGTGTAATTGGAACCTTATGTCATTCTAAGTTATTCATATTTATGATGCCTAATTTATTTAGCTATAGCAAGTACTTTGTGCTTAGGTCTCAACATCTTAACATCAACATCAGCTCTAATGAATGATTCTCAAGAACACTTTGCAAAACCTAAGCTCATGATATAGAATTAGGCTTCTAGGTAGCATGCATTTCAGGCTTCTTTATCTATGCTTATATGTGCATCTATTTGCATACATTATAAGTCTAATCAATTATTGGTCATTTTTTATCATTCCTCCTTCCATTCTCTCCCAAACTTGGGTGAACTACATTGGCCTAAAGTTCATGTTGGAACATGAGTCCATGAACTATGTAGGCAGTGCTCAATTTCTATTAAGGTCAGCTTGGCTATCTCCATTCTTCTTTTCATATCTCTCATCACTTTGTGCATTCTCATATGCTTGGTTTTATATGGCTTTTTAAGCCATTACATTATCGCATATACATTTACACCTACTCACTTTAACATATTTTTTTGGTTATATCCTTGAGCTATTTTTCTTGACAATTGCCCATGTTGGGGCCCAACATCTAAGCCACATCTGAATCAAATCAACTCTACAAGATCAAAAGCATTCTTTATTCTTTATCAATGATCAAAATTTTCCCTACTAGGGCAAAACTATTATATAACAATCAAATCTACTCTACTAGAGTACTTCTTATTATATTCTCTTTAGAGACCTTGTTCTAGTGGTGTTTCCCTTCCTAAAGTAGAACATTCTCACTTTTCCTCTAATTCCAAGCTATTTATATTAAATCCCATGATGAAAATATTTAGTGTGCAACTTGTCTCGGGATTGCTCAATGCCATAAGCATGCAGCTTGTACTCTCAAATTGGGTACATTTACAGTGTGTCCCTTACATTTATGGATTGCATCTTTTCCATTCCCCCTATCTTTCTGGCCTCTTATGCCTCTAATTATATTTTGATTATTGATGGTAATCATGTGTGTAAGCATTAACTCATCTAGATGTGATCTATTCCATAGGTTAACCTCTCACTATCTCTCTCTTTTCAAGAGTTCATCCTTCTCTTTCATCCTAATATGTCCTCTTGAGTGGGTATCATGGGTTTGTTCCAATTTCTTCTTGAAAACTCTTTTCTTTGAAAAGATGTTGCTTTACCTGAATGTCTCGCTATGCCTTCTCAAACAAGGGAAAAATGTAGACATCCAATTCCTAATAACATTTGTGTTGAAATTATCAATCTTACTCAAATTATACTCAAATGCACATTTTAGGTCAAAATATATAAAACACACTAATGGTTAAAAATTTTCATTTACAAGTGCCAATTTAGGTCAAAGTATCCCTAAATGAGGCAATGTAATTTATGGGTCAACTAACTTTGATCAATTCATTTCGAGTCAAAATGATGATTTCACCTTTTGTGCTCTAGATCACTTTTTTCTTCTAAATTAATTGGTACACACCATGTACCTTTTTTATTTTATGTTGGAAACATCCTAAATTGAAATACGGTTCCAATGCATCTAACGTCACCTTCTAATTCTTCCTGAGTCAAATTACAACTTAGTAATATGACTTTCTAGCCATTTTGATTAATTGAGGGCCAATTTTCAAATAATTGTACAAATATTGATTAACCTTGTTTAAGGCTAATTAATCCAAATTAAGAGCTTAAGTGGATTTTCCATGAGAGTTGTTGAATATTTATTTTTTTAAATCAATTCTTATTATATACATCATTAGGTGACATCATTTATTTAGAAGACATCTCTAGGCCATAAATACCATAAATATCAGGATTATGGATCACCCATGCCTAGTTAATGCCTTCCATGCCTCTTCAATTCCCTTTCTTCCAAGGTCATGATGAAGATAATTATGGATTTAAGTATAAATATTAGGATTATCCATGACCACACATCTCAATCTTAAAATGGACAGTCGTGGTTGATCCTAACCAATCTTAAAAATCTATAAATAGAGAGGCCATGGACATGAATTTTAAGCTTGAATATTGCAAATTTATAATGTTAAATTGTTTCCACAATCCTTTGAATTTGATCATTGATTTTGTTTTCAAGCTTCATTGATAGGCTAGTTTAGTGATTTGGAATCATGAGCCTAGGTTTTATAAAGTGTTCTTGAGACATTGGAGGAGTTTGCCACCTTTGTTGACAAAGACAAGGATGCTTGATCAAGGGAGAACATGTTTTTGAGCTACATAGGTATGGTGAATCCATTTGTTAAGGTAATATGATGTTGTTTTCTTTCATTTGTTTCTTGTTATCCTTTGTAATTCCCATAAGAATTGATAGGCTTAGTTAGTTAGTTCTTTATGCATTTTTCATGATTTATGGACTAATGCTTGACTTACTTGCTTTGTAATCCTCTCTACAATCACTAAAAATGACTATTTTCAGGAAACGGATGGAAATTTTTGCCACTCCAAGTTATGGTGAAGGATGTTGCCAATTTTTTATATGAAAACATTATCATGAGGTTTGGATGTCTAGTTAACTTAGTAAGCATAGAGGCGTGTACATTCTCAATAGTATTATCAAGACTCTCATTGAATATTTCATGATATCGCATAATAAAAACATGACTTACCACTCGTAGCCCAATGGATAGATAGAAGCATCTAATAAATTTTTGGTAATATGTTAACAAAAATTTGTAACGTTCAAAGAGATGATTGGGAGGATCAAATTCCTACAATTATATGGGCCCATAGAACACATTATAAGAGAGCTATTGGGTTTAATCCATTCCCATTGGTATATGGCCTTGAGGTAGTAATGCCTATGGAATATATTATGCCTAGTTTATGCATTATGATGATCATAAAATTAGGTGATCAAGATTCATTAAGGGCATAGCTGATGGATTTCACCAGGATGGAATAAAATAGACTAAGATCATAGTGGATGCAATAAATCAACAAATAAAATTAAAAATCATGGCATGATTGCAACTTACGATCTAAGTAATTTTACACGGGCCAAACAGTATTGCTTTATGAGAGCATATTTAAAGCATTCCCTAGAAAGATGCACATAAGATGGAAAGGACCCTGCATAATTCATGAATTAACACCACAGGTTACCATAGTGTTGAAAATTTTATAGAGAACCATATTACTAAGATGCATAAATAGTTTTAGGCTTAAGCCATGTCATCTTTAATTTATATCATTCTTCTAAAAAAATTAAGTGAGTGTTGATTAGCACCATGTAGTTAAGATTTCATTTAATGTTTCTTGTTTTCTATGTTTTTTCCTTAGGGTAGATTGTTTGTATAGTGTGTGCATCACTGTGCAACACATTACAACCACCATGAACTAGTTATCATCATATGATAAAAACACATTCAAGAGATAGCTCATCAAAGATAGTTGGTCACAACTACATAGATCATTGTAATTAAGTCTAGGGAGGCAATGATAAGATAGGTATGGCAAGTGGAAGGCCAACGATCAGGTCAAACTATTAATGACATGGCATTTCAAAAGATTACATTAGATTTGAAGTAGATTTGGTAATAAAAGGACAAGTGGATACATAAAATAAATTGATTATACGAAAGGATAATGACTCACCTATAATAACTACTAAAGAATTAAATTAAAGATCTTGAGTACCAAACATCCCTGTCAAGGTGATTTCTAGAAACTAATATTAATTAAAAAGGGAACATTCATGCACATGTAGTTAATACATTCAAGCGAGGTGGTGACATGAAATTAGGTGCCAAATAGCTATAAAAGATCAAGGTAGGGATAACAATCAAAAATTACAACCTTAATCTAATAAGAGACTTCTACAATTGGCTTTTTTAATATCTAATCACAAACATATTTTAAACTAGATCATAATTACTCGAATCAATCATTCATCCCAGACTATTCATCGAGCCATAGACAAAGGTTAGTTATTGATTCCACTAACAGATGCCACAAAAGAGGAAATGGGAATTGGGCTAGCCCTATGATAAATGAAATATAATGATCCAAAATTATTTGACATTATCGATACAACAAAAACTAATATGTTTGCCCAAGATACTCAAGGAGCAGCACAAACAAGAACCCTAACACTAGAACATCCCTTACGAGGCTTTGACATCAAATGGTTACTTAAGTTTCCTACATTTGGGTAGTTAGATGAAGTTATGATGACATTGATAAGTTGATATAATCAAGGAACTATCCATTTATCTCAAGATGTTACAATTTAGATTTTTATGCACAGCATGGCATGAGCAATTGGTCTACCTAATCACAGAAAATATCTCATGCCTTATAAGTCTAAAATTTCACTAATCCACTTGAATATAAGATAAAAATATACCACTAGGGTAGGGTGAGTAACTCCTATTGATTTGATTGTGTATGCTTTACTGTGCATCATGGTGCAATGTATCACCAAAAGATTCTAGCAAACCATAAAGTAAAACAAGTGACAAAAGGCATCATTGACATTGCCTATCAAATGACAAAGATTTGGGATGATTTAAATTAGCCTAAGTTTTTGGTAGTATATCTTACCATGAATATATAAAAGGTACTTGTGGGAACCACACAGACCTTTCAATACCAATTTTAAATCCTATTATTATGTTTGACACAGTGGAAGTCTCCACTAGGGCCAATGAATGTAACTCAAGATTTTTAGCCCAATAATGCCTTCACAAGTATTGCATAGACTGAAACAAGACAATATTATGATAAATTGGGGAAATTCAATATATATCGGTAGGAATTCCTAGCCTTGATCTGATCAAACCCCAGGATTCCACAAGATGTAATGTAGTATCTAGGATAACATGCTTCAGTTACTAAATTACAAAATGTCATACAAATTAAGGTTCATGAGTTGGCTACCCCAATTATCACTTTGATGCCATTTTTCATCTCAATGGTCTAATCAAAGGTTGAATTCTACCACCAAAAATCCTTAGCTATAAGTTTGATACCTCTATTATAATTCATTCCTCCCTAGTCATAATAACAAGTAGAGCAAGTGGTGCCTTCGTAATAACCCACATAGCTACAAGCCCAACCAACATAATGAGAACAATCACAAGCTCCAGTGTATTAAGAGAAAGGAAAGAGGAAAATTCCTACACACAGATCCTCACCACCTCCACCAAAGAAAAGAACTCGATAAATGAAGTCATGGCTCAAACATCCCATGGTTCCATAAATAGTTGTTGAGTGTGACCTACCTAAGATGGGGGTATAAAAATAGGAAGTGCTTTAACCGATGTTGAAAGACATCATAATACAGGTTTATGATGCAAAGGAGGAGAAGGAGATTTTCTTTTGGAAAGTAGTGCAGATTTTCCAAGTGTGAAACCAAGTAAGACAAGACTTTTGGGTTGATATTACTCAACCACCTCCTTTTATCTTTCTTGATACTTTAGGATAAGAAACAACTCGATGTAAGTTGGAGGCTAAAATATTTTTAATAGAACTATCTACGAGATCATCTATTACACATACAATAGATTTATTTATAGAAGATAGTTCTACACAAACCTTATTTCAGTGACCATGCATAATTTTATATGCTAAGCCATCATAAATAGTGCAAAAAAGGATGGTCTCTTTTAGCAAACCTATAGAATAAAATAATGCACAAAAATCTCAAGTAGCTCAACAATAACCTCAACCCTAGGGTGTGAAGAAACAAAAACAGACCCTCAAGCCTCCAAAAAAGTTTATGAGAAATAATTTGGTACAAAAAGGTCATCTGGGCAAAGTGCAATCCCCTAAGCATACCGAGTACGATAACAAACTTGGAGGGGATGAACTAATATATACAACTATGACTAAGGAAGTAGAGGAATAATAATTTATGCAAGGTGCACTTGAACTTGAGGAAATAAAGGACAAAAAATGACCAAAAAAACCTAAGAATAAATAACAATACCAAAATTAATACAATAGGAAATTGTGTAGAGTCAACAATAAAAGTAGTAAGATACAGACGCTAAGTAATAACAGAAAGTTGAGGAAATAGAGGTTGTGCAAAAGCAAGCCAAATAAATTATAAGCATAAAAAATAAATTTGAGAAAATAGAATTCATGCTTAAGTAGGATGAATAAGCAAAGGCAAAGAAGAAATAAAAATATGAAGCACAACAAAGACAACAAGAGGCATAAACTATGTAGCAGAAACAGGAGCAAGAAGCTCAAGTTAAGTTTGAAGTTGAATCCAAAGCCCAAGTTGATGCTCAAGATGAGGCCAAAGAGGAAGCTAAAGCACAAGTTGAAGCTAACACTAAGGCTAAGGTAGAAGTAGTAACCCAGGCCAAGGATCTCAATGATGCCCAAGCATAGGTAGAAGCAGCAACCACAACTCACATTAAGAGCATTGAAGAAGTAACGCAGATCTATAGCTAATGGCTATGGGATGTCCCTACTACATCAATGGTGGAATAATTTCTTGCTCCTACTAGAATAATTCACACCTACTCTTGTGACATCTATGACCACGTCCATGGCACTTGTCACCATTATGATGTAAACATCATTAGATGTGACCTAACTGCCACTCTCCAAAGAGATTGAAGGATTAGTTGCCTTCTAGTCATCCATCATTCAAAAGGATTTATATTTAGAGAAAGAAGTCCTAAGGATAAAGCAAAAAAGAGGATAGAAAATATGAGGTAATTGATAAATAACACTTGACCCAACTTAGTTATGCAAGTACTAGGTGATCAAATCATGTCAGATGATAAATAATTCACTGCTCTATTGACAAAACTCACAAAGATTTGGGGAGCCACACATAAATTTTTGGCATTGTGCACATAAGGATAAGCTCTCAAGATGGAAACATAGTTAATATGTCAATTCCTTGATGAGTATGAGTAGGTCCTAGACACTGCTACAAAGCAAGCCAAGAAAATCACCCAAGATATGCCAAACTAGAGACATCATTTGACTCAATCCTTGGCCATTGTGAATCATGAAATTACCATTACTGAAAAAGATAAATCCATACTAGAAGATAAAATGGAAATTATGAAAAAAATGAGCAACACACTTAAATAATTTATAGATTATAAGGATGCTGCTATATAGAAGCTACAAGTATGGCATAATGAAATAATGTGTAACACTTTTACAGCCATCCAAGCCCAAAGGACAATAGATAGATTGGATGAGATCACCTTGGACATTCAGTAAAAATAATATAATAACAAAGTGTTTCTTACAATCATAGATGATGAATATCTATAAAACATGATGATGTTTTAGGTATCAATTTGTATTCTACTTTACATGGTACATGAAGTGCTCACCAACTAAAAATGCTCAAGTAGGATCTCGTTCAAGTTGATCCAATCATTAATTAGATAATAAATGACATCTAGTTCATTCCTTCACAATAAATTTGACAAATCATACAAGAGAGGAAGATAGACACAAAGCCACAATCTTCACAACTACCTTTGGTAGTGGATATATCAAAAACTAGTGGGCTAGTAGTTGCTCAACCATAACAACCTCCGTAGTGACCCAGCCAAATACCCCCTCAGTTGTATAAATATGTTTTGTGCACTTCATTTTTGTGACTTATAGCATATTGAAATTTTTATAATATAATATAAACAATATAAGTGGGGATAGAATGGTTGAAAACCCATAAAGGGCCACCTGGTTATGCTAGTCTATTAAAAACCTGAAAGGGCAGAAGGCTAGTATGCTACCTAGTTAAAAACCTAAAAGGGATACTAAGTAATGTGCAAAGGGTAAAAATTGGTAAATGACACCTAGAGTGATAACTATGAATTTTTTTTATGACTTATCTTTTTAGCTCAGTTTAGATCAACTTCTGACTTTGTCTTGGGATGAGATAAATATTTAAGTTCAAGAAAGTGTTAGATGGAAAATGGAGCTTGGTAAAACTATGAAGTATAGGAGATGAACACATGTGTGAAGTGTATGATTTTGTATTTTTTATAAATTTTGTATATATTTGGCCTTTTAGGCCTAATTGGGTAATATAATAATGTGAAGAGTCTTTATTTTTATATCTCAAAATGCTAGAATGTGAAGACACAATAAGATTATAAAAGACTATAAATAACAATTTGATTTAATAGAATATGGTTCAATGTGTTGATAGAGATTAATAGAATCATTTTGTTATGGTTTTACTTATATTCTTTTATGTATGGTTTGTGTGCAGTGAGTAATTTGTTTTATTTTAATTTGTTATCTGATGTAATACTAGTTATGGTTCAACTTTTGTTTATATCTATTTTACCTTGTTCTTTGGTCTATTCTTGTACGTCATAGATGGCTTATAATATTATCATGTCTTCTACACCTATTATTACTCTCTAACACGTAATATATCCCTATAATTAGCATTTTCTATAGTAATTTTAGGAACCTCTGCTAACACCTAGGTTGGGTATATCTCTCCAAGTTTGTCACCCAAAATACTAAGGCTAACCTATCATCATCTGAATCTTGCTTATTGTAAACTACTAGTGTGCTAATAATTTTCAATTATAATAATGCATGCACATCCTCTAGGGTAATATCCACATACTTCGTATCCTCATCTTTCAGCCATAAAAATGTATTAATTAGTCTCTCCCATGTTCTTAGGAACATGGTGACTAACTCGGTGCTCAATGGGATACTATTGACCAAATTTGACCCAAGTCAAATTGAGTCAACCCCTAATATTTTGAAATTTTGAATAGGGTTTCATGTGTCTTATGGGGTCTCTTATTTTCCTATATGTCTCACTTATCCTTCCCCTAGTCCTTATTGAAGTCTAACCTCTTTGAAATGGCCTAGTCAACCAAAGTCAAACATGGTTAAAGTCCAAAATTATGTTTAATAAGTCCTAATATTGTCTTTGACATGTTTTAAAGTTTTTTCAAGTAATTAATTTATCACATGCTAGGTTGCATGTGCAAAAGGGAACCTTTTGGTCATATTTTAGCCCATTTAATGACTTATACAGACTTTCATGTAAGAAAATTTGTTACCAAGGTGAGTTCAAATGTGGAAGAGGTTAGGATCATGTTAGGAGTAGTCATATTTCATCCAAGAGTTAGTTATATGCAGAGATGGGGAGTTTCTCCTTATTTTTAGGCCCTTTTAGGTACTTGTACAAAATGGATGATTTGTTCATCAGATAAAAACATTATTAGAGTGCCTATTCACATCACCAAACTCTTTTCCATACTTTTTTTTCAATTATCATGTAAAAAATTCCATTTTCAACTTCTTTTCCTCTATTTTCTCTTGGCAAGCAAAAAAGGGTCATTTTCAAGTGCTTGGCATTGATCATACAAGTGGAGTCAAGAATAATGATTTTGGGGGTGGATATTAATCTAAGTGAAATTAAATTTCATATAAATATTTCTCATATTGGTGCCTCCTCCTTTATGAACCATTGCTAACACTCTAGGCAGCTTTTTATGCTTCTTCATTTAAGAGGGGTCACTGTTTACACTTGTTTCAAAAAAATTGTTTAGATTTGATGGATTTTATGTTTTCCTATGTTCCTCATAACTTCTCTATAGGTTTTTCATTGTTTTTTTTCTTTTGGAATGCTCAATATCTCCACAGACCTCTTCTAGCCTTATGTGGGTTTGCCATGATCTACTCTTTTCATCTACAGGTGCCTTAAATGGTGATGTTCATGTTGAAAAGAGTGTTTTGAGTTGATTTAAAAATATTATTGATGAGGTTATCCAAACTAAATGTTTAAAATTTCATTTGAAGTGTTTAGAGAACCTTACCCTTGCAAGTTCATACTCTTTCATGTTTCCATCTGCATATACAACTCAAGGCACTCACTTATAGTCTTAATGATGTCATGATGATGCTTATAAGGATATAATTGTTCCTTTGAGTTTTATGATGGCATGGTAGCATGTTAAAAACCCCTTTGGTAGCCACTTGGTGTTAAAGAACCATTTAAAGGAGAGATGTTGTGTTCAGGCCTGTAATCCCTTAAAGTTACAAACAGAGGCCTAGGAGGTTTTTGAATACATCATAGAACATGTTTATATGAGCTTATAAGGTGTCCACCTTGTATTATATTGTATCACTAATGTATGAAAATAAATATGCCAAGAATGGGGTCAAAGGGATTAGCAGATGTTGAAGTTTGAACACCTTGAAAATGACCAAAAAACCACTGAATCCCAATAGTGAGATCTACAGGACATTGATAAAAAGAAGCCTTGCCTTTTATAGTGATGGTCTTAGACTATGCCATCAAATTTGAATGATGATAAATGGTGAAAGTGTCACTTATAGTCAAAATATCATAGGAGAGACTGTGTTTTACCCTCCTCATAATTTCCCTGTCTGTACATATGCTTCCAATTAGTCACCTACAGCTGAGACAGGCAGTGGAGTGAAATAATGGATTTTGAAGAGGTTTTAAGTCACTTTCAAGTTGAGTAGTTAGAAATTTTAGGGCCTAATGGATTTGAGTGTCTATATAATGTTATAATGCATCATTCAAGACCTAACTCATGCCTATGACCACCTATAAACGCCTACAAGGGTCCGAACAAGGACTGTTACAGTCAAGGCAGTGGTGCCCTAGTCAAGACCTAAGCATAGAATTGATGTTGGCTTGAGGGTTTCTAAGTGAAGTCAAATCATTATTTTATTCTCAATAAAATCTCAATCAAGATATCCTAACACACCTTAAGTGAATTCCAAATGGCCTACAAACACCTGTAGGCAGGGTCTTAAGGGTGTCTCAATCCATAATAGGCAGATGGCCTAATCTTGGGAATGAAAGATACATTAGTGCAAGGGATTGAGATTAGACTTGGAAAAATGGTGTATTACCACCTACATGATCTTGTAAACATTAGAGGAGGTTTGAAATGTGTTCTTAAATCCTAAACCAAGCTCAAAAAAACCTACAGCTAAGTCAAAGAAAACTATAGAAGGCTGTGAGTAATTGGAAGCTTTGAAGATGCTATTACTACTTGAAAATAAAGGGGATGGGATTAAATTGACATTATAAGAGAGTCAAGGAATATATATAAGGTATTTTACACCTTTATAGGATCTTTAAATAGATGTATCTACAATAAAACATCTCAATCTACTATTGTAATCAGGTAGAGCCCTAGCTTGGAAGGAGCAAGATAAGAGTTTGAATACCTAGGAAGGAAGGGAGGATTCAAAATAGTGTAATATGATTCCACATGATCAAATAATTGTAATTTTATTCCCAAGACACTCTCAATATACCCAAATCCCCTTTTCTCTTAGTAAGATGGACTCGGTCCATACAGACAAGGTATGAAACCCTTAGCTCAAGGGGTAAACATAAAGGTTTAACTAAAAAAAGGTTTTGGGTGATTTAAAAAGTTCCATAATCATGAAATAAGGGTTTATATAATGTATAAACATCTTATAATCATGAAGGTGGCTTGGAAAGATCATCCATGAGGAGGTTTGAGTAAAAATATGCAAAAAATAGGGTTTTTGACCCCTTTTTTGAGAAGATTGAGATGGTTAGACCCCCTAACCATGGAATTAGAAAAAAATAATCAATAATTTTGGTAATTATGACCTTTTAAATCCTCAAAAATATTCACTTTTAACATAAAAATAGGTTAATATGCCTCTATCTTGTCTCAGAGGTGAGGTGCCTTTTTCATGCATAAGAATGGTAGTTTTGGGGAAAAGTGATGAATAGTGAACCAAAAGTCAGTTTGATCAGTAAATAATGTTTAAATATCTGGTTCACACATGGAGGAACATGAAAAAATAGTCTATAAGGTTTAAATTCAAATAATGTGGTCTAAATTAGAAGGTCTACAAGCAGACCTAATGAGGAAACATGCAAATCTAGCTCCAAATGCAAGGTCATTTCAATTTATAATCCTTTCCAAGCATTATATTATTTTTAATAATGACTATGGGGGTGAAAGTGATGTTTTAAATCTATGAAGGTGCGTATTAGGTGAAAATAGGAGTCTTTTGGCTCAAAAGTGCAGGCAGACCCATTGGCAAGGTATAGAACTAGCCTCAAAACAGGGGTCAATTTCATTCTAACTTCTTGATGAGATATTATACGGATTGGAGAATTTTTTTTGGGAATATATATAAGTGTTTAAACCTTTTTTTTTATTAAATCTTTCTAAGAAACCATTTTTGGCCTAAGATGTGCTCAAACCCTCACAAGAAGCATGAAAAGCACTCGAAGCGCAACTTTAGACACTCATATATTTCATAACCCTTTGCATGGTAGGCTGAGGTATTTTGGGATGATGAATGGGGTAATAATGAAGACACAAGTGGAATTATCAAGGTTTTACAATGTGCTAACTTTTTGAACAAAGGTTAAGACTAAAACCCTCTCTAAAACCCTTATAAACCTTCATAAGGACCCAACTGGAGAAAGCTTGCAATTTGAGAATATAGATGAAATGGAAGTGCCATGAAACCACTTAAATTATGCATATGACTCTCCAAGGATTCTCCACATGTGATTGAGGTGTACATACCTATACAAAATAGGTCAAAATGGGGCCTTTTTGACCTTTTTGTGTGTTTCACGGGCATGGAGAACTTTCAAGAGTCCAAATAACTTTTGGGGGAGAGTTTAGAACTTTTTATAAGTCCTCATGGTCATTTTATTATTTTTATAATCTCTTAAGCCTATCTTCCATCTCTTTCATTTCAACCAGTCTAGTGGGTAGATAGTGAACACTTAGGATACATAAAGATCTGATGTATATAAATAGATAATAAATATTAATTGATCCATTTTATAGTAAAATTTATAAATTTTAAACCTTCAATTATTTACCAAGAAATTTTGTATTTTTATCATAACTTTGTTTCTGTCAATCCTTTTCATAATTTGAAAGAAGCTTTTAAATGTCGATGAAGTAAATAAAATTTTAGTGCTAACACCATATTTTTTCAAAAAGTTCAAATTTTATCTCATTTATTATGACCATCTCTTGTTCTACACACTAGATGCCTTTCTTCATCTGTGTCATATGTAACTTCTATTTCACAACAACAAGGTAATTGAAGGTGTGTATTTACAAAATTATTTAATTTCATTTATTTTCCACTTTCTATTGTAATTTTTTTGTTTGGTTAGTGTGTTGCTATTTTATTTTTCAAATCACATCCCATGTTACACTTTGGTGACACATGATGAGCTTCGAGTGGGGCATATATATACACACAATATTTTTAAACTTTATCATTTACTAAAGCTTTCTCTCTTGTAACAACTTATTGATTTCCAATCTCTCAAAGTGTATGACTTAAAAGGTACACCTTAAGAAAGGTGGGCAGACCAATGGTGCTTTGAGAGAGATATTTTTGTATATAAGCAAACCTATATCCATTATATTTCCCAAAAACTTGATCCCCTAAGCAATATTCCTCCTAATATCCCCTAACTAAACCAAGAGTTATCTTTTCCAACTATATCAGCACGAGTTGTTGTAGTATTTCTTGCTTCCCACCAAAATTCAAATTAGACCAGCCTAGGTCAACATAGTCTGAAAGTCAAAGTGCATGCTTTGCAACTAAGTTAGGCCAGGCTGACCTAGTTTGAGGGTAAATTGTAACTTTTAAACTATGTTGGGGTGAGTCAATATTATTAGTTAAAATTCTAAAAAGGGTTAAGATCATCTGTCATTATAAATACAAGTACCATTTCAATCTAATAAAGAGGAACATTCATTTTTAACACTATTATTGCTTACAAATTTGCTTAAGTCTACATTTAGAGAAGCCATTTCTTAGATTTTACCTTCAAGAAAAAATCTTGTCTTGTGGAGTCTAGGATGCAATAGGAGGAGTCATTTTAGCTTAGAGAAGATTCAACCATTATGATATTTACAAACACAATAATCTCTTGTAAAGTACCTTTGGCCAAGGGAGAGATTGAGGCTCAATAGGTTATATTCAAGGTGAGTATTTCTAACCCTAGCTCTTTTATTTGATAGATAAATATTGCATAATTAATAGTTTTAATGATAACTCCTTGTTTAAACTTGCCATTTCCCAGTCTAGGTAATTTTTGACCAAATTTGACCCCAAGTCAAATTTGGGTCAACCCCTACTATTTTAAACTTTTGAGGAAATTTTCATATGTCCTATGGGGTCTCCTATTATCCTATATATCCATTTACCCTTCCCCTAGTCCCTGTTGAAGTCCATCCTCCTTGTATTGACCTAGTCAACAAAATTCAATGTTGGTCAACCATGGTAAAAATTAGTCAAAGGATCAATTTATTTTTTGAATGACCTAAAATTTTCTTTTATAGGTTTCAATGTGTCTTCTAGTAATAAATTAACCATTTTCTAGGTCTCATGTGCAAAAAGGGTCATTTAGCCAAATTTCTAGCTCATTAATTGACTTGTATAGATGATGGGAGTTAAAAAATATGTCATAAATGTGGATATGAACTTTTATAAGGTCAAAATATGTTATAATTAGTCAAGGGATAGTTAAAAATTAGTTATGATCAAGAAATTCCAGTTTTCCATAAAAAATGGGAGCTTTTGGGCACTTGTACAGACTTCTCAAGTCCACCATCAGTTACAAACATGGTGGAGTGACTCTTCACCTCACCATAGGTCATTCCCATGTTTTTTTTATAAGTAATGTCAAAAAGTTCATTTTCAACTTATTTTCCTTCATTTTCCATTGACAAGCCAAGGAAGGGTAAATTCAATCACTTACTATGGGTCATACAAGTGGAGTCAAAAAGAATGATTTTACAAGTGGATAGTACTCTGAGTTCACTTCACATCCATAATAATAAGCCTCAATTTTGTGCATCCTCCTTTATGAAAAATCAGTTTGACTCTTGGCAACCTTTTATGAAATTGGATTCAAGAGGGGTATGGTTGTGCATCTCTTTCTTAATTTCAAGATTATATGGAGCTATGTGATTATAATGGAGTATTTTAAAACTTTAATAGGCCCCCTCCATGGTTTTATCACCATCCAACACTTCCTTTCTTAATGCCCTTGAAAGGGATTTCCCAATTGTGATTGTTTCTCAAATTAGCAATCATAGGTGCATAATCTCTATTTTCTCAATTAAAAGGATCCTGAAGATGTTTGATATTCTATTATATTCATGCTTTAAAGGTTTAATCATTAAATTTCCATTTGGAGATATCAAATTAACACCCTTTCAAGATAGATTATTCAATTTCCTTGTTCACTGCCTACTCAGCGCATAGTTGTCTTACATAGAAGATTCAGGAGGTTGTACGAAGGTGTGAAAGGTGGAAAATAATCATGAAATTCATGTTTAAGATCATATAATACCCAATATTCTTATATTTCATGTAATGAATGTAATAATGCTATCCCAGATGGAGTTTTCCTTCAAAAGGGATTATCAGACCAATTTAGTCTTTTAGTTCCTAAATGATCCAAACAAAGATCCTTGAGCTTTTTTGGGATCGTATACAACATGATAAATGGGGTTTCTAATGATCCTAATATATTTTCCTAGTATCCTTATCCTCATACAAGGCCTATGCCAATTTTTAGGATCAGAAGAGGAGTGGAGATAGATTTTTTCAAGGTCTAAAAGTGCTTGCAAACACACTAAAAAAGGGCAGTGACCACCTATAAGACATTATGGAAAAGTTCACTTTGTACTTAAATATGATAATATTATCTATGCCACATATTGGAAATCATATCAAATTATTCAAAATTTAGTCCTGATCCAAAATGAAGAGAGAAGGTGGAGTTTCATGTTTTGACCCCTTAAGCTAGCCCCCTATCCATACACAGGCCTAAGAGGTGTTATTTGCAGTCAAGTTAGTAGACATTGAGTTGAATGATGGATGTTTGACATCTATTTAACCCTTAAAATAGTAATAATGTTATTTTTTTATCAAATATCTTCATGGGTGGATAGAACACGATAATCAAATGAGCCCTCAACATCACTATGATGACCTACAGGCCTGTGAATTAACAACATACAGCTGAGTGCAAATAGTGAAGTTGGAGGTGAAGGTTTAGATCTCATTTTGAGTCTCAAAGGAGAATTGGATATTTTGTGATTTAAAGTCATTTAAGTTAATTTATATCATCATTCAAACAAATCCAAATCAATCTATAGTAGGCTTGGAAAGGATCATCCATAGTCATGAAGAGTATGTGGACAGTGAATGAGAAGTAAGATCTCCTTTACCTCAAATGAGACTGTATTGATAGGGTTTGGTTTATATAAGTGTAAATGACCTATTTAAATTCATATAAAACCTAAATACAAAGTAAAAAAGGGTGAAAAGGGCCAAAACCACCTACAGATAGGGGTTTGGGCCTGTTTCAGTCCTTATGAGCAGTGACCTAATCTTGAGAATAAGAGATGCATTGGAATAAATAATTGGACTTAAGCCTAATAAAATAAATTATGGACCATATATATGAGTATAAAAACACTAAATTAAGTCTATTTTGTGTCCATGAAGTATGAAACAAACTCAAAATCACCTACAACTAGTATGTTAAACAATGGTCCTCAACAAGTAGTCAAAGACCTAATCTGGGTTTCCAAAAGGCATGGAAGGTGTTTAAGGGGAAAATAGACTATAATATGGCTGGGATGAATCATGATAGTAATTTAGGATACATACATGTCCTAATAAATCTCAAGGAAATCCCTAAATCTTCCAAGCACAAGTCCTACCCTGCCCACCTTCACAGACTATTTGATTCATAAAGTTTGCCTTGGAAATATGTGAAGATGGAGGTATAAATGGAGGATTTATGTGCCAAATTTGGTAAATATTAACCTTTGGGGTTGATTAGTATTATCCAATGACCATTTTTCAAAATCTATCAAATCAAACCCTCTCTATTTTATCTCAGAGCAGGTGTTATTTTTCCCATGCATGAAGGGACAGTTTGAAGGGAAAGGGGTGAAATCGGTGACCAGAAGGCAAGAAAAGATCAAGTGAATATTGTTTAAGTTGAGACACACCTAAAAAAACCTAATAAACCTTTATATATTTTTTTAGGGTAAACAAGGTACCCTATACAAAAAGGGTTACAATCATATGTGAAGGAAACCCTTGAACCTAGAAGCCAAACTAAGAATCATGTACATTTTTAACCTAATCTATTATTTTCACTTGGTTAGTTCATGTTTACAAAGGTATTTTTGGTGTGATTAAGCCATCATATTGGAAATATAACCATTTATGGTTCAAATGGATCTCAAAGATGTAGGCAAACCTATTGGCAAGATCTAGTCCTAATGTCAAACAAAGGTCAATTTCCATTTCAAGATTTTCAAAAACCATCATAATGATTAAAGGAATTTTTTAGGGTTTATACAAAGGTTTTAAAACCCTTTTTTTCAAATAAAGTCTCCAAAAAACCAGTTTTGGCTTAGGAAGCACTCAAACCCTACAAGGAAGCAAAAAATGGAGCTCGAGTGTCAACCTCAAGAGCTTGGAACTTCCACCAAGTTTTGCATGGGACTTTGAGACATTTAAGGAAGTTGAAAGAGGTATTTGAGGAACCACAAGTGTCATTTTATCATATTTCCAATTTGTATCCTTCATGATAAAATGCTAAGAGGGCTAATGACTTGAAAACCCTTGAAAACTTTGTTTTAGGACCCGGTGGTGGAAATCAAGCCAAAAGTGCATCTTAGTTAATGAATTTGACCATGAGTGTTGAAGAGAAGTTATTGTTAACTCCATAAGGATCAAATCCATGGAATAAAATTGTAGGAAATTTGTACAGGTGATGTAGGAAATAGGTTTTCTTGAATTTTTTATTTTTTATATGTCCTGAAGATGATCATGAGATCCAATCACTTGGGAGGGCAGCTTGGGACTCAAACCAACTCCCATGCCATTTTTAGAGCATAGAAATGTTCACCAGTTCCCATGTTGGGCCTTTCACCTTGACTAGTCTCCAAAATGACATAGTGAAAAGAATGGAAACTTAGATTTTGAGGCTTTCAAAGATGTTTCTAATGAATTCAAGCATATGATGTGTCCCAACATGTGTCACAAGATCTTTGGTATGGATCAGTTACAAAGGATGCAAATATTCTTGTGCCAAGTGTTCGGAGTGCCTATTGGTGAGTGATCTTGATGATAGGTGATGATTGAGTTTTATAAAAGAATGTCATGATCAATAAAAATCCCAATTCATGTGAAGGATTCTTTATAAATTGCTTTCTTCATCACACATGAGACACTTATCCTAACTTGTTTTGGAATTATCAAAGAAGCCATAATGAAGGCAATTTCAAAATAAAGAATGATTGAGAAGATGCTATGCCACACTTGGAAGAAGAGGCTAATTTGGAATGAGATCAAGTGCAATTTAGTTTCATGATTATTCTTACACCTCATCCACATGTATTTTAACTGATTTCCACCTTTGACACTTGTCCTTATGCCTCTTCAACTTCTTCTTTCTCTCTCATTTTCCAAGCTCTAAAGTATGCGCCATTTTGTCTATTGTAAGGGATTCCAACTCTTGGCATGGCAAAACCCTATCAAAATTGAATCTTGATTTGTACTTAAGCTAATGAAAAGCAATTTGGTTATACTCTAAGTCCATTTTCACTACGTGTTTAAGTGATCCATCTTGAATGTCAAGTATAGATTGAGTTCATCTTATTTTCATTCAATCCTTGAATGTGTTGTTGTAAAATGACTTCTCTCCTAACAAGATTCATGAAGTGTATGTTGTTGCAATAGACTCTTGAAGTGTGTATGAGTTTATTAGTGTCATATATGACCTTCCCTTCACTTGCCTTCATTTGTTGAGTTGTTATTTGCCTTCGTGAGAAACACTAATGCTAGGGAGCTCCATTAATGGTGTTGAGGCTAGTTTGGTTGGCTTAGTTTATTATGAATATTCTAAGTGTATGAATGGAAGAAACTCTTGGTGTATCACCTCCTAGTTTAGGTTTGCTTTATGTATTTCCATTTCCCTTTTCACCCATAGTAGGTAGTTTTAGTAGCATAATCACATCAAGTCATATCTAGGGAGCAAACCCTTAAAATATAGAGGTCTACTTACATTATAGGTGCCCAACACACTTGGAAGTATTCCCATGTTGGCCAAATCTTGAAGAGGCTTGAACAACCTCTTCTAGGGTACAATATTTGGAGACAATAATAACCTAGGATCCCATTTCCCTACCATGGTTCCTTACCCTTTTTAGTTTAATCATCCCCATTTATTTGTATTACTAGTTTGGAAATATTAGATTAGATTAATATTATAAGACCTAGTTAGAGATATTTCATTATATTGATTGCCAAGAGGATTTGGAACCCTCTCTATTGATGTTTTGTTATAAGTGTTCCTCTAGTTAGGTTTAGAATATCCATTTGGTCATGCCTAAATATAAATATAGTACAAATGGGCTCTATTTGATTTACCTTCTCTAAGTTCGGATCTCCTATATAAGATAAGTTGTTGGTTAATCCTAGTTCATTGCATACATAGTGAATTTATATCTCAGATTCATGATGAATCTATTCCAAGTCTTAATAATATCTTTTATTTTACACAATATTTCAATTTGAACATGTTCCCACCATAAGGATGCATAATATTTAAACTTTTCTCTAGAAAACTTAACTCATTTGGTATTTTCCATACTTTCATACTCAATATACTTTTAATGATCTAGTTAATGAGCTTTTTAAGACCCAAAATTATACAATAAATTTTAGGGCCCAACTTTGATTTATTTTTCATTCTCACAACAACTCACAAGAATTAATATTTAGGATCATCAACCTCTTCTTCTATGTCTTGGTTTTCAAGTGCTTCTTATGTAGATTTAGTATTAATTCCATCTTCTATTACTAAAAAAACCTTGGCATTGTGTTGTCTCCATATCCTTTAATTGGGCTTGCATGCCACTCATCAATCCTACCATATCTGTAAGTATTGTCACTCCATCCAATCTTGGCCTTATAGAATTCAAACAACCTATGTGCCATTTCATTATAAATCTAATTTGAACATATCCACGCCTTGTATCCAACAAGCTCTAATGAATATGTCTAAAACTAATTTCTACCCACACTTCCAAATGTAGAAAGTAATAATAACTAATAAGGACTATGACCTTGATTTGATACCAAATGATGCACCCATAGTTGGGGGTATCAATTAAGATATTCCTTAGACCATGTAACCCTTAGAATATAGATTGAAATATACAATAAAATACATCAACATGATTCATATATTTATTATATTTAAACACAAGAATTAAAATAGGCACATACAACAACAACAATACCATAATGATATGCATCACAACATTAGATCCATAAATCTCTACTCACTAACTCATGGTCTTCGAAATTATAGTTGTCTTAAAAAAATTGATTTATCCTCGATTTCATTGACTTCGTATTCACTAGACAACCATCCATTATCTAATCCTTACACAAGTATATGGGAATGCACATAAAGGCGTAAGACCCACCTACATACATAAACTATTTTAAACCCATAACCAACATTCAACACACCTTATTGGTCACAAACATTAAATATCAAAGACAATTCTAAAGCACCTTAACATGTTACAACTTAATGCATCATGACATACTACATCACATGAAATATCAAAAAAATCCTTAATAGATTCCTATAACCCAAGGAAATAAATGCAATGGCTCCTTCCCATATCACAACAAAAGAATAACTATCCACCCAACCAAGTTGTGCACAATATAAGTCACACAAAAGTTACAATACTTCTAATCAACAAATGTGTTGGAAACCCTTACACTATGATCCATATATATATGTTAAGAACCTTACTATACATTACCTCAAGCTCTCCAAAGGACTCATAAATCATTACAATATTTACACATTGAGTAACTAACTTCTATAAGAACTCTCATCAACTCTTATATTTTTTTGGAAAATAACTAGCTTATGCGGTGATTGAAATGAAAGATCTAATGTTCTAGAAAATGTCACATGTATTTGAAATTACTTCACATATCTCTACAGACTTTATTTGTAAAAAATGTCAAAATAACTTCTTGCACAAAGCTTCATAAACTTATTCATACGAAAAATAATTACAATTACATATAATAATAAATGCACAAAACATTACAAATAAGAATCATATGTGTGATGATAGGTTACGTAACACAACACAAAATAGGTGTGCTCTCAAAGGTGGTATGAAACACCATAACAAGGATTATGCAATATATAGGTATTGAAAAAACTTATAGCCAAAGACATATGTGAAATAATACACTTGCAAAAAATAACACTTAGCCAAATTTCATAAAATAACATATTTTTGGTTGATGCAATATTGCACGTGAACCCAGATGCTCCTGCATCATTTGATGCTTCAATTTTTACCTCTACTAATTTTTAGGCTATGTAAATTTTTGACTTGATTTGATAAAGAAATATGACAAAGATCATGGATTTACTTCATTGAATTGATGAGAAAAATAATTTTAAAATTGATTTTCTTTGTTGTAAACCTAATTTTCCACAATGTAAATTTATGACTTGCAGTAGAATCTAGGCTCAATGTAGTTCTAGTGTTTGTGAGTGTTCCCAACTCAAATGAGAGAAATAACTTCACTTCCCCTCCATAGATAATCAAATGTAGTTGTATGTTTCACTATTACCTCCTTTTCATACAAGATGTGGTGGTAAAGACTTGGAATAGTGAAGTAATGTAAGTTTAACGTGCAGGTTCCTTGATGTATAGACCTCTTGATAAGATACTTTGGTTTTGCTCCTAGGCTCTGCCTAGTGTGTCATGGCATGCTCTCATACCACCTGATTTTTTTTGAATTATTTGTATATTTATTTTTTCTAATATATGGATATATTTCATCAAAAAAAATGAAATGACTAAAGATACATTTGTATATGTAAGGCTCTCTAAGACACATACACACATAGGTTGACCCTATTGTTAATGTATTTAATCACTCATAAATTATTGTATAGTTTTAATATGCACTCATATTATTTATTTATAATTCATGGGTAGGCACTAATTGGTGCATTCTTATCCACAACCTATTATTAAAGAATATTATTAATTACGTAAATACTTAATTGAAATGTGATGTTTATAGTTTTATCTTATTATATTTTTAACCACTCACCAAAACCCTAACCCTAACCCTAGCCTCCTCTCTTGTCTATATAAGAACATATAGGGATATTTAGTGAGGAATATTATGGATGAGAGTTATTTTTATGTTGGTAGAATTAGGCTAGTGCTCTTAATCAAAATAAATAGCTATGTTACTTGGTTTAATCTGTGTTATCTTATTTTTAAGATTTCATTAATTTATTTATACATGTATTATGGGTGTTATTATTATGGTTTTGGAACATATCTAGATAATTTAATATGGCATCAGATCCATAGAAGCTTCACATCATTATACATATATATCTAAATATCAGATCTATAGTTTTCATTATTTTTTATACACATTCACCATTCTTTATAGTTTTTATATATCTTCTTCTTCTTCTTCTTCTTCTTCTTCTTCTTCTTCTTCTTCTTCTTCTCCTTCTCCTTCTTCTTCTCCTTCTCCTTCTTCTCCTTCTTCTTCTTCTCCTTCTTCTTCTCCTCCTTCTTCTCCTCCTCCTTCTTCTATAGTTTTCATTCTTTTTAATACACATTCACCATTCTTTATAGTTTTCATATATCTTCTTCTTCTTCTTCTTCTTCTTCTTCTTCTTCTTCTTCTTCTTCTTCTTCTTCTTCTTCTTCTTCTTCCTCTTCTTCTTCTCCTTCTTCTCCTTCTCCTCCTTCTCCTTCTCCTCCTCCTCCTTCTCCTCCTCCTCCTCCTCCTCCTCCTCCTCCTCCTCCTCCTTCTTCTTCTTCTTCTTCTTCTTCTTCTTCTTCTACATTTGAAGGTTTATGTCCATATTTAGTGGATTACTAAAAATAACCAATATTAATTTCTCACCTCACCTTTACGAGGTCTTGGTTGATGATAACTTGGTGAACATAGTGGGATATTAAGGGTTGAATCAAATTTTTTTCATAGAAATCCCCTATGTTAGAACTATGTTCTAACAGTTGTAAAACTCAATAGAATTATTGTTTTAGATAGAATAGTTATCAATTTTATCTGATCCATGGTGTGAAGGGTAATTACCTGATAATAGAGCCATCACAAAACATTATATACAAATCTTAGCTTCCATGTACCTCATGTTAAATAGGAAGTACTTAGGATTTTTATTTTTTCCAATTGGAAGCCTCTTGACCATTTAATTTTTGGTGCATTGGTAAGTAGATAACCTCAAGAAGTTACTCTCTAAGTACCTTAAAGATAGGATGGTGTGGTTAGGATATGGTGTAAACCTTTGTAGTCAGTGTCTTTTGGGCATATTCACTATTTATGATTTTGGATTCATTTATTAAGGAGCCTACAAATCAAACACACCTTAACCTAATATTTCTAAAAATAACTTTGGTTACATTTGGTAGATTTACATATTGCAGTTTTATTTATTCAAATTTAGATGTAGTATTTCTTATCTAGATTCAATTTCATTATCCATATTTGGGGTTCTATTTTTCATAAAATTATAGTGAAATAGAAAAGTATAGGGCTTTTTTAAGGTAGAAAATCAGTTTCTCTCATTTTTTTAAATCCTTGTCAGAAGTTTGCAAACCAACATTTTTGTATGAATTTTTTTTTTTTAAAATTGTGGCCCATAGATCAATTACATCATTTTTATTTTTTGTTGAGATAATAATTTTAACCAATATTTATTTATTTTTTAATTTATTTACATACAATTTTTTTCATCTACATTCCTCGAAGCACTTTTTTCATTTTTTTTCCCTATAGGCTGATTACACCGTCATGATTTTATCGTCAAATTATCATTTTAATGTGTATTTTTGGAAACACATTTTATAAAATAAAATTGCAAACAAAATTTTTTTTGAGGCTATTTTTATTTACACTCATTTTTTTGTGCTAGTAATGGCAAATAAAAAGATAACCCTTTCATGTTCCAACTACTTCAACTGGAAATATTACACTATTGATGTGTTCCTTATGAAGGGACTTTACTACATTGTAATGAATGAAGAACATACATCTTTTGATCTTCTCAAACAACAAAAATAACAAAACCATTCTGATGAAACTAGAGGCATCCTTGGTTAACCAGTATCCCCCAAATTAAAGTTTCATTTTCAGAGTGCCATGGAACCTTATAAAGTTTGGACTACCTTGAAGGAAATTTTTGGAAATTATAGTAAGAAGAGAGCATGCCAACTAGAAAAGGATCTCACTGTTGTCAGTCCAAATAACTATCCTCACAATAAGGATTTCATCACTCAAGTTAATTGTTTGAGGCTTCTCCTAGTTGAGACTAGTGAAACCAAGACTAATGAAAAACTCATTATGACTCTTTATTCTAAATGGGTCATCCTCATTTTATATTTTAAACTAATACACATAGGGCTCTATGGGATATGCATGTGTGACATCAATTTTTGACAAGTTATATGATCAACTTCAAAGAGAATAGAAAATATAGATTTTTATTGGGGAAATATAACTTAAAGGTACTATCCAATAAGCATTAGTGGTAAATGATACTAATATAATGTCATAACCCAAATTTAACAAATGCAAGGGCCCTACCAAGAAAAAATCAAAAGCAAAGCCTAAGCCTAAGGGAAATTAATCAGCTCAACAGAATCCTTCCTCAAGTCACAACAAAGGCAAAGGAAAAGTAAATGCCAACATTGACCAAGAGTGTTGTAATCAATGTAAAAACCAAGACATGTCATGTTTAACATCAATGTTTTAAGAAAATGGCATAATTAAAAGCAGATATTAAAAAGGGTATCTCCCCCTTTCTAAGATTAGATTAACACTTTTAGCAACAATAGGATCACCTATGTCTGAATGGATTTTATATTCAAGAGCCTCTCACCATATGGCATATAATGGCTCATTGCTTAAAAATCTTGACCAATGCCACACAATTGATTTTTTTATGGGCAACTCTAGTCCTCTAGTTATTGAGGGAAAAGGGACAATTGAGATGGAGAATGATGTATTCAACAAAGATTTCCATATTCTAGAATTTTCTATGAACTTCTTCTCCATATATCACATCACACATTTAGGTGAAGGTAAAATCATTGAGTTTATACCTATCGATGTTGTTATTATAAATATCAAAGGCCAGTTTACTATTGTAGCCATTAGCAAGGTTGATAATCCAGCATGATTATAAAAATTTGATAACTTTGTGTTCACTCAATCTTCACAAGTCATTATTGCACATCATAATGACTTGAGTAAATTGTGCAATGAGTGTTTTGGTCACCTCAACTATCATTCATTGTATGAATTCCATAAGCATTGCATTGGTTTGTCACAAGTCTCTTTCAAAGATGGCATTTGTCTAGGTTATGCACTTGGAAACTAACATAGGGATCCAATTCTAAAAGGAAAATAATCAAGGGAAAGTGATAAATTATAGTTGGTTTAAATTGATATTATGTCCTTTTATAATGTTTATTTTCATAAACATAAATACGTGCTTACATTTATTGATGATTCTTCTCAAAGAACTTGGTTCTACTCTTTGTAAAAGCAAAGTTTTTGAGCACTTAAATTTTTTGACGGCCCTTGTTGAAAATCTATCAAAGATAAAAATTTTGTATCATTAAAAATAAGGAGGATATTTTGTCAACATTTATATTATTAGATTTTGTGAACATGCATGCATTCAACTTTAGCATATTGTACCCTACACCCTTATAAAAATGGTGTAGCTAAGTGCAAAAATAACACACTAAATAAAATGGCCAATTTCACGGTACACTTCATAGATTTACCTCCACAGTATTGGGTAGAGTCAATTAAGTGCTCAACCTACATCCCAAATCACACTCCCCACTCTGTAGTGTAAAATATGAATCTTAAATAAAAATGATATGGTGTCAAGCTAGATGTTTCTGATTTTTAAGTTTTTGGATGTAATGCATGGGAACACATTATAGATGAAAATTACAAAACAATCAAAAGAAAGGGTTATCCTTGTATGTTTGTCATCTATTGTGAATATGTGAAGGAATATTTTATTTTTAATTTGGATACCACTAAATTGATTTAATGATGGGATGTGTTATTTGATGAATAATCCTATATTTCACACCAACATCTCGTACTCCTCCTCTATTACCTTCTTTCAAGTTGGACACAGGTTTTGAGGTTTCTTATGAAGAATAATATAGTTTGGATTACACTTATTTTGATATTTATTATAATTCAAATGATGATCCACAGGGGGACAACAAGAATCTATGTTATCAGTGCTAGAAGGAATTCAAAATGTACTATTGGGTTAATTCTCTTAATCATATTTCTTAAGTGCTAAAGCCCAGCCTCAATTAGATTACGCATCAACCTTTCATGCAAGACTAAGCTCTTGTACGCTCACCCAAAGCACATAGAAAGATATCGGTTTCCATGGGTTATGTTATTTAGTAACACACTAGTCATATACTTATGTTTATTCATCTATTTGGTTAGAAATTACATAAATATATATATATACAACTATAGACCTTGACACATTAATCATAACAATTAATAACACAAAGATAAGTGCCATTTAATTCAAAGGTTTGTCTACTCAAACTCATATAATGTATGTCCTAAACATCTCATAATAAATGATAAGCCACATATTAGTCAATACAAACTCATTGTTAATGCTTAACTATCAATTATCTAAAACATAACACCTGAATTGATTGTAATATCTACAAGTCTATATTATATAGTCAATATGTGATATTCATTATCAATCACCTTACATGATTCCATGTAGGGGTATTTATACTTTTTTTACCTAACCAAGTAGTTAAATAATAAATTAAAAATGGGTGATTGGCCAATGTTCTCTTAGTAGACTGAGAGTCGTGACAATCTTTCAATTATTCTCTCCTAAGGACCTAAGCCTTTGCACCCCCTATATTCTTGTTCGATGCTAGATCTTTGCTACCAAATGTCCTCATGTTCATGGGTTAGTGTGAAACCCATGATGATTAAAGTCTAGATGGTACTTGATAATTTCTCCTCAATCATATCTAGCTTCCCTTGTGCTCCCCAAGTCTTTCACTATTGTTTTGAGTCCTATGCTCTCAGGTTCTTTGTAATTATATTCTATCTTTGACTGGGTCTTCTCATGCTTGTTATATTTTGTGCTTTTATCCTCTTACACCTCGCTAGTTCTATGCCATAATTTTCCTATGCCATGTTATTTTTGCATCATGGTATTCTTGCACCATGTTCCTTTTGCATCATATTGTTATGTGCCAAAAATCCAAAACACTTAGTCAAAATTTTGGGGTCTAATATCACCCCACACTATGCTCTTAGTCCATCTTGAACTAAGTCTTAGTCTTGGCCTCAGCAAAAAACTTAGGCCCAGTTTGTTCAATCTACTTCTTGACACTGTCCTAATGTGATAAGGTGTCAAGCAGTTTAGACATTATCTCTTTTATGGCCACTTTTAACTTCTTTATCTCTTTAGGTTGATCAAGACATTTTTTGGCCTTATTATCCAATTGGTCAATGGATGTATTAGCATCCTTTTTAACCTCTTCAAGTGTATCAACCTTAATAACAACATGTCCTCAAAGAGCTAAAAAAATGGAATTAAGTTGTTGTCGATGCACATTTATTATTTCCTTCCTAGATTTGACATCTTTAAATGCCTTTACACATCCTGTGTGGTCTGTTATTAAGAGGGAAACATCTATCAACTACTGCCATTGAGACTCCTCTATGTTGAGTTGAGCCTCTAAAATTTTATTAGGCTGTGCCAGTTTTTCAAAAATCCTATCCAAGATGGGGATCACTTCCCCAACTCTTTTGAGGGCACACTTACAAACTTCTATGACCTATATAAACTACTCAGCCTCCCATAATGCTTCATTTCTTGATGCAGGTTGTTCCTTATAATATTTTAATAAGATATTTACAAGGGTCTCCAATTTATCCACTTCTCCATCCAGAGGTACTCCATCTATCAATGTTAGTTTTTGTCCCAAAATAGATTTACACAAATTTAAAGTGTTTACTTTAGCCTCTATGGCTTCTTTAATTTATTGTTTTAGGGTGACATCTTCTTATTTAAGTGCCTTATGAGTGGTGACTTATTTCTCATACATTGCCATTACCTATCCATGTTTCTTATCTGCATTGTGTGTGTCAGAATCTAAAATTATATTATGTCAATTGACTTCAAAGGCCATTTTCAACTACGATGCTAGCTTACAGAGGAGAGATCTTCTTGGGATCAACCCAAAGTGGAGTTAGAAGCACTGGTGCTTGAGAATCTAACATGAGGTTGTCTAGAGGAAGCTCAAAATGACACTCTTCATTATACATGTCCAAAAGGAAGGACACTTGTCATCTTTTATCGATGGTTGCATCCTAGGGAAGGAAATGTAGCCATAAATAGAGCATCCTATTTGGGATGCCTATCTGATATTGAGTATGTAAGTTAGTGGATGCATCAATCAAAGGTGGTTGAAATTTAGAAATGATAGGCTCCTTTCCTTTGTTGGGGTTACACTTAAGGATTTCCACCTCAATATCTATAGCCAAATAAGTACCACCTATGTACATTCCACTTATTTACTAAGTATCAAAACCATCCCCATCTTTGCTAAATAGACCCCCAATGTCCAATTACACATCATCAAAGGTGGTCTCCTCCTCTTGTGTCGAGGAGGGTGTCTTTTTTAATTCAAAATCCTCTATTTCTTTTCTATGTCCTTTAGGTTCTTCCTACACTAGTTTTTTAGGGGGTAATGGTGATAACCCCTCATGTTCTTTCTTTAGTGTATCTTGCAAGATAACACCTGATGGTGAAACCCTTGGTGGTGATTACCTTGGTGGATAAATTCTTAATGGAGAAGCTTTTGGAGGTGAAGCCTTAGGTGGAAAGGCCCAAGAAGTTGAAGCCTTAGGTGGAGAAGCCCATGGAGGTAAAGTTCTTCGTAGAGAAGATCTAGGTGGTGGCACCTAGGTAGTCCTTTACCGCTTTGAAGGTTTTGGTCATGAACTTTTGTAATTATCATACCCATCCCACTTCTTCTCAAGATGTGGTATAGGCAAAAGTTTTTCCCTTGCATGCTTTGCACATTTTGAAGATTTATTCATTGGTTGTAGCATGTAAAACAAATTATGCATAGTTTTTCTCACCATGGTTTGCTTCACATTAATGTCAATATTATCAGTTTCATGCTTCTCACTATAGGCCTTCTTACCAAGATAGATATACATATTCTAGAGAGTGTGAATTTATCAGAGTTATTGCCAGAATCTGGATAATGTGAGTGCAATGGAGATGTGATCACACGAGATGAAGCAAGTGCACACCACATAGATGTTAAAGCAATTTGAAAATAACACAAGAAGATAAATTGCACAAGACAAAATGGAGAAAACCAAAATCTGATTAACATGAGATGGCCAAAGTGAGGAATACATATAGGAGAGTACGTAAGTAACTTCTCCACAAAAGGTGGACAAGGCACCCCAAGAATAGACTATAACTCCTCCATGAAAGGTGGTGACAAGGTGCTAAGAATACAGAAGTAACTCCCATCAAGGGAGTTACTTATGACACCTATGACACATCTATGACACACACCTCCACATAAGCTAGCCTATCCCACAAATGTAGGAAAACTCCATGTATGCACAAGAAATACAATTTCCCTAATTAAAAAATAGGGAAAAATAAAAACCTATACTAATACCCCCCCATAAGTGTAGCTTAGGTGGGCAGTGTGGAAATAAAAAATGGGTCCCAGCAACTAGGCCTGATGAGGTACCCATGTACAAATGCAATCTCCCATAAGATAGAGAAAAGGAGAAAACCTATAGGAAAAAACTCCCCCCCAAAGGAGAGACATAAAAGAAAGAAGAGGCTAGTGGGCCCCCCCGAAGATGATGTTGTTGCAGATGTGGACCACACCCCAAGAAGAGCTCATAAATGAATGAACTTGCTCTCAGTGAAAGGTTTGGTGAAGATGTCTACAACCTGCTCTAAAGACTAACAAAATATCAAGTCAATGACCTGACTATGAATAAGCTCCTGAATGAAATGCATGTGAATCTCTATGTGCTTGGTCCACTGGTGCTGAACTGGATTCTTGCAAATTTGAATGGTACTCTGGTTGTCACAATAAATGATGGTGGGATGCCTGATAAGAATGCCAAACTCAGAAAGTATCCCTTGAAGCCAAATAGCTTCAGTATCTGCATTAATAGCTCCCCTGTACTCTACCTCTATGGATGATATAGCAATAGCATTTTGCTTCTTGCTAGACCAACTGATAGGACCTGAACCTAGAGAGAAACTGTAACCAGAAGTGGACTTACGAGTTTGTGAATCACCAGTCCAGTCTGAATCTGTATATCCAACCAAGTCAACCTTTATGCCAAATTTGTAATGAATCTCGTATATATGTGAACCTTGTATGTAATTCAAGATCCTCTTAGCTGATTTCCAATGCAGCTCATGAGGTTCCTACATGAATCTAGAGACAAGTCCCACTATATATGATATGTCAGGCCTGGTGTGAGTCAAGTAGATGAGACTACCAACAAGTTATCGATACCAAGTGACATCAACCAATGGTGATGAATAATCAGCCTCAAACTTGACTCCTCATAGAAAGGGAGTCAGAGATGGCTTGCAATCAGCCATGTAAAATTGAGCCAATAAGTCAAGAGCATACTTAGGCTGTGTAAGAGAAATCCCTAAATTTGACTAGGAGATCTTGATGCCAAGGAAGTAGTGCAACAAACCCAATTCTATCATGTCAAATCTATCGTGGAGAGATGACTTCACCACTGCAATAGCCGATGAAGAACTCTCGGTGATCAAAAGGTCATCAACATATAGAACCAAAATTAAGAGCGAATCATCCTGCCACAAGAAGTAGACATTGGGATCAAAATGGCACCTAGTGAAACCTGCTGTGAGAAGGAAGGAATCCATCTTGGCATACCAAGCCTGAGAGACCTATTTGAGGCCATAGATAGATTTCCTAAGTCTGCATACTAAGGAAGAATCCTGAACAAATCTTGGCAGCTGCTCCATGTAGATCTCCTCCTCTAGGTCACTGTGAAGAAAGGCACTCTTCACATCCATCTGATGCACATCCCAACCATGTGTTGCGGCAATAGCTAAGGTGAGTCAGATAGAAGTCATCTTTGCAATGGGTGCAAAGGTCTTTGAGTATTCAATGCCTACCACCTGTGAAAAAGCCTTGGCAACCAATCACGCCTTGTACTTATCAACCGACCCATTTGCTACAAACTTGGTCTAATATATCTACCTACATTGAACCATCTTTCTTCCCTTAGGAAGTGAAGTCAAGTCCCAAGTGTGATTTTTGATTAAGGAAGAATATTCTTCCTCCATAACACTATCCCACTCAGGTACCCCTAATGCCTTTCGAAAAGTCTATGGATCTATAACTAAAGTAAAGAAGGCATGTGGTTCTCTCTGAAAATCCCCCCTAGTATGTCTGTCATCTGCGAGATCTCCTGCCCAAGTGCCAGCACTCTCAAGTGTCTGTCTAGCCCAAAGTGGCCCAAAAGTGGGCAAGTCAAGTACTAACTCCTCATCCTCTGACTGACTAGAGGTGGATGACACTGCATCACTGTCCTCGTTGTCTGAACTCAAAGAAGAAGAAGATGTCTGTAGCTCAAGAACCTGTTGTGGTTGATTTGAATCTGATGAGGAATCATCATGAAGTAGATCCAATGAGGGAGAAGAAGTGTCAGGTGTTGATTATTTAGGAATCTCCTAAAAATGGACACTTTTCTTGATGAACAACTCATGAGTGACTAGATCTAGAAGGCAATATCCCTTAATACCATCTGGATATCCTACAAAGATGCAAGGCTTGGACTGACATTCCATAGCTTTGCATTTCTTCTTCAGAATGCGGGCCATGGCTAGGGATCCAAAAACCCTGAGGTGCTCAACATCAAGTTTTTTTTATGCCAAGCTTCAAAGGGTGTTATCCCTTTCAAAGCTTTGTGAGGAACCCTATTTTGAATGTAGTGAGCATAATTGATGGCTTCAGCCCAGTACTGTGGTGCTAAGGATTTGGAGTGAATCATATAGCTACCCATCTCTTTTAAGAACCTATTTTTGCATTCAGTAACCCCATTCTATGAAGGACTATAAGTGACTGTGCACTACAAATCAATCCCCTCTATGGTGCAAAACTGCTCAAACCTGATGCTGACATACTCCCGTCCATTATCAGTTCAAAGAACCTTGATGGATTTTTCACTCTATTTCTCAATAAGAGCCTTGAAGTCTAGAAAATTTTCAAACACTTCAAAATTTTGTTTGAGAAAATATATCCAAGTGTACCTAGAGAAATCATCAATGAAAGTGAGGATGTACTTAGCCCTTGTGAAAGATGGTTTGGGAAAGGGTCCTGATACATCACTGTGAACTAACTCCAAAGGTTGTGAAGCCCTCCAAGCTTTGCCTTTGTCAAATTTTGCTTCGAGATGCTTCCCAAGGGAGCACCCCTCGTAAAGTCCTTTTGAGAATTGGACACGAGGCAAGCCAATGACCATGTCATTTTTGCAAAGTTGCTCAAGGTAGCGGTAGTTAAGGTGGCCAAACCACTCATGCCATAATTTACTAACTCCATTTGAATGAGTCAAAAATGCTATTGGAGAAGAATTTGATGCAAAATGTGAGAAGGTGTATAACCTTGCTTAGTGATCTGCCCTACCCACTGCCACTGTAGTATCACTATGCAACTCCCTGATAGCCACTAAATCTGGTGAAAACTCAACTCTCATGCCCTGACCAATGTGAGTGATTTGGTACACTGATAAGATATTGGTTGAAAGAGAAGGAACACTTAGAACATTGTTGAATGTTCCTCCTTCCATTTCAACTGACCCTCTCCCTACAATAGAAACTGAAGTGTCATCACCCAAACTAATTAAAGTCATGATACAAGGCTCTAAAGAAGAAAAATCAACTAGTGAAGAGCCCATGTGGTGAGAAGCACCCGAATCAATGACCCATGATGATGTAGAAGCTGTAGTAGCTACAAGAGCCTTGCCCTTTTCTTTCTCCTTACCTTTGCCTTTTGCCTTGGTAGAATCTTGGGTAGATGAATTCTGCTTGATGGACTTAGGAAAACCTATGTTGTTCTTCTCTAGAAGATGAGTTAGGTGATCTATTTGTTTCTTCATGAATTTGTGTTCATCATGCCCTATCTTTTTACAATAGGCACACTTAACCTTCTCCTTCTTAGGTTTAGCATTGGAGGATGAAGACTCAGTGTTGTTTTTGGCAAGATTGTTATTTTCTTTCTTCGTCTTCTAGTCCTTGTTCTTTTTCTTCTTCTCCTTTGTTGAAGTATTATCCTTACCATTTCTAGCTATCAAAGCTTAGGGTTGAGTAGATTTCATTGTACCCATTTGAATTAGCTTGTCTTTCTCCCTAGTCAAGTCGGCAATAAATGAATCCAAAGAAGGCATTTTCCATGTAGTGCCAAGGGCACTTTTTGTGGCATGGAAAGTGGAGACAAAGACTGAATAGCTTGGACCTAACTTTGCGAGAATAGAAAGGATGAGTTGATCATCTTTCTTCTCTATCCCAAATTCTTTTAATTGCAATCTAAGGGCCTTAAACTTAGTGAAAAAGTCTTGTAGGGTGTCAAAGTTGCTAAGACTTAGACTTATGAGTTCGTTTTCGAGCTCATGACCTCTCATCTCATCAAGCTTCCCAATAAGTTTTCTAAGGTGTCCATATGTCATTGGGAGTCTTGGAGGATTATAAATGGAAGAGAAGTTTTGGAGACATAGACAAGCTCAGTAATCCATAGGCTTCATCACTACGGTTGTACCACTTGACCTTTTCAGCATCAGTGTTGGGTTTTACTTTAGTACCCATGGTGATCCTATACAACCCTTTGCTTATAAGAATGATTGACATTTTAACCTTCTATTCATGATAGTTGAAGGGTGTTAGGGGTTTAAGTTGAAAAGAATCCATTTTAAGCTGAATTTAGGTGAATTTGTGTTGATTGCAAGTTGTGAATTTATGTAGAAAGGAGAATGAAAGCAAAGATATGCAAGTTGTGAAAAGCAATCACACCCCCCCAAAATGTTGAGCCCCCCAAAATATGAAAGTGCACACTCAAAAGATGTCAGGATTAGCTGAGAATGCGTCTTAGAGCAATCAATGCAAGACTTAAGCAAACAGGACGTCGGACTCAGTCGAAAATGCGTCCCGAGAGACCTAAATTTTAGGCACTTTATAAACTAGTGCATTTTTGACAAATAACAAGCCTACACTATGGAGAATTGAATTACAAACACTTTTGCAAAAAATGTCACCCAAATTTGAGCTACCATTTGCAAGATATTAAAGGTTCAATTTTCCCATAAACTAGTGTTTTTGCAAAAAAAGCACTAAAACATGAAAAAAGTCCCTGTTATGAGAGAGAAAGTGGCCTTCCAACCACTCATTGGATTTGGCATAGAATGAGGAATCTAAAGGAGGTTTGTGTGAGAGGGAATTGGCCTCCTGCCAACTCAGGCCTCACCCTTCGTCTTCAACAAGTGAAGATACAAGTTTTAAATGAAAACCCCCAATTTATCAAACTGTCTAAAAAACTAAATATTCAGTCAAATTGACTGATTTTTGTTTTACAAGTCAATTTTTAACTGAAAAAAATAAAGCAAAGACAGAATGAACTGTTGGCCAAGCATCTAAGGGTCCACATGGGATGCCAAACATGAAAAAAATGCCATTTTCAAAAAAAAAATAGCTGGCAGAATTCTTACACCAAGAAAAAAGGCGCAGTCCTGATTTGTTGGGCAAGGAAAGGTGATTGAATCTACAGACTTCAATGCACAGTAGGTCTAGGCAGAATAAGACAAGAAAATGGTGCCATTTTCAAAAAAAATAGACTTGACTTTGTTGGACGTCGTACAGCTGATGGCATGGCTGTAGAAGGATGTTGGGCGTTGCAAAAAGTTGGCGTGTTGTTTCAAGCTAGAAGGACTGCTGTGGAGTTGTTGAAGGTGTTGTTGTTGATGCTGCTCCTCCCTTTGCTCCCTATACTCAACAATGGCACCCAAGCTAACTACTGAACCAGCCGCTACAAAGAAGGTTGTTAGAATGCCTGCAAGGACGCTGTCATTGCAAAACCAGCACCTGAAGTTATTGCTGCCCTATAAAGACTGAAGAGAAGACAGCCAAGAACCCAAAGGCCAAGGATCCCAAGGAAAAGATGCAAGAAATGATATTTAAATATATATTTTTATTTTAGATTAGATCTAGAAATAAACAATAAAGAGAACTCCACTCCTCTTGATTTCAAAATAAACTAAAAGCATAATCAAACACATGATTACTGGGTTTACTCTGATACCATATCAGAGTTGTTGCTAGAATCTGGATAATGCGAGTGCAATGGAGACGTGATCACACAAGATGAAGCAAGTGCACACCACATAGATGCTAAAGCAATTTGAAAATAACACAAGAAGATAAATTGCACAAGACAAAATGGAGAAAACCAAAATCTGATTAACATGAGATGGCCAAGAGAACTCCACTCCTCTTGATTTCAAAATAAACTAAAAGCATAATCAAACACATGATTACTGGGTTTACTTTGATACCATATCAGAGTTGTTGCTAGAATCTGGATAATGCGAGTGCAATGGAGACGTGATCACACAAGATGAAGCAAGTGCACACCACATAGATGCTAAAGCAATTTGAAAATAACACAAGAAGATAAATTGCACAAGACAAAATGGAGAAAACCAAAATCTGATTAACATGAGATGGCCAAAGTGAGGAATACATATAGGAGAGTACGTAAGTAACTTCTCCACAAAAGGTGGACAAGGCACCCCAAGAATAGACCTTAACTCCTCCATGAAAGGTGGTGACAAGGTGCTAAGAATACAGAAGTAACTCCCATCAAGGGAGTTACTTATGACATTCTTATGACACCTATGACACATCTATGACACACACCTCCACATAAGCTAGCCTATCCCACAAATGTAGGAAAAATCCATGTATGCACAAGAAATACAATTTCCCTAATTAAAAAATAGGGAAAAATAAAAACATACACTAATAGAATTTCTAAGTCATTTCAGTCTACTTTTAGGGCAAGAGGTTGTGCATCAAAAATGTGGTTCATTGAATTGACAAAGTATCATGTTGTGAAAGCATTAGGTAGCTTTAACCATGTTGAGAGTTATCCATAGGGGGCCATCTTGATATGATCCATATAGAAATGTTATTTCACTATAAACTAGGCTTACTCACCAACCTAGATGGGAAAGTCTTTAGGAATGTGCCATTCATTCCTAAAGGTCTCCTTCATGTCATCATACTATGACTTCATCTTATTTTTGTATGTTGGGGTGATATTATTAGGGCACATGAATGCCTTGTAGCACTTAGTGGGGGACTTGTGTTATGGTAGGTATGCCCACTTCAATTCATCATAGGTGTAGTCTAGTACATTGATCTCATCAAATACCCTTAACAACAAAAATACCCCCCATAGAAACCTATGGCCTAGTATTTGATGGGTATTATCGACATCCTCTATAATTTTATGGTCAAAATACATTTCCCAATTGTACTTTATGCCCTCATTCACCTGATGGGTGATGTAGAGATGAATCATATCCACCTCTTTCCAATGATCAGTGCCATTGATCTTGGTCATGATGATGTGTGTGGCTACATAAAGGGCATGATCTTGTAAGTTCTTGATGTGCATGTCATGGCCCTACTTTTGGTACATGAGTTCCATTATTTTTTATCTATCTCTTCTCAATCTTCTAATTCAAACTCCATGTCCATGATGTAGTATTGTAGTCCTAACACCTTGCTTATTATCTCAGGTGTAATCTTTTTGTTGTGCCCAAAAAAGTATATGTATTCTTCATGGATGCATGAGAGTAGAAATTTTACTGCTTTCACCGGTTTTCCAAAGTATGGAAGGTTAAATAATTGAAATATCCTTATAGAGTCTAAGACATTTAAAATTTTAAGGTCATACACCAATTGATTTGTGGTGTTTTGGTTCTCAGCCTAGTAGTCATTCTATAATTCAACTACATTCCTTGGTCAATGGTGGTTGTAATCAAATATGGTACATGAGGGTACTTTTGACACATAATTTTCCATGTGTAGCACCATTTCTAGGTAATGCATCTCTTCTATAACTAACAGTGGGGGTAGAGGTTCTTGTGCCTTTTTTTCCTAGTGCACCATCCTAGAGTCTCTGCCTTTCATGTGTTGCCCTTGTTCTTCAAGTGTTTCTTCTCTTATTAGTACCACTTCCCCCCAATAAGTGGTACTTACTCTTTTGGTATGGTTGGTAATGGATCATTTTTTAAGGTCTTCTTCCTAGGTCACATCACCCTCTGTGGAGATCAAAGGTTGAAGCATCACCATCCAACGTTTCTAAAGGAAAAAATGTTTGGGGTGTAGATGACTCCACTTTTCCAACTTTGTCACCCTTTAATGGCAGGCATCTACCTCTGTAACCTATAACTACCAGTTCTCTCTATCGTAAGTCATGTTTCAGGTTTAGATTGTGTTTGATTACTTAGTTAATGTCCTTCTCAATAGTATGCATGAGATTTTGATTTTTTGAACTTGCACTTGTTCTGGAATCACCTAGACTTAGTTCACTCTTCAGCTCTATAAAACTCAATTAAAAGCAAAGGTAAAGGTTAAAATGAGCTCTTAAGTCCTTTTTATAGGCTTGAGGGATTAACTTGCATTTACTACCCCCCTTATTTTAAACCATCACTTCTTGCAATAAATGCATTTGTAATGGCCACTATTCTTCGACTGTCACTTCTCACCATAAATGCATTTAACAGTATTATCTTATCACGATGTTGGCACACATATCACAACTACTACTCCTTTCATATTAATGACACATCTTGTCCTACATTTTTATTTAGAGCGGAAGATAGTTGTTTAATTTTTTTAATATTCAAACTATTAGTGGGAATCTTTTATCTTAGGACTTTTCAACTTGCGCGTGCATCCTTATAGTAATTAACATGAATACATGTATCACCTCTTACCCCACACTAAAAGTGTGTTGTGGTCCTCCATGAAATTAAAAGTACAAAAATAAAATAACTATTTATAAAATAAATGTCGTGTGCAACTAAGTCAGTGATTTATTGAAAATAGGAAATCCTAAACTAATGGCATAAGCCTTATTTTTACAAAAATTATACTTTTAAGCAGAGAAATATGGCCATAGTCAGCTACCATTGTAATGTCTAGAAATTGACCATCCAATTTTTGTAAATGACACATGATGGTAGGGTGGATGCTATGAACAATAAAAGGAACATCCTAGTGAATATGAAGTTTCCTAGAATGGCACGTGAACTTGGAGTCATAGAATAAGACTGTCATTCTAGGGGTAAATGTTTTGTGCTTAATATGTCAATCATACCATGACTTTTGTCTACATTTATCCATATATTGAATCTAATGAGTAAGGAAATGAGCTTTATATATCTATAATAAAGCGTCCAAACATGCTTTTAATGATGATTCCTCGTCTAATTATCCAATTCACATAATACAAAGAGATGGTACCAAAATTTTAACTAAAAGAATTGTTTCAATGCCATACACCAAATTAAATGGTGTGCTCTTTTTAATATGCTTATAAGTTATTTAGTAAACCCAAAGTATTGTAAATACTCTATCATCCTATTCAGTGCAACCAATATTACAAATCTTTGTAAGTGTTGTGCCTAAAATTTTACTGAATGCCTCGACAGTGTCATTGGCTTGGGGATGATACGGTGTTATTTTTTGGTGGGAAATCATAAACTTAACAAGTATGATGTGGATAGTTTCATTGAGGAAATGTGTATTGTGATCACTAGTAAAACTTAATGGGTAGCCAAAATGGGTTATGATATGTTCCCATATGAAGTGTGTGGTAGTAGTAGCAGTACAATCCTTTATTGGCACGACCTTAGCCCAATACATGAGATAATCAGTTGCTATAATGATATAATGGGAACCTGTACATCATCTAGTTGGATTGATAGGGCCAAAAAAATCAATAACCCACTTTTCAAATGGTTCTTTATATAAAATAGGATGTAATGGAATGGCATCATGATGATTTGTCACATTTCCTAACATTCATTTTGGCATATTGAAAAAGGGTAGGCCACATAGTTTGGCTAGAAATACCTTACACCTAGTAGCTTCCCCAGCATAATGTCCACCAGTAATGCCTTCATAAACTTCTCAAAGTACTTTGGAATGCTCATGTTTCATCACATAGCATCAAATAATTTCATCTCATCCAAGCTTGTAGAAGTCCCCTGTAATGAGCTAAAATGGTCCAAAGCGGATGATGAGTTGCTTCTTAGCCTATGGAGTCAGATAATAGAGCACTAAGCTAGTAGTTAAAAAAGTTGAAATATCATCCAACTCCTCAAGAACATGAGAAACATGAAATAGTAGTCTATCAAGTAGGTCATCTTCAATGGCATGTGGTGGTTCTCCAGAATTAATTCAAGAAAGATGGTCAAGATCATAATTAGTTTTTATTGGTTTGACCATAATAGAGAATTAAAATTCTTGAAACAATATTATCCAGTAGTAGATTCAACCATGCAACACAGGTTTATTTACCAAAATATTTTAAAGTTTTGTGATCTGTATAGAATACAAAAGGAGTTACCAATAGGTATTGTCAAAATATCTTCAAAGCATAAACCATTGAAAGTGTTTCATTCTCTATGGTGATGTAATTCCTCTCAGCTAGAGTAAGTTTTTATACTGGCAAAATAGATAGGGTGATCAAGGTGACCTTCAGCTAGTTATGTAAGGACTACACCAACGGCCATTCTAGAGGCATCAACATGGACATGGAATGGTTTTGTCCAATCTAGGAACTAGAGAATCAAAGCAGTAACTAGTTTGTATTTTAAGGCCTCAAAGGATTCTTGGCAAGAGTGGGTCTAGATAAAGTGTTCTTTATATTTTAATAATTCCTCTAAAGGTGCGGTAATCTTGGTATATCCTCGGATAAATTTTTAATAATACCTAGTATGTCCTAGAAAGGTGTGAACTGCACATTGAGATGTTGGAGCTAGGAGATGAAGGATGACAGCTGCCTTTGTTAGGTCTACCAAAAGTCCATCTTTACAGATAATATGACCCAGAAGAACACCAAATGATGTAGTAAAAAGACAACTCTTTAGATTTAATGATATTTAAAGTACTCAACAACACTCAAGCACGAGATGTAGATTAGAACAATGGTCTTTTACCAAGAAATAGACTATCTATTCATCCAAATAAACTTGAAGGAATTTATGGATGATGTCTTTAAAGGCCTCAATGGCTACATAGTAAAATACAACAGGTGTCTTCTTCAACCCAAAAGGCATGACAGTATATGTGAAGGAACCCCATTCAATAGCAAATGTAGTCTTAGGTCAATCCTCCTTGGTGATATGGACCTGATGGTACCTATAGAATCCATTTGTGAAAGTGTAAATTTCAAACCCAGTGATGCCTTATAGGATCTCTTTTGTGAAGGGCATTAGGAAGGGATAAATAATGTAAGATGCATTAAGTATGTAGTAATCAATGCAAATCCTAATGTGCCCATATTTTTTTATACTTATGACCATAGGAATGACCCACTTGAACTCATCAATTGGGGTTATCACTCTAGTGTACAACATATTATCAATTTCTTCCTTCACATGTGCCCATAAATTTGGATTCATCCTATATGGCCATTTCCTAACTGGTCGAGCATTATTAACTAGTTTGATATGCATTTTTCCTAGTCAGATGAACACCTTTCATCTTGTTATAACTTCTTGAAAAGACATCTTGGTATTATTTTAACAACTTGAATATTTTTTAAACCTTCAAGTCAGTTCATTAGTTACCCACATAGCTATTTCTGGTTCTTCCTCAGTGCCAATGTTGCATTGGATAGTTTGAAGAGGTTCTAAGTATGGGTGGTCTGTATCAAGACTAGTATCATGAATAATTTGGGCACCATAGTCTGTAGTGATATCCAAATGATTTTTCAATAGATCAGGTGCATCATACCTTTCACCTTCATCCACCTAAAACACTAGTTTTTACTTCCCAAGGCGTATCTTTTCATGATGTTCCTGATCAAGGACAAGGTCTGGTGTGGGAACGTGTTGTTTATATGGATATTTAAAGAGAACTAAACATTCTTATAGGACATCATGTATATATTTCAATCGATCTTTAATGGGGCTAGGGTCACCAACAACTAATTCATGCATAACTTGGAGTATGAGTCACAAATCCATTCTTGGAGATGAGTATGATAATGTTGAGTTCATGCTCTTTTTCAACAAATGCCAAAAATGAGTTCCCATATGTCATTCATCATGAACATACCATGCTCTAGACCAAGTTCATAAAGTTTCATAAAAAGCATGTACCCATAGGTACTCTGGCAAGAAAGACTCTTCAACCCTTCACATGGATTCACAAGCTTTTATGTGTGGTTATGGTGCTCGTACTCCTCTATAGCTAATTATACCCTAGATTTGGTTGTTATGATGAAACTAGTGATGAAAAGTAGAGCTTACGTGATCTCAATGGAGAATTTGCTCATTATGGGCTCACCACCACCTCACAAATATGCCATCAAAAATGTGAACCAATGAATGCATACAATTATTATCAGAGTTATATAAATCTCCAAGATGTTCGATGAAGTCATAGACTTCCATTTGTCCTTGAAATTGAGAAGCTTCATCAAGTATTTATAACGATGCATCCATAATTGCTCTTCACATTATTTATATGATAACAAGGTGAACAAACTTGTGGCATTTATGATACTGGCATGGAATGTTCTCACAACTACCAATGGCACTGCATACTCTTCTAGTGAGTTCATAATCACCATGTGCCTAATAATTACAAGCATTACTTGTAGTATTAGAAAGGGGCTGAGTGTCCATCCATTGGCAGATGCCATCAGGAGTAGGATCATGATGTTCACCATCTCTAGCTATGATGTTATAGATGTGGTTAATATCTTTGTCTGCATTAATATGTTCTAAATATGGGGGCCCATATGTTTGATCCAATGGAATAATAACACATTGATTAGTATTCTCAAAATTAATGTAGTGCTTTTTGAAACTTAAGTCTGTATTATTTTCATAGAACCAAGGTCACCCCAATAGAGTTGGAAAATCATACACCTCAACTAACTTGAGATCTTAAAGATCATATTTGAAAGGAACTCCAAGGATATTGACCATTGCATTCTTAAGGACACTAATTGGTAGAGCACGAGTTTTATTAGCCATAAAAAACACATGCAATGATGGTTGTAAAGTTAAACTAGCCATTTTGTGCCATGCATCATTTTTGAAGACGTTAACCTCAGTGCCAATGTCAACTAAGATATCCCAAATCACCCAATCATCAATGGCAGCATTCACCAATATTTCCTTGTTGTCTTGAGGGCTAGGAGGAACAAAAGTATCTTATTATTGAGCATGATTTAATTAAAAATCTTCAGTTGGCCAAATCAATTGAGTTTAAGTGTCTGTTTATACTTGATTATTAAGCTAATTACTCAATTGTGGGACAATGTCCTCATCTAACATACGTTTGCAAAGCTCTTGGAAATTTTCTCATGCCACATTTTGACGTTCTATGGCTTTTTGTAGATCAGCATGTTGTGTCACTTCTTAGTCTTTAAGAAACCAAATTTTTCCTTGTAGTTCATATACCAAAATCATAGTATCCTAGAGTACATCCTTCTATTGTTAGGCATCAGGATACTTCCTTGCACAAGGCTCTTCATATTGTATCTTCTCAATAGGAGGAATGGATGTAGATTGAGATTATCTACCACTATGCATCATAGTCACTAGTGAGATTTATTAATACGAATCATACTAACACCTTTTCAATTTCTTTCCTTAGTGATGGTCGTGTATAGGTTAGGACATTCTTCCAACCAATGCTCCTTTTTACAAAAAGCACGTGTTGGGTAGACTAGATAATCTCATTGATAGTGATCTGGAGATCCACACTTATAACATGTTCTTGGTGGGAAATGGCCACCTCCTCATCCTCATCCTTGGCCTCATCCATGATATCCAGTATTATCTTGATTGTTGGAGATAGAGGTTTGGTATGTACCATGTGTGCATGCTTCATGTATATCACTAATTATCTAGCAATCATTTGTGTTATGAGTATAAGCATCACATATTTTTTATTATTCATATGCTTTAGAATGTGTATCCCACTGTAAGAGAGGAAAAGAGCATACATCATACTCTTTATGGCAAATTTCACATTACTACTTCAGTATAATGTGGATGTTTTTGTGTGGGTAGTTGCTTCTATTATTACCTTTAAACTCACAATCAGTACACCAAAGACCATTACAATTATCATACACATTTTTTTTAGTCAACTTATCTAACTATGATGCCATTAAATCTAATAGAGCTTTCATAAAAGGATTGATTTCAGTGTCAATGCGTCTAACAACTTATATGTGGAGGGCAACTTCCAAAGATGTATGTAGGCTAGTAAAGGCTTTTTGAGATAACATTCATCTAAAGGGAAGCAACAAACCTCCTAAAAACCATTGGGCATGTTAAGTAACATTAATTTTGAAGAAAATCTTGGATTAAAGTGTTTTGAACTGTGCATCATACTCCTGTACACTCTCAGTGAGTTCTTATTTTATATCTTTCAGCACGATAATAGTTTTTTACTCAAACTCAAGAATATCAAATTATTGAATAAATGCCATATTGAGCTAATCATAGTCAATTATTGCTTGTTGACAGTCAAACTTTCTATACTACTTATGCACTCTTTATAGAAGTGTGGTTAAAAATTATGTGGCCTTTCACTTAGAATAAGTTATGCCTCATGCCTTCCAAATGAGTTCACATTTATGAACATGATCTACAACATTATCCACACCCTAATATTCAAGTAGATGAAGCATCATTTCATAATATATTATTGGCAGTTGGGGTGCTTGCACCAGTGGCTATTGAGAAGCCCCGGATCATGTCCCTTAAAGAGGAAGTCCACCACTTCCTCTCATGCCACCTCCTAGTCCACCTCCAATGCTTCCAAAAATACCTATGATGTGGGGGATGGTCACTGGTTGATTATAATACTTAAACCTTTAATCTATCCACTATGAATTCAAGGCCCACCAGACATATGAGGTTGGGCCATGAAATTCCCTTAAAGAGGAAAAGAAAGTGTTAATTTAGTACGAGTTAAAATCAGCTCAACTACAATTTCCCTTATAGGATCAGTTTCTAACTTTACACTATTTTTATCCCAATTATGTATAAGTAATTCATCTTATTTAAAAGCATGAGTGCATACTATGGTTGGGGAACTTGGTTGGTTCAAACATGGTTCTTCAATCTCTTTTATCTAGCTAGTTTCTCCTTCATATGATAAAATTGGTATGGGACATGGTTCGAAAGTGATGGAGTCCTCCTTGTGTCTTCCTACTTCCATACAGATCCTAATAGAACTTCATGAGTTCTCCCATTCCCTTCCTAAGCTGCTTCCACCTATGATCCTCTATCGAGCTTCATCATATTTTTGCTTCCACAATGCCTGCTGATTGGCTACCATTCTAAACCTAAAAATTCTTTACCAACACCTCTATATTCCCCTTCCAATTGTGTGACTCATAAAAGGATGAGTTTATCCCTCTATTTGTAGAGTTTTGATTCCAAAATCAATAAATAACTTCTTTACTTCTAATGCAAAATGTCTAATATATCGACCATGTGGTTCTTTAAGAAACTAGAATTTAGCTTCTTTAGGACAAGAGTAAGTGGTTACAATATATTCTAAGATGTAGCTACTAAACACTCCTCTCCACTAGACATCAATAACCTGTGTCCATGGTGTTCTTAATCGTGCCAAAGCCCTTTGATGCTCTAACATCCAAGCTTGTCTCCTCCCAAAATTTTGTGATTGACCTTGAGCATAAGCAAAGAGCCAAACATGTAAATGAATAGGGACTTCAACAAAGAAGGTTTTATATAATGATATATAGAGATGTTGTTCGACCCATTCATGTGTGGGAATTCTTGGTTCAAGATAAGGAACCACAAAATTATCCTCAACCTTGATAATCCATTGTTCAATACTTTCAAGGGATATACATTCAAGCATCTTTCATTACTATGCATCAAGTGCTACAGGTCCTAGAAATAGAACCAAAATGTTGGGTTAATTCTCTTAATCATGTTTCTTAGGTGCTAAAGTGTAGCCCCAAATATCTTAGGTGTTGTCCTTTCATGCAACACTAAGGTCTTGCATGCTTACCCATAGCATGCAACAAGATACTAGTTCCTATGGGTTATGTTTCTCAGTAATACACTAGTCATATACTTGAGTTTATTCATCTATTTGATTATAAATTATAGAGAAAAATATATATACAATTGTAGACCTTGACTCATTAATCATAACAACTAACAACACAAAGATAAGTGCCATGGAATTCAAATGTTTTTATATGCAAACTCATATAATGTATGTCCTAAACATCTCATAATGAATAATAAGCCATAAAATAGTCAATACAAACTCATTATTAATGCTTAACTATCAATTATTTGAAACACAACCCCTGAACTAATTGTAATATCCAAAATTCTATATTATATAGTCACTATATGTTATTCATTATCAGTCAACTTGCATGATTCCACACAAGGGTATTTATACTTGTTTTTCCCTAACCAAGTAATTACACAATAAATGACAAATGGGTGATTAGCCAATGATCTCTTAGTTGACTGAGAGTCAGGGTAGTCTTTTAATTATTCTCCCCTAAGGACTCAGGCCTTTACACCCCCTATATTTTTGTTTAATGCTATATCCTTGCTACCAAATGTCCTCCTTTTTGCAGGTCAGTGCAAAAATCATGATGATTAAAGTCTAGATGGTCTTTGAAAATAACTCTTCAACTATCTCCCACTTCTTTCACACTCCCCAAGTCTATCAATGTTGTTCTGAGTTTTATTCTCTTGGGTTATTTGTAATTATGTTTTGTCTTTGGCTAGGTCTTCTCGTGCTTATTATCTTCTACGTTTTTATCCTCTCGTGCCTCATCGGTTCTATGTTATAGTTTTTTTGCACCATGTTAGTTTCATGTCATGATCTTCCTGTGCCATGTTCCTTTCACGTTGTGTCAGCTCTGTGCCAAAAATCCAAAACACTTAGCCAAAATTTTAGAGTCCAACATGTACTTACACAACCAACACAATGTCTATAGAAATGGGTTCACATAATTCACACTTAGGTTGGTGTATTGAAAGGGGATCCAAGAGATCCAAACATGACAATATCATAAAATTTGTATGGTATTACAAAGTTGGCACAATTGGTAGTGACATAGGATCCAGAGACTTATCATCAATATTCTAAGCATCTTGAATGCCCAACAGTTATGGCAGAATAAATTATTTCTCTGAAGAATAAAAAATCTTGAGACTTGGTTTCATTTTGGAAAGGAAGAAAACTAGTAGGGTGAAAGTGGGTGTCCCACACTAAGTATGCAACATATGAGTCCATTAATAGATACAAAAATAACTTGTAGTAAAAAAAATTTCACAAGATAAAGTTGTTGACTACCATGAAGCCCTTGCTCCAATTCTAAAGATGAATTCCATCAAGCTAGTACTCTATCTAAATTTAACATAAGGATGGTAAGTCCATAAGATGTATGTTAAAAATGTCTTCTTGCATGGTGACTTATAAGAAGAAATATACATGTCCCAACCTCCCATGTTCGTAAGCATTAAGAGTTCTAACTTTGTGTGTAGATTGAAAAATTCCTTGTATGGTTTGAAATAGGATTCTCAAGTTTGGTATGAAATGATTGACATGTTCTTTATCAACTCTAGCTTTACACAAATTCCCTCTAACCCCATAGTATATACCAAGAAAGTAGATGATGAAATCTTATTTTTGGTTCTCTATGTCAACGACTTAATCATCATAGGGATTTACACCAAGCATATTCAAAATTTTAAAGCTTGGATATTGAATTATTTTGAGATGACTAACTTGGGCTTGTTGTATTTTCCCCTTGGTCTTCATATTTCATAATCTGATAAGGGATTTTTTTTTTAATTAATCTAAGTATGCTCAAGACATACTCAACTGCTTCAACATGAAATAATACATGTCTACAAAAACTTTTTATCAATCTAGAGTCAAGATTTCTGCCAAGTTTTTTTCTCCTTTAGTTGATGGTATACTATGCAGATAATTTGTGGGAAGTCTTTTGTAATTGACTCATACTCATCCCAGTCTTTCATTTACAATGAACTTGATATCACGCTACTATCAATACCCCCATGAAATCCATTAACAAACTGCAAAATGTGTTCTAAGATATATTCATGCAAATGCTAACTATGGAATTGAGTACAAGTTAGGAGGAAAATCATCAATTTTTTGTTACACTTCTAATGGGAACAAATTAGTTGTTGGCTACACAAATAATGATTGGGCAGGAGGTCTAAATGATTGTAAGTCAACCACAAGATACATCTATCATCTTGGGGTAAGTCTTGTGACTTGGTCTTGTAATAAGCAAGTTGTCATTGTTTGGTCTACTATGGAAGCTAAGTGTAGTGGAGTTGTTGTTACAAGCCATGTTTCAGTTTGGATTCAATGTTTGCTATCATAATTTATATTTCCATAAACCCAACTCACAACACTTTGGTGTGATAATCATAGTGTTATCCACATTTTTTACAACCTAGTAGAGTTCAAACATAAAAATCACATTGAGGACTTATGCATTATATTTGGAAATTGATACATAATAAGGTCATTAATATTAAGTTTTGTCAAATAGATGATTAGGTTACATACATCTTCATAAAACCTTTTCTTGAGGCCCAATCTATTCATCTCAAGCAACTTTTAAGAGTGAAGGAAGGTATCGTCAAGGGGAGATAATTCAAAGATTCCTTCATCCTTCCATTCATTGAATTACATCTTAAGAGGGGATGATAGTGTATTTAATTACTCATATGTTATTGTATGGTTTTAAGATGCACTTGTATTATTTATTTATAATTCGTGGGTAAGTACTAATTGGTGCATCCTTATCCACAACCTATTATTAGAGAAGATTATCAATTAAGTAAATACTTAATTGACTTCTACTAATAATAGTTTTGTCTTGTTTTATTTGTAACTACTCACCAAAACCCTAGCCTCCTCTCTTACATACATACATATATATATATAAGAACACAAAGGGATAGTAGGTGAGGGATACTGTGGATGAGATTTATTGTTATACTGGTATAATTAGGATTGTACTCTTAATCAAAAGAACTAACGATGTTACTCGGATGATTATGTGTTATCTTACTTTTAAACTTTCATTAACTTATTTATGCATGTATTATGGGTGTTTGTCTTATGGAAGCTTACACGATTATCGAACCTATATAGATACTTTCATACCTATGAGATAGTGATAAGCGGTAATCAAGGCACACAAAATCATGTAAAGGCAAATAAGACCCACAAAAGGAAAAAAGACAAAATTAGAGGATTAGTGATTATGACTCACTTAGCCTCAATGGACCATTGATTATGACCCAAAGGGAAAACAAGCTCAAAACAAAGATCAAGTTGAACAAAGGATTATTGATTGAGATCCTAGTGTTAATGACTGATAGATCTGAGGTGGTTATTATGAAACATAGATGTCTCAAGGCCATAAAAGCTCTAATTTTGATTTTAAATGTCTAAAAATAGCCAAATATACACTAACAAACTAAGTGTGGTAAAACTGACAAAGACACTGTGAAAATGGGTCGTGTATCAAAATTAAGTCCTATATAATGGAGATTACACTATACATAACATGTTAAAACTAAGGCACAATAAAGATATAATATAATACAATAAATAACATCAACTAGATGTGATCTTGTGCCTAAAACAAAAATTGGAACTATAATATAGTATTGAATAAGTAATAATAATGGAAAGATCAAGATAAGTGAGTAAAACTGATACACTTAAGCACTTCTAACCAGATATTGAGGTTGGAAACAAACTTTAGAGTTGATTGGACTAAAACCTTGAAATATGACTATGATCTGGGAAAGGAAAAAAATTAACGCATTATCGATTATGACTTGAGATATAATTGACCACCAATTGTGACATTCTGCTACTAATTCTAACCTTAAATTATTTGATTCAATGGAGATAGATGGTCAAGATCCTAGCTTTACTTCACAGATTTGATGGGCATAATTGTTTTAAATTGATCTTTTTTATAAACCTAATTCGCCACAATGTTCTAATAATAGAACATGTGAAAGGGTTAGTGGCTCAGGGTTCCCTCTTGGGGGTTGCAACTACATATCTTATACATTTTAGAATCAAAGCTTAATGTAGTTCTAGTGATTATGACTGTTCCCAGCCAAATGAGAGAAATGACTTCACCTCCTCTCCCTAGATAGTCAAATGCAACTATATATTTCTCTATGACCTCCTTTGGTACAAGATGAGGTGACACAAATCTTGGAATAGTGATGAAATATAGGCTCAATGTGCAGACCTCTAGATAAGACTTGGTAAATGCACTTGAAAGACTTGGCTTGTAAGAGATCTGGATGATAAGAGATTCAAAGATATAAAATGACTAAGGATACATTTGTATATATAGGGTTATTTAGAACACATACGCCTAAAGGCCAACCCTTAGAGATAGCGATAAACGTTAATCAAGGCACATGAGATCAAGCTAAGGCGAAAATGACCCACAAAAGTAAAAGGCTCAAAACAAAGATCAAGCTAATTAGTGAACTATCGATTGTGACCCAACAGATATAAAGGCTCAAAACAAAGATCAAGTTAAATAAGGGATTATTGACTTGGATCTTGGTTCTAACAACTAACATATATGAGGTGTTTATGAGGAAATTTGGATGTCTTAAGGTTACAAAAGGTCTAATGATGGTGGAAAGTGTCCGAAAATAACTAAATGTCCATTAATAAGCCAAGTGATAAATCATGACAAAAACACAATGAAAAATAAATTTGTATCAAAATTAGGTGTTTAAAGAGAGAGAAGAGAATAAGAAAGAAAAACAATAAAAAACTTGACAAAGTTGCCAATAAAAACCTAATGTAGACCAATAAGTCATACATACAATTATACACTTAATAATTACTCTTCAATTAAAATTAGGTGTCTACATAATCATGTTAAAAATTAAATTGCTAATATTCAATTATATAAAATATTATTATCTATTTAACATTTTTTGTGAAAAAATATAAATTTAATATATGAATACTATCATTGTGAATGTACAAAATTAATTATCTTAAATATAATCAACTAAAAAATATTTAAAAATATAAATTTCAAAACACCTAATCAACTAAAAAATATTTAAAAATATAAATTTCAAAACACCTAATTTTTTATGTTTACGTAATCTATAACAAACCCACATAAATACCTAATTTCTTAAATAAATACCTAATTTTTTTTAAAGATATATAAATTAATTATGATTACACCTTTCATACATTAAAAAGCTTCTTCACACATTGTCTAGATATTCTCCATAAGAAGAAAAATGACTCCCTTCACTCCCATGGGCTCCACGACATGTGACCCAAACTAACAAAACTTGACAAAATAGTCCACGTTCCTTACCTTCCCTTAGCGGACCCAAAATTTACCCAAGTGCTAAGGGCTGCACATAAAAGTAATGAGAGTACAATTATTTGGCAAAAGAATTGAAAAAAATAAGTTGAATAAGCCAAATAAATTTATTTCATTCCTACCACTCAATAGGATTTTAGATACCATATTTTAAAAAAAACATAAATATATTACAATATTTAATATGATTTATGATTTTTTTTGGATTGATATGAGGGTCAATAAGGCCCCTCCCCTATACATATAAAGTTTGGAAAAAGGAGGTTGTTAATAGTACACATTAAATCATTTCAAAGTATATTTTTAAATAAAGAGTAGTCTAATAAAAATTTAGGAATAAATTTCACAAAGATGTGATAAATTAAATACGGAGTATCAATTGAGATGTTATTATATCAAAAAGAGATCAAACAAAAAAGTACCAAATATTATAAATTATGGTAGAGTTATACACAATATCTGAGTATGGTAATAAAGTATAGGTCAAACTCCTGCTACAAAGATGGCACCCACCTCATCATCTTTAGCCCCATGCACCTACCCTGATGACAAAATTTGATTATAGCCAATCCTCTCATAATAACCAAGCCTTGGAATGTCTTGAGTTGGGTCGTGCGTGAAGGGTTTCTTAGCAGTCTACTTCCAAGTCCAGCCACCACACTTCAACACTTGCTTGCCTTCCTCTCATGTCATTTTTGCTAGGACAAAAACACCACCCAATCCAACATCATCCACCAATGATTGTAAGCACTTCTGCATGTGGATAAAGACTGTGTGGTGGGTGACTCGTTTTGGTCTTGAAGCCCCCTCCCCAACTTGGTTGTCGTTCACATCCTACAATGTCACCTCTACACCTTGGTCATTGCAAAAGTCCACCAAAAAACATGTTGCCAACACCAATTTCCTCAACTCAAATTTTCACATAATTTTCTCGGAAGAAGGTAGAGGAGTGAAGAAACTGTCCATGGAAGAAGTTGGGTCCAAGACCCCTACATCCCCTCCATCACATTCAACCATGAATTATGTAGTTTCACATATTTGGTTTCCAAATATCTGAAAGTAGAGAGGGATTAAACCGAAACATCAAGAACCCAAAAATGGAAGAGAGGAGCCATCCTACACCACTAGTTTGTCAAGCCAAAAGGGTCTCCACCACCTTGCATAAGATGTTCCCATCTTTGATGATGCGAAGTAGATTGCTTGTAAAGATTGATGCTATGTCAGCGTTCATTTTGTTCCTTCAAACACCTTGCATATATTATGGTCCTACATTGACTTTCACCACATTCAAAACCTCCATACTTGGCATCCAAAAAATCAATCAAAGCCTACGATAAAAAATGCCATCCCTAAAATCCATCTCCCATTGTTGAGAGTCAGGGTCGATCAAAGCCACATTTTATAGCGCAAAATTCATTTTGTAACCGCCACCACTATCCAGAGCCTTCTAAACAATTCCAAAAGATGTTCTTCACCCTATCAATTTTCCCATTTAACCTAAAGCTCGCAAATCTTGTGTATCACATTAAGCCCATTCACACACGGTGGGGTTTTATGCGAAATCATTCTGGGAATAATAGCCCCCAACATTAAAGCCAATGAGTAATATGAAAAGATTGTTATCCTAAAGGCTTAGAATTGATCAATCAATTCAAGCCCTGACCACCTTTCTAATTGATTATCCATGATATGGTCCCTCCTTTGATCAATCCCCTAGTTTTTTAGAAAATTTACTTGTGGATTAGTTGATAAACCACAATGATAATTCATCCAAAATTGGCCACGCCATACTGAGAATGTTGTTTAGCCTCCAAGCCTCCATTTGACGATTGTGAATGGCTTCCACAATGAGCTTGGATTCCCCTTCAATTCCCAGGTTCTCAATGCCACATTGTCGAGCCAATTGAATACTCAAGACCACCACTTGAGCTTCTACCTCATTGTTCGTGTCGTCTTATAATTTTATCGACAAAGCCTTGATGAGAGAGTCAATGTAATCCCTAATACTGCACCCAACCACTTATGCTCCTAGATTCCCTTTAGCTATGTCATCAAAATTCAACATAAAATGACTATAGGAAAAGGAATCCAAGAGACAATAATGTTAGCATGATATATATATATATATATATATATATAATTGATTAATGAAGGATTAAATAAGCCTATATTCATTTGGGACATAAAATCTCATTGTCTAAGTTGTTTTAAAATAAATATATTTACTCAATCATTATAAAATTTAGTGGACAATTTAATTTATATATTAATTGCTAGTAAAACATAACTATATATTACAAGAGGATAATTTAATTTATATATTAATCGGTGGTAAAGCATAAATATATATTACAATTGTTAATTAGAAGTCCATAGTAGGGTCCTATAGATAACCAATTACTTAAATGCTAAAAACAAATAGTAGTTCATTTGTAAGACATAAGTTAGGCACAATGTATATCTCTATTCTTTATTGTAGTTAATTTGTCTTTATTTTTTTGAATGTAAGTATAGATTAGGTATTGAATGAATTACAGATTCACGAGACCAAGAAGACCAAAGAGATTATGGGTCAATTGAATCTTGAAACTTCGATTTATATATTTTAATACAAATATATTGACTCGATCATTATAAATTTTAGGGGATGATTTAATCTATATATTAATCATTGTTAAAATGTAAATATATATTACAATTGTTAATTAGAAGTCATGGTAGGGTCCTATAGATAGCCAATTACTTTAACGCTAAAAACAAACAATAGTTCATTTGTAAGACATAAATTAGGCATAGTGTCTATCTCTATTTTTTATTGTAGCTAATTTGTCTTTGTTTCTTTGAATGTAAATATAGATTAGGTATTGAATGAATTACAGATTCATGAGGCCAAGAAGACCAAAAAGTTTATGGATCAATTGAATCTTGAAATTTCAATTTATATATTTTAATATAAATATATTTACTCAATCAATATAAAATTTAGGGGATAATTTAATCTATATATTAATCACCATTAAAACGTAAATATATATTACAATTGTTAATTAGAAGTCATAGTAAGGCCCTATAGATAGCCAATCACTTCAATGCTAAAAACAAATAGTAGTTCATTTGTAAGACATGAGCTAGGAATGGTCTCTATCTCTATTCTTTATTGTAGTTACTTTGTCTTTATTTTTAATCTATCTCTATTCTTTATTGTAGTTACTTTGTCTTTATTTTTAAATTTTATGAGATCAAAGAGTTTATGGGATAATTGAATCTTGAAATTTTAATTTATATATTAGTATTTACTAAAGGCTTAAATTAATTTTAATGTAAAGATACAAAGTAATTGTCCATTGTTAAATTAAAATTATATATATCTTTATATTTTAAAATTAAAGTACATTTTTTGGTTTTGCTTTCACATAGAATTTGTGTGGCAATAGATTCATTCCCTCTTTTAGTATTTTTGACTTGAATTTTTTAAATGAAAAATGGTTCTTTTGGGGGACTCGACTCTGTGTCTTATGAAATACAACAGATTTTCACTAATCTTTTGAGTTGATATTTTATATCAAATATAGATATGCTTGCTTTAATCATGAAGAGCTAGGACGTAGTTTTTTTGTTACTAACAAAATTATTGTTCTATCTGATGTCACTCTTCAGATTCAAACTCACACTAATAAAGTTTGCTTAGAGCTTAACCATCTTCAGCGTTTGCTCGACCACTAGGGAAATGCCCCGTGTGTGGTTAACTGTGAACCCCCTGAGCCACCACATTATCCTACGCCTCCCCAAGGGCAAGGGTGTGGTCTATACTAGTAGCATTCCAGAACTAGACACATGAGTCATTCTCCTCATTGATCACCACCTCAATGGTCTTCCCCGCAACGTAGTGCTCAAAGTGGCTCTTTCAGATCTGGGAGTGATAGCAGGAGTTAAGACCCTCCTCCCCCGAATCATGATGGTGACAACATGGGTTGGGGTCCTTCCCCCAAGAAAAATTTATGCGAGTGGCTCTGGGAATCTCTCTTGAAAGACAAAGATGATAAATTAGAAGCTCAATAAACTAACGACTAGGAGCCCTTAACTGTGGACGAGAATCCACCTGCTTTGAGAGGATGGGGTGATAAGCTTCAGGACCCACCGTCTCCACCGCCTCCCCCCGACTTCTATATTTGTTACCACTGCTTAATTGTCCTCTTTATTGCTTTTTGTTCCTTTGCTCTTTGTGCTTCACTATTAAACTATTGATATGATTTATTTATTTTTGTGGTCATTTATTGACCATCTTTTGGACCTTTCCTGAAATGTTTTCTCCGTTGATATGACTTGGGTCGTGCAGTGTGACTTCTCCACCATTTTTTTGTATAATTACCGTTATACTATAATCTTATTTGATTAAATATAAATACGCTTTTCAAATATATATATATAAGAATTAAACATACCCTAACTAAACATATTTCTTTATTTTTAATTATTAGAAATAATTTATCTTTATTTTTAAATTTAATATTCTTTTTAAAAAAAAATATTAATAATAATAAAATAAAATAAAATATTGTATGTTTTAAAATATGAACTAACCATGTTGTACTAAACTTTAATATATAAGCATAAATTACCACGTTCCATAGACTTTAATATATAAGCATAACTTAAGCAATAAATCTTGGAACTTAGATTCATAGTTAATTTATTTATTAATAATCATTACAAACCTAAATTGGCTCTTAAATAAATTTAATACAATTGCTAAATTGAATGGTCATAGGTTCTATATAAGGAACTTTATACTCCAATGCTAAAAACAAATGATAGTATATCTTGGTTCTTGTCTTGATTTATTTCTTTATTTTTAAATTTATGTATTCTCTTTTATTAAGAAATTTTGCATGTTCTAAGCCATGGGCTAAAAATGCTCCAGTAGACTTCACTTTATAAGCACAGATTAGGCATTGAATCATTGGAACTTCAATTCATAACTAAGGGTCAGCGCAAGTTCTATAATTCCATCGGATTGGACCCAATTCTGCAATTGGGGGCGTCTGATCTCTTCTCTGTTCCATCTCTTCCTCAACAATGGAGATTGATGGCAGCTGTAGCAGTGAATATGTGCCCAAGAACATACTCATCACAGGGGCAGCAGGCTTCATAGCCTCCCATGTGGCCAACAGGCTTGTGAGAAAATATCCACATTACAAGATTGTGGTATTGGACAAGCTGGACTACTGCTCCAATCTGAAGAACCTGAAACCATCAAGGTCTTCACCCAATTTCAAGTTTGTGAAGGGAGACATTGGCAGTGCAGATCTGGTGAATTACCTGCTCATCACAGAGAAAATTGACACCATCATGCACTTTGCAGCCCAAACCCATGTGGACAATTCATTTGGCAACAGTTTTGAGTTCACCAAGAACAACATCTATGGCACCCATGTCCTTCTAGAAGCATGCAAGGTCACTGGACAGATTTCAAGGTTCATCCATGTCAGCACAGATGAAGTTTATGGTGAAACAGAGAAGGACGCCATTGTGGGTAACCATGAGGCTTCTCAGCTGTTACCCACAAATCCTTACTCTGCAACCAAGGCAGGAGCTGAGATGCTGGTCATGGCCTATGGGAGGTCCTATGGCTTGCCTGTGATTACGACGAGAGGGAATAATGTATATGGGCCCAATCAGTTCCCTGAGAAGCTCATACCCAAATTCATTCTTCTGGCAATGCAAGGTAAGTCACTTCCTATCCATGGCGATGGATCCAATGTGAGAAGTTATTTGTATTGTGAGGATGTAGCCGAGGCATTTGAGGTTGTTTTGCATAAGGGTGAAGTTGGGCATGTCTATAACATTGGTACAAAGAAGGAGAGGAGGGTTATAGACGTAGCTAAGGATATCTGTAGGCTTTTTTCATTGGATGCACAGAAGGTTATTAAGTTTGTAGACAATAGGCCTTTCAATGACCAGAGGTATTATTTGGATGATAAGAAACTCAAGGATCTGGGGTGGTGTGAGAGAACAAAATGGGAAGAAGGCCTGCAGAAAACAATGGAGTGGTACATTAGCCACCCTGATTGGTGGGGTGATGTTTCTGGGGCTCTTTTGCCTCATCCAAGAATGCTTACAATGGCAGGAGTCGAGAAATATACAGAAGGGCATGATGGGGTTGAAATGGTTTCCACCAATGCTGTTCAAGTGAGTAGCATGGTTGATCCCTCAAAGAGCCTAATTCAGAAGCCTGCCTTGAAGTTTTTGATCTACGGACGTAATGGCTGGATTGGTGGGCTTCTAGGGAAGATATGTGAGAAGCAGGGCATAGCCTTTGAGTATGGAAGTGGCAGATTGGAGAATCGGTCCCAGATCGAGATGGACATAGAGAATGTTAAGCCTACTCATGTTCTAAATGCTGCAGGTGTGACAGGTAGGCCTAATGTTGACTGGTGTGAATCTCACAAGCCTGAGACCATCCGGACCAATGTGGCAGGTACTTTGAATTTGGCTGATATCTGCAGGGAACATGATTTTTTGCTTGTGAATTTTGCAACTGGTTGTATTTTTGAATATGATGATGCTCACCCTGAGGGAAGCGGTATTGGATTCAAGGAGGAAGACAAACCCAACTTCATTGGCTCCTTTTATTCCAAAACGAAGGCCATGGTAAGAATTCTTATTTGATCTAGAATGATTTTGTACCATAAATTATCTGCCTATTGTATCTTTTTTCGAAAATGTTTGGACAAAGCCCTAATTTGATTTCAGTCAACCGTTTTGTGTAGCCTTTCTTTTCAAAACTACATCCTATGACTATTGTATCGATTTTGTTCATATTTGTGGCATATTGTATATTAGAATGTGTAATAGCATTGTTCATGGTCTGCTCTGCCTTTTCTGCATTGTTCATTAGCCTATTTTCAACATATTTGATCAAATTTTGATATTGTATTGATCTTTCTGACGTTTGAGTTGAGTGAGAATTTATCTCCAACATTGCTCGTGAGTTGATCCTTGTTTCTGGATTCAGGTCGAAGAACTCTTGCATAATTATGAGAATGTTTGCACTCTCCGGGTTCGAATGCCTATCTCATCAGACCTGAGCAACCCCCGCAATTTCATCACAAAGATCAGCCGATATAACAAAGTTGTGAATATACCAAATAGCATGACAATCCTCGATGAGTTGCTGCCACTGTCAATTGAGATGGCAAAAAGGAATTGCACTGGCATATGGAACTTCACAAACCCTGGCGTTGTGAGCCATAATGAGATTTTGGAGATGTACAGAGATTATATTGATCCTAGTTTCAAGTGGGCAAACTTCAGTCTCGAAGAACAAGCAAAAGTGATAGTTGCTCCCCGGAGTAATAACGAGCTGGATGCGACTAAATTGAAGACAGAATTTCCACAGTTGCTTTCAATAAAAGATTCACTCTTGAAATACGTCTTTGAGCCCAACAAGAAGAAAGAGTTGGCAAATGGAGTATAGAACATGTTTGGCCTCTATTCTTCGCAAAGGCGGGGGCTATTCATTAGGTCTCGTGGTTCTTGGGATTAATTTTTATCTTCAATGGAATCTGCTTAACTAATAGGATACATCTAGGCAGGTTCTACTATTCTTGCACTGTGCGAGATTCTACATTCTAAAATTGCTAGGTAATTTATAGTTTTCATATCACTGAAACCCTCATTGCAGGAAGCTAGGTAATTTATAGATTTCATATTACTGAAACCCTCATTGCAGGAATTGTTAGGGTATGTTCATTCCTTTATTGTTTAAGACTGATTCCATCTGGGCCGACACAACATTTGCCGAAATTAAGACTTTTGATGTTATTTCCTATTTAATAAATGTACCTTTACTGCACATGCAGTTGTTTATCGTTTACATGTTCATGCTACTTTTGCAGTATAGTCTGAAGGACCTCAGCCTGATGGTTGATTCTGTTCTTTTATATTAATTCATGTATCTTATCCATAAAGATAAGGGATACGTGCAATAAAATTCATTACTGTTGTTTATGCTTTCTATAATGCAATACATTTCATCTGTGTATCATCTAGAGGATTTATAATGTCAGAGCATAATTTGTAATTTTGACTCCAGAATATTGTTTAATATGCAATGGAAATGCCATGTTTCTTAGTCCAGTTCAATGTTTAGTGTGACAAAATCTTTCTCTTGTTGAAATTATCTCTGCCCAAAATTTAGGCCCTTGTCATTAAGGGCATTATTAATTTATATCTCCTGATTGCTACTTTCATTCCGTGATATAAAGCTTGACAATCACCAGTACCTTTTTTTTAATTACTTACCAAGTATATCTAGTTGGAGAGATCTAACACCTTAATCAAAGCATTCAAGGTCAGGGTGGTAACCATTAACATCGATCACATATAAAGCCCTAATTCTCTTTGGCCTTTTATTATAACTATACTATCAAATCATTCAAGGTCAGGGTGGTAAGCATTAACATCGATCACAGATAAAGCCCTAATTCTCTTTGGCCTTTTATTATAACTTGACTCATTTTTTCCCTTGACAGTTTGCTTTTGAATCTAGGCAACTGTGCGTCGTGGTGCAAAGGATGGAGTTGGAGTTAAACTTAGTACATACTAAAAAGCCTGAAGTCAGACCCTCTGTCATGCCTTACATTGCATCTTAGTCTACTTTACTCGTGTAGTTTTAAAAAAAAGACCAAGTGGAAGAGCTTTCTGGCAAGGCAGTCGGCAGAGGGCTCATATATCTCATACAACATCTGCATTCTCGTTGTATCTTCCTACTGTCTCTCAGCATTATTGCAGGCTCATTTTGCCTTCCATGAATTTTTGAAGTGTAGTTAGTATAAGCATTTTAATGTGGGTTTTCCCTGTTCCTGACCTTAATGCTTCTTTTACAATTGGCCTTGCATCTTTATTGCTGTTTGTGCCTGTAAATTATTTCACAAAGGGCAGTTAATATTGTGCTTATTCCATCTCCAATAACAAGACCATGTGTCCTTAATATGTATTGACCCATGGGTTTATGCAGCCATAGGAATGCTTTTTCTTCATCTTCTATAACTGTAGTCCATTAGATGTTCTTAAATATATTCCTACTGGATTCATTCAAACTAAGATATGCTGGATCATGAGCCGAGTTAATATTTTTGGATATGGTGATGTTTTTAAACATTATTGGGAACAATGGGGATAATGGGCAATTTTGAGATGTGGTGATAACATGAAGATGTAAATTACTTGCTGTCAAGGCAAAATGATATTGCCAGACTTTTGATCTTTAATCTTGTTATGTGATACAGATATTGACAATATACTTTTTGAGAATCTTGTATGAGGTTATGTTCCTTCTAATTTGAGAATTTTCTTTTTAGAGTCTTGATAGGTGGACTTTTGTGGTTCTCAAGTGTTTATTGTGCTTGCCTTCGCCTTTTACAAATGCTATTCTGCCTGATTTTATAGGGATTTTTATCTTCCTCTTCTATAGCTGTGGTCCATTACAAGTTCTTAAATATATTAATTGGATCCATTCAAACTAAAACTAGTCGGATTTTGAGCTGTTGAATTTTTGGAGAAGGTGATGCTTTGTTGAATGTTATGGGAAACAATGGCTGTCTTATTGGCATATTGGCAATTTAAAGATGCGGTGGAACATAAAGATTTGGAAACAATGGCTGTCATATTGGCAATTTCAAGATGTGTTGGAACATAAAGATTCAATTTAGTTGGTAGCAACATGGATATTACATCTTTTATCTTCTCAAGTGATACAAATTTTGACAATATGCTTTTTGGGAGTCTTGTATGAGGTTATGTGTTTTTTTATTTGGAGAGTGTTCGACTTTTGAAATGCTAGGGTTTTTGTATAGGAACTGCGACAACCAAGAAATCAAAACCAAAATAGCTAGACAAAGGAACCGTGATATTTTTAGAAGTGGTATTATAGCTTTGCTTATTGGCTCAATTTCCAGGTACATAAGAAGCAAGAAGTTTCCTGGTAGAACTCAGAGCTCAGAACAATGAACTTGTAAATGATCAATTTCTTGGTGTCATGAACTTTGCAAAGTTGCCTGGTAGAACTCAGAGCCCAGAACACTGAACTTGTAAATGATTTCATGAACTTTGCTTTAGTCTGCTTTGGTCCTCGGGTTGGATTCCAAAATAGCTCTCGTGCAAGAAACTTTGATCTTCACATTAACAAGTCTTTCTTGGCTTCCCTGCACCCAAATTTCCATTCAAGGACAAATTTGGCTGCTTTGCAAAGGCCAAACCAGCCAAATGCTTTCATTGTCTCCAAATGTTTTGCACACAGATCAGATTCTCGAGTTATTTTATTAAAAACCATCAAAAAATTATGGAAATAATATACTCTGAAAGATTAAGGTTTCATTTGCCTCTAACAAGATTCTGTGTGCATGGATGGACATTCCTTATTTGTTCTATATCTTTTTCTTTTCGATTTCGTTCTCAAAATGCAAATGCAACTTATTAGTTTGCAAGAACTTCACATCTGAACCTGCTCACGAATTCTGCTTGACCAAACCCTTTGTCAGTTTGGATCCTCGGGAGTCTGTAGTGACCTCCAAGTATTGTGCAGAACTAGCAAATAAGAGCTCTGTATACTATTGATTGGTTAGAGCTCTTGTCAAGCCATTAAACATTTTGACCCTGAGATTCACTACAATTTTTTTTATATATTACATGAGGGAATTTGGGCCCTCACGCAAGTTTAAACTGGATTATCTACAGATTCAATAGTCAATACTCCTGGCAATATTACAAAAATGTTACCGACAGATTATAAGTCGGTTGGTCAAGTCTGAACAACAGCTAAAAAAAACAAAGTAAAACAAGAATTTGAAGCTAGAATATCTCAGAAAGATGCAGCCCCAACTAAAAACGATACCAAACTAAGGTAGGGTTCCCATGTTTGAAGTTACTGCCAGTATAAATTTGGTAAATGCAGTCCCATATATATGAAAATGCATTATTGTCGTTTAAGAAAAAATCTTCCTAAAATTTCTTCCAAGCAACGGCGTCGGAAATGACTTTTGGTGGGAGGCACAAATTTTTTTCTACCTGCTTAAAATTTCTTATGCTTATCACATGACATACTAATATGTGATTCATTCCCAAAAGTTTCCTCCAATATTTTGTTCTGAGTATTCCAACATAGTAAAATAATTCATGAGACCACTTCCACATGACCTTGAATTTTCTCAGTAATTCCTGCAAAGAAATTTTAAAAGTGCATGGGATCATACATAATAATAAGCTCATATAATCAGTATCCCTTTGAAAACAATTAGCTAGCCCCCAGCATGGAACCCATATACAAGACACAAAGGAATAAAGTGTTTGATTTTTAGTCTTTCAGATAAAAATGATTTAAGCAACCTATAGGGATCTGCGACCTCAAACTAATAAATCATATCTAAAACTAATCTGCTAATTGATAAAAGGACCATTGGATTAAGTTGCATCCCTTGCCAGCTCCTCTAAGACATCCACATCACCCAAATAATCCAAGTCTCCAAACACGCCTAAGGATTAATGCGAATGCATTTTATCAAAGATAATAAGTTTTTCTAAATTTCTCTATGGATTAACATTCTTAATAATTATTTCTTCAACCCCCTTCAAAGTCATTGTTCCACATTAGTAAAGAAATTAGCGGGTTTATTAATCTTCCAATATCAATGCTTGAATGAAATTACAAAGAATAAGGGAAGAATAGAACAATGTTTATAATTAGCATCAAGTCTTCTTCATTCTCTAAATTTCAAATATTAAATTCAACTGCAAGCTTGAGACCTCGGAGGAGCGCAAAAGCTTCCACAATATTATAAGAAGCCCAAGGGATGTTAATTGCAAAAAAAAGAAATATTGCCCTCACTATTTCTTATAAGACCACCTACTCCATAAATATTAGGGTTACCTTTCGATGCCCCATCAAAATTCAGCTTGACTAAATTCTCTTTCGAAACCATCCACATAGCTTTAGATATCGGGTTACCAATCCTTTGAGAAGGAAGAGAATTCTTTTTGAGCAAGTTCCATTTAATAAGATGTCTTTCCTCACCCACAATCTACTTTTTTGGCAAAGGAACTTTTGCTCGAAAAACGTCTTGAAAGAGATTTTCAAATTCTTCGGGAAAAGGTCTTCAAGAATGTCGATGCCTCTAAAACTTATGTTATTTCTTTCTCTCCACAAATTCCAAGCAATCAGTGAAGGTGACCACAAATTACAAATTTGTTCTCCATCCCCTTCAAATCGACCACTCAAAACCTCTTGAATAAAGCTCGACACAATCCAAGATTGCTTCATTTTATTGAAAAACCACATCCACACATTCTACGAAAACAAGGAATGAAGACAAATATGATCTAGAAAATGACAAAAATAATACTTTGAAGGTCCTTGATACCCAATTCTATGTTATCCATCCCAAAAATGGGATTTTTTTCATAGAAAATCAAAGGAAAGCATTAGCTTTTAGAATACTCACCAAACACCAAACCTTATCTATTGGGCAAGGAGGAGCATCAATATTCCCAATGAGCTTCAAATAACCTTGTTTAACTAAATACTCTCCAGAAGAGTGACTCGCACATTTCAAAGAATCCTCATGATTAGAGATACCAAGAGGTTGAGAAAGAAGAAAGTTGCGGAAAGAGGAAATTAGGGGAAAAGAAACACAAGGAGCCCCCAAAAAAGAATCTTTCCAAGACCTTTGCAAAACCCAACACTGATGATTTTCTGCCCTTTATAAACACACCCCAGACATTAAAAAAGCAGTGTTCCAAAACCTTAAAAGAAGGATGAGGGAAAATAGGTCCGAAGGAAGACCAAACTTCTCTTCTGAAAGGGGCCTTCTCACAATTATGTGTGTCCAAGCAAAGATAATCAACGAGAACAAATCTACACTAATCAAAAAATAATTCAAATATGAAAACTTTTCATCCAATTTTCTACAGTAAAGAATCTATTTGGATCATCAGAATCCAAATATTTGCTTCTAAGTATCAAACTCCAAATAATATTTTGTACCCTATAAGCTTCCAAATTAAGGGAGAATGAGTTTTTAATTCCCACTTCACCTTTTGATTTGAGTTTACAAACTTCCTCCAATTTCAATAGAGCAATTTTTCTAGAGTCATTAGCTCTATTCCATAGAAAAAACTTCATAAAGACTCAACACATTCCGGAGCTAGAGTAACCAACATGAGGTAGACAAGGATAACTTGAAGAACAAGAGTGTATATATTTTAATATGTATAATCTAGTACATATGTACTTGCTTATGTTCCTCTATGTTGTAGTGATTTCTAAGCCAAACACAACTCTAACTTGTTAAGTCTATGCATATTAGACTAGACAATATATGGTAGAGAGAGGAGAGGAGGTATTAACACAAACTCCACAAAATTCAATCATAATTTATATATAATATATATAAACAACTTGCAATCAAGAAAGTGTTATTAAGATGACAACCATGAGGCAAGGGGACCCATAAAGCACCACACGGATTATTGTGTTAGCACTAGAGAAGAGGTCACTAACACCATCATTACATGGGAAAAGTGAGGTTAGTTTTATGCTTCCTACAATAACTTTAACATTGAGAGAAGTGTTTGAAAGCTCTTTTGTATTTCCCAGTGTATGTTATTAGAAACAAGAAATGGGAAACCACAACATAAATGAAAACATGAAAATAAATGGAATCAGTTAATTGGGTTGCAAATTAACACTCTAGACTGCTTTCAAAAATTTAAAAATCTATCCAAATCATTCTTTATATTTCATTTGGACTCGAAATCGATCCAAAGACATTCATAGAATGTATTCAAAAACTTGAATAGAATTTGGATGGACTTTCAAAAATATAGGAAATTTATATAGTGTTCATTTGCAACCCAGGCAATCACTTCCACAAGAATGGGGGTAGAGAAGTTGCAGGTAAGAAACACATCTTCCATATATATATATATATATATATATATATTCTAGGATAAAGATTCACCCCTTGCCTTGATTCAGGTTTGGGTACAATTTGGATCCAATTGCAAATTTGTCTAGGGTTTGTCTTGGATGCCTTGAATTCACTTGAGGTCTTTTGTTGAAGATCCCAGGTGAACCTAAGTCATTTAGGGTGGACCTTAGATGAATTTACAACAACCCTGAGAAGAACCCACACGTTTTTGCATTTTTTTCACAATGAGACTTAAAGCAATGAAAAAAATATACTTATAAGCCCTTAAAGTTGTTAAAAACTTAGGGTTGCTCAGCATCAGGAATTTTTGCTTTCCAACAATGAGCAATTCTTGAAGAACAAATATGAAGCCCTTAAAGGGCTCGATTTTGAGGATGTCTTTCAACACTTAAAATTTATGAATTGTTACTCATGGAATGTTTGGGGTCTTACAGACTTAGTTCGTAAATACGTGGTGAGAGGTTTCAGGAAAAAGTTTGCAAATATGGGCATTCTCTACTTACATGAAATTAAGGGGGCGATTTCCTTCTCTGCAGTGTCAACAAAGTAATTTGGCCTGATAGTTTAGTGTTGATAAACAATCATGACTTGGGTCATGGTGACCTTATGATATTTCTATGAAATGGTGGCCACATCTTGTGAATTATCATTGTGATCCTTTACATTGTTTCATTTGGGCCCTTTTCAATATTGAGAACTACTCTTTTGGCATCATTAATGTTTATGCCTCAAATGATGTGTATGAAAAGATAGTTTGTGGTGATGGATTGCCAATTCATTCCCTGAAATCCACTGGGTAATATGCAGTGACTTCAATATGGTGAAATAACATGTTGACAAGATTGGCATTCTACCAATGAGATGGATTGTCGATGAAAGAGAGGTGTGACTTTTCATGCAAAATAAGTTTGGGTTTTATGACCCCAACATCGGTCATCATCCCACATCTAAAGTTTGGTACACTTAGACCAACCTTCAAAATGATCTAGTCGCATGCTAAAATGGCTTGATCGGGCTATGTTATCTACTCTACTATACTTCTCCTTTGACAGTACTTTTTCCCTATAGGTAGAAGCCTTGTTGGTTTTTTCCTTTCTAACCATTCATCTATCTGCTTTTGCATTCTCTAGTAGTTCAAAAAACCCAAAATCCAAAAAACTCATTTTTTTTTTAATATGGTCCTATTGGATCATGGTCCCACCATGGCCCACATTAAGTGGGTTTGGAACTTGGTTCCCTGACCTACTCAACAACCAAGCTAGATTCAATGGTGGGTTGATGTACTCAATCAGATGGTTAGATTTCTTCAGATGTATAGGATCCAGCTGGCCAAGATACAATGGCACTCTTACTTTGTCACCTCCTAAAGCTAAGTCATGAAGTGGCATCACTTGAGCACAACCACTTCAAAGAAATTATGTAATTGCAGGTGATTAGATTGAGGCAAAATATCTAAATTATAGACATGTACAATACTCGAGGAGCTCAAATTTGAGCATGTTTCCACTGGCTCAAAGTGAGGGATAGAGTTTCCAATGATTTTTTTCAAATTCTCAAAGCCACGACTCCTTCCCAGCAGATCAAAGTCATCTAGGAGAATGGTCACCACCTTAGTAAAAAGGTCAAATCCTTTGCTAAACATTACCAATAGGTTTCATAGCTCAGGTACCTTCCATGGAGCGACAACAAGCTCTTGACTAACCTTTTAGTTGTTATGAACAAAGTCACTCCTACTCAAAGGGTTGCATGTGATAAACAACTCTTTTTTAAGGATTTATTTGAGATAATTATGCAAATTGTTAATGACAAATCCCCTTGTTGTTATTGCTTTCCTTGTGAATTTTATAAAAAAATGTGGGACATTGTTGGCCCTGATCCATATCAAGTCCATCTTGAAGCCTTCCAAAGATAGTCCTTGGGCCTGAATATTAACAAAGGGCACAATAAATTCATCCTGAAAGTTGGTGACCTTGAATTAATATGCAATTGGAGGCCTATCACTTTTCTTAATGTCTCCTACAAGATTATCACTAAATATTTAGCATTTCAAGTTCATCACCTTCTGCCTTTGATTATTCAACCTAACAAACAGGGTTCATCCAAGGCAAATATATCCTGGATAATGTTATTGTTGTATGGAAAAAGCATGGAATGGGCTCGTTTCTCCAATTAGAAGGCCATGTTTATCAAAAATGACTTCAAAAAAGCATATAACCATATAGAGTGGCCATTCATTCTGGTTAATGTTACAAGATATGGGATTTGGCCCAACCTTCTTGCAATTGGTTCACATGTTTTTGCTGATGTTTCTCCCTTTATTTCCATTAATGGAGTTAGCTCAGAGTAATTTGATCTTTTCAGATCCATTAGGCATGGTTTCCCACTAGCTTTGACTATTTATATTCTTGTTGCTGAAGGTTTGGGCTATCTCCTTGCCAATGCCTAATCTCGAAGCCTTGTTTGCGGCATTTCCTTGCCTGCTGAAGAGCCCTTGAAAATTCTTAATGGGCATTTCATAGATGATTCCTTTCTCATTCTCATTGAGGATAAAGCTAATATTCCTAATTCCATGCTTTGTTTTGATATTTTTTGTCTTGCTTTTGGCTCTTCTATCCAATCGCATAAAGGCTAGTGCTACAGACAATCTTTCCTCCCCCGCCTCCTTGGTTGGCTCTTTATGAGTGGAAATTAATCCAGCATGATGAAATTTTAAGTTTTTGGGTATCCCTTTTGCCTTCTAGGCCTCCTCCTTTAGTCTTTGGCAATATGCGGTGGACAGGGTGGAAAATAAGTTGTTGTATTGGATCACCAAACCCTTATCACTAGCTGGTATATTCCAAATTCACTTTAAAGTTCTTGCAGCCACCCATGTGTATTATTATTCTTGTTGGGTACCTTCCAAGTACTTAGTCCAAAAAAATTAAAAAATGCTCAGATATTACATATGGGCTAACCCCTCCATTGGTAAAGGTTTCCATAGGGTGACCTAGAATATTGTTGTCTTCCCCAGGAGCCGGGTGATATAATATTAATAGATGTTTCTTGTCAAAGTTTGGCTCTTTGTGTCAAATAGATTATCCATGCCATTGAATGAAAAGAAGCCTTGAAGATGCTCATTCATAATTGTATTTCTCATGGATCCCCTTAAAAGCATGCAGTATGGAAAGGTCATGTATGGATAACCTCCTTATTCTCATTGCCCATGTGAAAGTTGTGGGGTCTTTTGTAATAAAACATATATGAAAGCTTGGGAAAAAGGTGAACCTTGGTTATTATGGAGTGACTTTGGGTTTAAATATAGCCTCTCCATCAATCAACACTCCATATGTTGGTCTACTATCTTTAACTTTCATTCAATTCCTCTTGCAAAGGTACCTTGGATTCACTCCCTCAAATTATTTCGAAGGGGAATTCGAACTGTTTGATTATTGTTTTGCAAAAATAATCACTTTTGGCTCACCTGGGATGAATTCAAAGTTAAATAAGAAATTTCCTCTATAGACAAAGAATCTTAGGAAGAGATTGTGAAAGTTGTCCCAGCGAAACTACTTCACAAAATCATGGTTAATTCTTCCCACCCTTGGTGGAAAGATTGGAAATGGTGCGTTGACTTCTCTTTCCAAAATTACACTAATTATAAAGGTTATGAATGGCTTTTGCATATCCATATGGTTGATAATCTTAATGGTTGTTGGATTATTCAGTCTTTCCTCATAGTTTAGGTGAGACATTTTCAGACTGTTTGGTCTATGTGTGTTAAACCTAAGCTAACTCATTTTTCATGGTGTTTGCTTCATCAAGGGATTACTATAGGTAAAAATCTAATTCAATTAGGATTTGTGCAACCCCAATGCCCATTCTATGGGAAATTACAAACTATCATGCACCTTTTTTGGTTCTGCCCTAAGGCCCAAAGTGCCTAGATTTGGATACATGATTTTTTCAAGTCTTTTTGCCCAAACCCCTTCAGTTGGTTTCACACACACTTGGGTGAAAACCTGTAAATACCCCCTCAATTCACCCAATTTTGACATGCTTTTAAAGTGTAAATTACATTTAAGATATAGAAAGAAAGGAATTCAAATTTATTCCCCTATGTCTTTGTTGACATTCACTTTTTTATATATAATAAGGATATGGTTATTTTTAATTTGTTTCTACAAATGCAAGTACAAACTAACAAAGTGGTTATGGAGTTGGATCACCTACAGTGTTTACTTCACCATGGGGTGATGTCCTTGCCCATGTGCCACCCTCCCTACCTCAAAACACACCACCGAGAAGTGGCAGTGGCCCACTTTGGGGTGGCCCTCATCATAGCCAATCTCACCAGTGTTCTCACAACTATGTTATTGGTTATTTTTTGTGACACCACTCTCCTCTCTCGACCCTACATGGAGGTTGGGGCTCTTCGTTGCTTCATCCTCCATAGGCTTAAGGGGTGGGGATTTTTGCCTCCTACAAAACAACACAAGTGGAGTTACCCGTTTGGGAGTTCTCAATGTGGTTGGAAACCGCTACCAGATAAAGGCTTCCCTAAGGTCACTCTAACAATTTCACCCCATCACTTTGGCCAAGATAATAAAGTGTAATAAGAAGGTGACCAACGTGCCTCTAATTCTGGATGGGACCTTGTTGTTGAATAGAGAGATCTTCTAGGCTCCATATGGGGTTATCCTCTCGACCACGATCCCTCGTCTGCTCGTCTCTTTGCTATTTTTGTTTTATTATTTCTTTTTTTTATGTATTAGAGTTTTTCTAGGCTTGGCCTAATTTATTTCCATATTTATTGGCTTTGACCTCGCTTATGTTTCCTACGTTGGGCGTAATGTGTCATTGTGGCATGTTCTCCTACCACCAAATTTTTTATGAATTTTTTGTATGGCGTATTCACACCATACCTAAAGCTTAAAAAACATCACATTGATATATTTTATAATCATATTGATCAAGTATCTAAAATGAAATGACAACTTAACATAAATTATAATACAAAAATAATAAAATATTAACAATACTATAACAAAAAATACATGAAATGTTAGGAATAAAATCGCTTTGATACTACATGTTAGGATCAATAAGCTATATCCTACAGTGCAAGTAAATAATGTAGAAAAACAAGCTAAAAAATAATAGAGAGAAGAGGGAACACATTACACAATACATTACATGGAAAACCCTTGCGAAACCAACAAGGAAAAAAACCACAGTTGAAATGGAGCTTCAAACTTCACATTAATCAGTATTAACTATCTTTTACAATAGCTCCTCTAGCAACTCCTTACAAGTATAACAACCAAACACTCAATGCTTACACCTAAAGTATTTAGATTGTGGACTAAGCATAACAAAGCCTTCAAGATCCAACCTCCAAGCATACAAGCTCAAGATTACATGGATCCTCTAACAGGATGAATTTCAAAGGGAAAGCTCATGCATATTTATGCATTTACAACATAAAAGAATGAGAGAGAGAGAGAGAGAGAGAGAGAGAGAGAGAGAGAGAGAGTAACATCATAGGTGGCCCAATAAATTCGTCACATTTCATGTGGGCACTATGATCAATAGTAAAATGTTTGTTTTCATGTGTAATGGTCAACAAAGTGGACCATCCACTTTAGACAAGATCCAAACCACTTCTATGTCAATCCAAACATTGTCTCCCACTCCACATGTGAGGACAATCAACAATAATAAACTCTTGTCTTCTTCTTCCATGTGCACATCAAAGTTCAAAAGGTGTTGTAATCACATTTTGACTTTCTCCAAACATGTGAACCATTGGGTCCCTTATAAATTTGACACATACCTAACCCTTTATCTTTTTCACCACATGACAAACCCATGTGACTACCAAGGACAAAAGCCATGTGTCTCGGTGGAGTGCTACATCCCACTTCCATCACATCAACCTAATCACACTTGGGACCTTTCATGGGCCCCTGCCATATCACTAACCATCTTCATCACCAACATGCCACATCACCTTGAGTAGTGGTCATGAATAGTGATTCATGAATAGGCACTTCACACCTAACATACTCCCACTTAAACTCAATATACACTGGGTTTTACCACACCTGAGTATTTTTCAACTAGTTATCCATCTATGCCCACTACTGCCCAAACACAAACCCAATAAAAGTTTTCTTGCACTACTAAAACTTCTCTGCCCTAATTGGCTTTGTCAACATCTGCTCCTTCATAGGAGATTGTAGCACTGAAATAACTTTTCACTTCTCCACAGACCAATCCTCCATTTGGAATTCTTTCATGAACCGCTCACAACTCCCACTACTTGAAAATATCTGGTTTAGTGCTCACCATGGCATCACGAAGCTTCCTACTCCTGATGAATGCAATACACAAGACACAACATGTCTTCTCCTCCTTTAGGACACTCCTAGGAAGACAACTCATAATGTAAGAAATGGAGTACTTCCTTGCTTTCTCATCTTTGTGCATCTCCATCCTTGGTTTTCTCCTATCAGCTTCATCATGTCCTAGTCACTAAGCCATCACACCAGTGATCATATTAGGTATTGCATCTAACATGTCAACAATACATAACAATAACCTCTGTTAAACATTTTGGCTCTCCATGAAGGTACTGAATATGCTATACTCCCTCAACACATCTGATGAAAACCTGTACAATGACTTTTTCAATATACAAATCAAAAACACTTTTACCTCATCCATCTATCTATCTCTCCATAAAAGAGATCACCATGTAGGAATAACATTGCTCCAACTCTTTGAACAACAAGTGCATGTAGCACTCTTGATAGTAGTGAGGAGAGAAAATCTCACAAAATTCAAAACTAGAATTCTTCACATAACCTTCTAGCTATCAACATGACACAAGTTCACTAGACCAATTACAGCTCCTAGGAAGTCATCACGCTACTCGATGCATCACTTCACCTACCAATTTTTGATCTCGCATCCGAAATGCATCTTGCTCTACTAAATGTTGTCAAAATATCAATTCATGTGCCTTTAGTGTTATTCCATGCATCAATCTACTTGGCCAACAGCACAACTGTATGCACAACACTCTAGCATCCTAAGTTGTATGGTCAACACTGGCCTTCTCCTTTTAGGAACACCAAGTCTCAGTTTTTTTTTGCATGTAGCCTTCAGCTACCAATCATACCAAATATGATACAAGTGTACCAATCATAGCTCCATGAAAGTCATTGCACTACTCAGTGCACCAATGCACCTATCGAGTTTTTGAGCCTGAAAATATATCCAAAATGCATCACTGCTTTGCCGCACGTCCAAACACATGGACTTCTTCTAAGAACACTAGGTCTCATTTTGTCATCTGCATCTTCATCTTCCTCATCCTCAACTACTTCAAAATAGGTATAACTTCAGGTTTATTTGTACCTCCTTCATTTTTATAGATTTTTTGACTTCAACATCTCGGATAACATGTGGTTAGTAGGATACCACATCATACACCCCTTCATTTGTTGCCAAGAACTACAACAAGGTCATGTCTTGTCCTCAACCTCATCTAAAGGAGATCAACTTGCTCTTCAAACTGAATAGTTGCTTTATCATCAACAAAAACACTGTGTAGACTGATGACTTGTCTAGCAAAACTTTTTCAACTTCTTCACAACTCTTTTATGGGTTTCTCCTTAGCAACATGAAGAGAACATGATCTTCACCAAGAGATCCTCCACCTTGATCTATAGAGAGATCCCTGCCAAAATAAAACTTTTTTTCCTTCCATTTTTGAACTTGGTCTCTCCTCCTATCACAATATCTTCCACTTGCATAAACTAGCTAGCAACAGAAAACACTCACATATAGAGTTTTTCACCATGGCTTTGATACCAATTGTTAGGAATAAAATAACTCTGATACTACATGTTAGGATTAATAAGCTACATCTTACAGTGCAAGTAAATAACGTGGAAAAACAAGTTATAAAAGAATAAAGATAAGAGGAAACAAATTAAACAAGAGATTACGTGGAAAACCCTTGCAAAACTAGTAAGAAAAAAATTACAGGGAAAATGACAGCTTCAGACTTCACATTAATTAGCATCAACTGTCTTTTACAATAGTTGCTCTAGTAACTCCTTACAGTGCTAACAACCAAGCACTTAATGCTTACATCTGAAGCATTCAAGTTGTGAAACGAGCATAACAAAGTTTTCTTAATCCAACCTCCAAGCATGCAAGCTCAAGCTTGCATGGATCCTCTAATAGGATGAATTACAAAGGGAGAGCTCATGCATATTTATGCATTTACAACATAGAAGAATAACAGAGAGAGAGGGTAACATCATAGGTGGCCCAACAAATTTGCCACATGTTGGTACTAGTAATCAACAATGAATGTTTGTTTTCATGTGTAAGGGTCAATAAAGTGGACCATCCACTTTGGACAAGATCCAAACCACTTCCATGTGACTCCAAACATTGTTTCATACTCTACATGTGAAGACAATCAACAATAATAAACTCTTGTCTTCTTCTTCCATGTGTACACCAAAGTCCAAAAGGTGTTGCAATCACCTTTTGACTTTCTCCATACATGTGAACCATTGGGTCCCTTAAAAATTTGACCCATACCTAATCCTTTGTCTTTTTCACCACATGACAAACCCATGTGACTACCAATGACAAAACCCATATGCCTTGGTGGAGTGCTACGCTCCACTCCCATCACATCAACCTGATCACACTACCCTCCATGGGCCCCTGCCACATCATCAATCAATGGCATCACTAATCATCCACATCACCAATAGGCCACATCACTATGAATAATGACCATGAATAATGACTTCACACCTAACATGATATATATATATATATATATATATATATATATATATATATATATATATATATATACTCTCTTATGCTTTTGAGAAATAAAATTTTAATCTATTTAATTTATTTTTCCCTGGATCAAATTAATTTAGTATTCCATTATCCCATAACTTTTGCGATATTTTATTTACCTTTTAAATTTTCGCTATCCTACCTAAATTTAATTCTCAAAGGGTAAGTTAGATCGGTTATAGTCGTTGGAGATAGTTTGGATGGTTCGAGTCGCTAGCAATGGTGATGTTGGTTATAACATCCTGTCAATGCTAGTTGGTAATTTATAAGAGGAATATGTTCCTCTCGTTTGTGTCCATATTAATTCGTAGCTTCAATCAATGTTTATCTATTTTAAATTAATTTATAGTTTCGAAACAGAAACAAAATTAATCAAAACACAAAATGTTATTTTTTTAGTCAAAATAAAATTTTTGGGAAACGTCATAACGTAGGATAACAAAGTCCGTTACCGTTTGAAATCCAATGTAAGTTTTTTTTTAAACTTTTTTTTTAAATATGATTGTTGGATGTTGGTTATTAAAACTTTTTTTCTTTGAATTTATTTTATGTAAGTCGAAAGTTTTATTAAATCGAAATTTTCATAATTTTAAATATACAAATATTTTTATAACTATTTTGTATTTTTAATTTGTTATTTTCTTTCTAAATATTCTATGTGAATAAAACAAAAGAATTGGTTTGATATTTTATTTGGGAAGAGTTTAAAAGTTATAAAAAACAATGTTAAAAAATATAACTATAAAATTGATTAAGAAATATTTTATTTTGAGTTCTACAAATTAATTTATTATAAAAACAATTAAAAATCAATATCATTATAAATAAATTGATTGTTTTTTGACAAACAAATTATAAAATATATTCATTAATTTATGAAGTTTTAAAAAATTATACACTCTATTTATATTTATATTTATATATATATATATATATATATATATTACAAATAAAAATCTTATAATTAAATAGTATAAAATATCAATAAAAATAATCAATTTTAAAATTAATATTTATATTCAAAAAATTATAAATTAATATTTATATTAAAAAAATTATGATTTTTTTTTTAATTTTATTTTACAATCTACTTTTCGAAAAAACAAGCTTTGTACCCAAAAAGCTAGAGTGTCTATATATAATTTTAAACTTTATTCATGTTTATGTTTAATTTATATATTCTATATATAACTTTAAACTTTATGCACGTTTATGCTTAATTTATGAATTGTACCTATAAAAATTGGGGCTAATCGTAAGATCCACTAAAGGTGTACCTTAGAAATGATGTCAAAACACGTTCCCTGTCCTTAGCAAGGGACATTTTAATAAATAAATAGACTTCACCATCTCCAATACAGATGAATGGAATAAAGACTTTATTTATATATATTCCGAGTGGGCACATGGATTTTGGGGAGTGGGCACTTTTTTGGTTTTTGGAGTGGGCACTTTTAGGGTAATTTTTTGGTATTTAAAAATTTAGAAATTTTAAAATTAGAAAATCTTAAAATTTGAACTTTGAAAATTTTAATTTTGAGTTAAAAAACTCTTAAGATACGGTCGATATAAAAAGATTTCCAAATTAAAATTTAATATCGAAAATTGAAAATAAAATAAATTTAAAAACTTAAAAAATATGAAATTCAAAATCATGGACATGTAAACCAAGAAACTTCTAAAACTATTATCCAAAATTTAAAAAAAATAAAAATTGAATACCAAAAACTTCAAACTTGAAACTTAAAATTAAAAATCCAAAAACTGAAATTTGGTTCATGAAACATTGAAATCCAAAAATTGAAACTTGGTCCGTGAAACATTGAAACCCAAACCTTGAAAGATCCCAAACCCGAAATGTAAACTCAAAACTAAAAACCCAAAAAATTGAAACTTAGTTTGTGAAACATTGAAACCCAAACCTTAAAAGATCCCAAACCCAAAACCTAAACCCTGGAAACCTTGAAATTGAAAATATCGAACTTTAAAATCTTGAAAAATACAAACATGCCACTAAAACTTGAAATCATATATCCAATGATTAAAAAATCTCCCTTCTCTCTCGTGGGGGAGGGAAGAAGGGTGGGAGAAACATCGACAATTTTTTGAATTTCATTTTGGGTGGGAAAAATCAGAGTGGAAGATTCACGGCTAAAGTGGCATTTTTACGGCGCTTGGAAGGTTGTTTGGCTAACCGACAAATTTTTAAAACTAGAACAACAATTTTGTGGCACTTTGATCGCAGACTAGTTTTTTCGTTTGGGGAATTTGGTTCTTGTCTTGGCCATGATTGTTCCAATCTGTGTTACTCATATTTGAAGCTCATAGTTTGAACAAGTTTTTCTTTTGGGGAGCTTACCTCATGTGTACTACTAGTTTTTTTGGAGCGTGGGTTTTTGTAAGTTATTAGTTTGGAATAACTTCACATCTGAATTTGCTCACGAATTTTGCTTGACCAAACCTTTTGTCAATTTGGACCCTCAAGAGTTTGTAGTGACCTCTAAGTATTGCGCAAAACTAGCAAATAATAGCTTTGTATAGTATTGGTTGGTTTTGTATACTAATGGTTAAAGCTCTTGTCAAGGCCATTAAGCTTTTTAACCCTGAGATTCTCTACATTTTTCTTGATATATTACATGAGAGAATGTGGGCACTCACCCAAGTTTAAACCAGATTATATATAGATTCAATAGTTGATAATCTAGGCAATATTACAAAAATGTTACCAACTGACAGATTATAAGAGTGAGTTGGGCAAGTTTGAAAGCAAGTTAGCCAAAAGGCCCAAAAACAAAAAAATAAAGTAAAACAAGAATTTGAAGCTAAAACACCTAAGAAAAATTTAGTCCCAACTTAAACCTCTACCAAACTAAGGTAGGTTTCCCATGCTTGAAGCTACTTCCATTATAACTTTGGTAAATGTAGTCCCATGAAAATGAAAATGCATTATTGTTTTAGATTAAGGTAAAAGCAGGTTTTGAAGGGGCCCCGAAACCCTTTACAGATTAAAAAAGATTAAGCAATACAAACCGCCTAGACAGGGAAACACACTGAAAAATAGAAACTAAACCAGGTTTTACATGGACCTGAAACCAACAAAATAAACCAGTAAAAACTCCCCAGGTTTTACAAGGACCTGATACCTAAACAAGAAAACCAAGCTCAACGACCTGAAACAAGAATCCAGGTTTTACAGGGACCTGTAACCTTAAAAAATCCACGCAATAATAGATCTACACATTACAATGTCACATAAACACGAGGAAGAGTTTAAGGGAGCCGCATGAACGTCCGCCCTCTGTCCCCTACCCCAACCAAACATTCAATGAAACAACCCCCAGAACCAGCACCGCCATCGCCCAATCCGCCCACCCGATTGTCTACCCATTCTCCCCCTCTGCTGAACTCAGAGGAATAGCCACCTTGGCAATCAAAATTTCGTCAAAGACGTCTAGAAACACTTCTACATGAGCCACGACCCCACAGACAGAAGGCGATGGTGAATAACCAGATCTGGTATCCACCCCTACAAAACTTATCTTTAAACTTGACCCTGGGGTAACAGCAGAAACAGAGATCCACCTGATCCGCTATCATCACCATAACTGCCGCCATAGGGATCCTTACCAGGCATTCTCCGTAGCCGAACCCTCACCACGCACGCTGGTCAAATATCTTAGCAGCCTCCTCCTCTCCACGCGCTGGTTTTGACATTCCAAATAGGGAAACAAAGTTTCCCCCATCACGCAAAAAAGGATTTTCGTTTCCGCCCGCGTTTCGCACAAAAAACGCACTGCCCAAAACAGACAAAAAATGCATTATTGTTGTTGAAGAAAAAATCTCCCAATTTTTTTGAGCAACGGCTTTGTAAATGATTTTCTAGCACAAGGAAGTGGTGGGAGGCACAATTTTTTTTCTACCTAATTAAAATTTCTTATGTTTTCTTTTATCGCATGACATACTTATATGTAATTCCTTCAAAAAGTTTCCTCCAATATTTTGTTCGGATTTGAACATAGTAAAATAATTAATGAGACCACTTCCACAAGACCTTGAATTTCTCAATAGTTCTTCCAAATAAAAGTTAGGAAGTGTACATGATCATACATAATAATAAGCTCCTATAATTAGTACCCCCTTAAAAATAATTAGCTAACCCCCAACATGGGACCCATATCCGAGACACAAAAGGAATAAAGTGCTTGATTTTGAGTCTTTTAGAGAAGAATGATCTAAGCAACCTGTAAGGATATGTGACCTTGAACTAGGAAGCGTGTCTAAAACTAATCTATGAATTTATAAAGGGAGCATTTGAATAAGTTGCATCCCATGCCAACTCCTCTAAGACACTGTTTTATCCTAAATTTATATATGTGGGGTATAAGCAGATTAGATCAAATTTCACACAAGGGTGGTGAACTAACCTAATAAGCATGACAATTAATACAAAACTCAAACAAATAATATTTTGAATTTATACAACTAAGCTTGCTAAAAATAGTAAAGTACAACTATTGATAGATATTACAATAAATTAGAAACAATGATACTTGGTCGAATTATTATGCTTGCAAAGCTGGGTAGAAACATACTCGAAATGGACCGGAAGATGGTCCTGGAATAGTCGTTATATTTTGGCAATATATTTTCTATGGCCTCAAACACTCGCACCATATCTAGATAGTTACGTCGATAGAGGTGTCTAACTCTACCGTAAGTGTCTTGTACAAGATACTAACTGTATTTGGATGCGACCATCTAGAGCCTTTTGGGTTTTATGTCACCTTTCTTCTAGTGTCTTCATATCACATGCACAGGTTATCACTCTTTGTCAAATGATCAAACCCTTACTCTTCACCCTTGGATTGATTGTAGGAAAAATAGGTTAGTGGGCTCATAGTGTCGAGTGAACCCAAAGACCTCTTTGTCAATGGCCATTGCCTACATAGCCAATACTCTGAATAGGGCCTCAGACTGATGTAGCTATCCCCTACATGTTAGCTTGTGTGTGCACAAGTGTACAATATGTGATAATCAAAGACATGTAGTGACGTAGCTTGTAACTTGGAAACTATGGCTCATTAGCTACTCTTTGAATGCTTTAGACCTATAGAAATGATGCTCCTATGACTGATATGGAAATAGGGACAACTAGGTCAAGTTTGCTCACTTGAATGCTTGATCGAGTACTTCTTGATATATTTCCTTGTGAGTTGTATGTGATTTCTAGGTGATGAATGAATGAGGGTTGATCTTGTATATATGCCAATCCCTTTTGGAAATATCTCACAATAAAGCACTTAGACCGACCTCTTGGATATGTTTATTTTAAAAATTGGATGAGATTGGGGCATTGGACACTTTGTAGGAAAAGTGGACAATTGCATTGATGCATGTGTCTGACTAAGACGTAAGTGTCAATGGAGTTGTAAAATAGGTATAGGTCCAAAACTGTGAGTGGTGTATAATAATCAGGGTTAGAGCTTTTTTCACAATATAGAAGGTCTGGTCATCAAAATAAAAATGGTCAGACCAAGGGATAGGTAATTTGACATAAACAAATAATGAACAAGAGTTTTTCAATAACGATAAGGTTTAAAACTGAAAGGTATGATCGTGATAGGTATTTTTCAAGTGTACAAGACTAAGGTACTATATGAATTAGATTTTAGTATTTATATTTTTCCACTCCTTTAATCTAATAATGAAATTATTGGTTTAAAGGAAATATATATGCACCTGGGTGTGTATAACACACCTTGCCTGTGTGTGATCTCAACTTGAGTGTTTTGATGGTGATTGACCTAAAACCAAAAGCATGTTACAGTATATAACTAGTGTATGAAATTTGAAATTTAAAGAATTTGAAGTGCTTGAAAGTAATAATAACAAGGTTAGGAGTACACTTGTGGGTTGATATAACCATTTTGCCTTTTTTCAATTTGATTTGAAAGGATGCCTTATTATGAAGCATTGAAGTTGAGATTAGGACAATTCAGAACCTACAAGTGCCTATATATAGATATTAAAGGACACATGCCCCCAACCTTAGTGTAAAGGTAAGTTTCAACATGACCATTAAGCTCGTTTCATCTCAATTGTGTAACCCAAATATGTGCATAATTTGGTGAGTGTGAGCGATTTTAGCAATTCTCACTATATATCTAGTTAGGGTGGATGAATTAATCAAATCCAACCTAAAATTATAGTAGAGTTAGATAATTTAATTAAATAAAACTTATAAATTTGGTAAGATTGAGCGATTTAATCAACTCGACCTTCTAAAGGTGAACCAATTATGCAATAGATTGATTCGACAATAATCCATCCTAGATATGATAATAGTCCATAATAATATTTGAAATCTATAAGTTGATTTAATTTTGTAATTTTAGGTGCCCTTTGCATGGCATATGCACCTCATATATGTTTCAAGCTGAAATTTGGGTATAATAGCAATACCAATGTATAAAATGCTACCACAAATATATATCAGAGTCATATAGCCATGAAATCTAGTGAATTTTAAAACCAATGCAAATGTAGAAGACATGTTTCCATAAAATGCCCCCACTATAATCTGGAAAATCTAAGAATTGGTGTACATGTGGAGAACATGTTTCTATAACATAACCCACTATAATCTAGAAATGTTGAATACTAAATAAGTGTGGAGGTCATACATTTTTGACATGCCCCCATTGTAATCTAAAACTATGAAAATATTGAATTCATTTTGAGGTGAGGGGAAGTAGAATCTAGTAGTTACCTTACCTCAAAAGGATAATATTATTGTATAAGTTGTGTATGGATCATGCAACATATAGGAGTAACATGTGCATGTAGATATAGCATTGAGACACACAATATATGATCACATTAAGTCCTAAGATGTATGATGTAGATAATGACAATGTCTAGAGAGTTACAATACAAACTCAACAAGAAATTAAGCGCACACACATGATCACTCAAAAGCAAAGTAAAAGAAATATGTTCCAAGGAGCCTCATACAAGGGGCATGTTCAAATGCCACACAATCAAGGGGACATGACTTAATCAAATGTCCATAAAGTATATAATGACATATGATAATGAATATACAATAAATAATGACATATTCAAATTCCAAATAAGCAAGTAAAGGTGTGAGGGATACAATCAATGGAGCATATTCAAATGCTCAGCAAGTAATACAATGCAAGACAATAATAATCAAGGAAGACACTCAAGGAAGTGCATAAATGAAAACATGGAATATAGGTAACCGACATGAGCATAACATACTAGTTCCTACACATATGTGTTTGCAAAATATATTAAGTACATATTATATCAAGTACATTATGAAAGGTATAAGCATGGATATAGGCATGTTTAAGTATATAATCTCAAATGTGATAATGGAAAGTGATCATATAATGATATAACCTAGGTGTATCATGATCAAAGATGTAGATGCCCCTTACATACTTATGACATGAGTAGAGAGAAGGTCCAACATATGCATGTGCATATATCATGTGTTTGGGTATGCATGTATCAAACTCAAATGATGTATCAAACATATGCGTATATAGAAATAAATGATATGATATCTATTAACATAGAGAAAACAACATATGTATAAGAAATAGTACAACTAGGAACATGATGATTTTTTTTTTTTAGTATTTTTGATTTTATTTGAGTGTTTTTATATTTTTTGAATATTTGTTTGCCATCCAACCTTATGTTGGATCATGTTCATTGTTTGGATTTGCGATGCTTAATTCAAATAAAAGGAGATGATTCCTCTCACTTGGAAGATACAAGACTATCTAATGGTTTTCCATGATCATATTTTTTCCATCAATGTTTATGTCACACCATTTCTAGTGATTTAGTATCATCTGGTAAATGAATGCCATCTACCATTGCTATATGTTTGTCATTGTGTCCATTATGCAGTATGCAAATTAGTTTATTTTGGAATTTGTAAGTAGAACACATATTGATGGTATCAACTATTGTTTTCATTTTGGTTGCCCAATATTGTCCAGGGAAAAATGTGAGATTTGGTTTGGTATCCATTACCCATATGATGGTATTTATTAGTTTAGGTGCACATGTTATAGGTAAGTAGATATATCCAATAGATTTGGGAAAAATATAACAATGTTTTACTTCCTTGATAGTATGCCCCAATGTAGGTAAGCATGAGACATTATAGAGTGTCCCAATTGTTTATATCAATTTGAAAATGTGAGCAAGAAACACCATCAATGTTTGTGGCAACTGTTATATTTTCATGCCTTGGTCACTTTGAAGATTGCTTTTATGTAGAAAGATTGGGAGTATTTGGTCATTTTCATTTCTTGGGTACAACTCATATGCAACCCTCACCTTTCTATTTTTGAATATTGTTTTGCAATGCCACATATTGATTTGTATTATGGTCGGTGATTTGATGATAAACACATTATAGTGATCCCTTTTTAGGAATAAGTTTATTGCCTGATCTATGTAAATGATATAATGTGATGCTCAAGTAACATAGGAATAATTAAATCTGGAAGATTTTGATTTGCTAAGATATGGATAATTTGTTCTAGAGGTTTTTGAGATGACTCCACATTGTTCACATGGTGTATTTACTTTTAGTTCCAAGTAAGGTTGGCTTAATGTTTTTAGCCAATAGGGATGGATTGTATAACAACATTTCACATGTTCATCTGTTATTTTTCATTACCTATATCTTGATGTGGTTTTTTATCTTTTGGTGATGAATTTAACTTGTATGTACCATTACATGTAGATGTGAATAGGTTATGCGAAAGATGCCTCAAATGGATCAAAATTTAGTTTTTGCAATTTTTCATTAGTCATAGTATGAGAAATCTCATCATCATTGTCATAATAACTGGAACTTTCCATCTTGTTGCTCAGTGTTAACCAATAAAGGAAGTTCAATTGTTGTATTTTCTTATTGTTTTGGTATCATTGGCTCTTTTGATAATGGTTCTTTATTTTTATGTTCATCCATGTGCACCTCAATGGTTATTAATTTATTTGTTTCTTGAGGTAAAGGAATCATTATGCTTAACTCACCCATTTCATAGGTTTGTATATTTTCAAGTGGAATACATTGATTAGGTGTACCACTTTAAGTATCCCTTCTATGTCAAAATGTATCATTTTAAAAAAATTGAAGGGTTCATCATCAACAGACATTATGATTAAGGTCCCATCATATATAAATTTAACACATTGATGTAATGTGGATGGGACAACTTCTTTGGTATGTATCCATGGTTTACCCAAAAGTAAGTTATAGTGTAATGACTAAGACATTGTAGTTGGAACCAATTTTGGCCCCAATGACACATCTAATGTGATTTGTCCAACTAGAGGGCTACATGAATTATCAAATCATTTGATATGCATATATTATTTTTGGAGAATATTTATGTTAATACACATGGTGGTTAAGACATCCATGCCACAAATGTTTAGGCCCATACCATTATCAACCAACACCTTTTTGATTCCCTTATTATGCATACTCATTTATATGAACAAAAGTAAATCTTAATGAATAATATCTTATGATAGTAAATATTTTGGATCAAAGGTAATAATATTTGCATTGTTTTTTAGATCTTGTATAATATATGCAAAACAAGTTGGTTCAATATCACTTGGTACTTGGGTGTCACACAATACTTCGTATAAAATATCCATGTAGAGAGTAGATGGATTTAGGAGTTTGAAGATTGAAATTTTATCATGCATATTATTCAACTGGTCAATAAGATCATATATTTTTTATTCGATAACAAGTTTAGGCTTAGGAGGAACCTATTGTATAACAATAGGTGGTGGGATAGGTTGGACACCCTTACCTTTTCGAGTAGTGACAATGTGGACTATGAAATCCAATATAAGTCATGGGTGAATAATGGGTGCAAATGGTAGTTGTCACTAGAGTATGATCTATGTGGAATAAAACATTGGGAGCATGTACTTTGGTGTTTAGATATCGACTCTATAGTATTGCAAAAGGAGTTGTATAAATAAACTCAATTCTTATCCTTTCTTATCTTTTTGTTTAATTTAGCCACGTATAAAGTATAAAAAACAAGGGTCATTATGAAATATTATAAAAAGGAAATAAATGATATATGCATCCATGAGTAATTTCTTTTAAAGAAATGAAAATCTAATTTTAAACTATTTATAGTTTAGAAATCAGAATTCAAATAAATACTCAAGAAACCCTATGTTCACTAGGGTTTGGAGACCAAAGGTTAGGTTCACCAAATGTATAACCCTAAATTTAGATATGTGGGGTATATAAGATTAAGGAGATCAGATCAAATTTTACACAAGGGTGGTGAACTAACTTAATAAGCAATCCAATTAATAGAAAACCTAGACAAACAATATTCTAAACTTATACATTTGAGATTGCTAAAAATAGTAAAGTACAACTATTGATAAATATTGGAATAAATTGGAAATAATGATACTTAGTTGGTTTATTGTGTGCATGTAGTCTAAGCAAGAACAAATCATAAGTGGACTAGAAGATGATCCTAAAATAGTTTTTTTATTCTAGGAATATCCTTTATATGTCCTTAGATGCCTGTGTCAGATCTGGATAGTTGCATTGATGCATGTGCCTAACCTTATAACAGGGGTCCTATATAAAATACTAATTAGATTTGGTTTTGACCAACTAGATCCTTCTAGATTTTTTATGGCCTTTCTTCTGGTGTCTTTAGATCACACACATAAGCCATCACTCTTTGTTAAATGATCAAACCTTATCTCTTCACCCTTGGAGTGACAATGGGAAAAATGGGTTAGTGGGTTCACAATGTTACCAAGATGACCCCAAACACCCATCTATCAATGGTAATTGTCTACATAGCTAATAATTTAAAGAGGGCCTTAGACTAATGTAGTTCTCCCCTACGTGTTGGCTTGTGTGTGCACAACGATACAATGTGTGATAAGCAAAGACATGCAATTACCTAGCTTGTAACTTATGAAATATGGCTCATGGGCTGCTCTTTGAATGCTTTAGACCTGTAGAAATACTACTCCTATGACTGATATGGAAATAGGGACAAATAAGGCAGGTTTTCTCACTTGAATGCTTGATTGAGTGCTTCTTGGTACATTTCCTTGTGAGTTTTATGTGATTTTAGGTGAGAAATGAATAAATGTTAATCTTGTATATATACCAATCCCTTTTATAAATATCTCACATTAAATCCCTTAAGCCCACCTTTTGGATACGTTTATTTTTAAAATTAGATGACTTTTGGGCACTTAACACTTTGTAGTAAAAGTGGACACTTGCGTTGACACATGTGTCTAACTAAGACGCAAATGTTCAAGAGCTAAAAAATAAGTATAGGTTTAGAACAAACAGTGAAGGATAATAATTAGGGTTAGATATTTTTGCATAGTATAAAAATCCTGGTCATTAAAATAATAATGGTCGCATTAAGAGATTAGGAGCTTGGCACAAAGAGATAGTGAACATGAGCCTTTTGGTAGTAGGAGGGTCTAAAATTGAAAGGTACAACCATGATAGGTGTTTTCCAAGTGTACAAGACTTAGGTACCATATAAATTAGATTTTAGTATCTACAGACACCCACATCACCCACATAATACAAGTCTCTAAGCATGCTTAAGGATTAATGTGAATGCATTTTATATAAGATAATAAGTTTTTTTAAATCTCTCTATGGATTAATATTCTTTGTAATTACTTATTCAACCCCCTTCAAAGTCATTGCTCCACATTAGTAAAAAAATTAGTGGGTTTTTTAATCTTTCGATATCAATGCTTGAATGAAATTGCAAACAATAAGAGAAGAATAGAACAAATACTTCTCATAATATTTCCGATTCTCTAGCTTGTTTTTGTTGACAACATTTATAATTAGCATCGAGTCTCCCTCAACCTCCAAAATTTGAATATTAAATTCAACTTGAAGCTTGAGACATCAAAGGAGTGCAAAAGCTTACACAATTTTATTAGAAACCTAGGGGATATTAATTTCAAAAAAGTAATAAAATCACCTCATTATTTCTTATAATACCACCTACTCTATAAATATTTGGTTACCTTTTGATGTCCCATCAAAATTCAGCTTGAATAAATTCTCTTTCAGAACCACCTCGATAGTTTCAGATCTTGGGTTACCAATTTATTAATAAGGAAGATAATTGTTTTTGAGCAAGCTCCATTTAATAAGTTGTCTTTATGTACCCACAATCTACTTTTTTGGTAGAACTTTTGCTTGAAAATCCTCTTGAAAGAGATTCTCAAAATTCCTCGGGAAAAGGTCTTAAAAAATGTTGATGCCTTTAAAACTTATGTTATTTCTTTCTCTCCACAAACTCCAAGTAATCCGTTAAGACAACCACAAATTGAAAATTTGTTCTCCATCCCCTTCAATCCAACCACTCAAAACCTCTTGAATAAAGCCTAACACAATCCAAGAATCTTCATTTTATTGAAAAACCACTTTGACACATTCTAAGAAAACATGCAATGAAGACGAATATAATCTAGGAAATGGCAAAAATCACATTTTTAAGGTCCTTAATACCCATTTTTTGGTTATTTATCTTGAAAAAGATATTTTTTTCATAGAAAATTAAAGGAAAGCATTATTTTTTGGAATACTCACCAAATACTAAACTTTATCCACTAGGCAAAGAGGAGCATCAATATTCCCAACAAACTTCAAATAACCTTGTTTAACTAAATTATCTCCAAAAAAGTGACTTGTGCATTTTAAATAATCCTCATTATTAGAGATACCAAGAGGTTGAGAAAGAAGAAAGTTGTGGAAAGAGGAAATTAGGGTAAAAGAAACATAAGGAGCCCCAAAAAAAGCATATTTCCAAGACCTTTTCAAAGCTCAACATTGATGAGTTTCTATCCATTAGTCTTTTAAAAACACATTCCAAACTTTAAAAAAATGATGTTCCAAAACATTGAAAGAAGGATGAAGGAAAATAAGGTCGAAGGAAGAACAAGCATCTCTCTAGAAAAGGGTCTTTTCACAATTCCGAACATCAAGTGAAGATAATCAACAAGAAAAAATCTATACTTATCAAAAAAATTATAAATATGAGAACCTTTCGTCCAATTTTCTATAGTAAAGAATCTATTTGGATCGTTAGAAGCCAAATAGTTTCTTCTAAGTATCAGACTCCAAATACTATATTGTACCCTAAAAGCTTACTAAAGCATCTTTGCTACAAGTTTTTAATTACCACTCCACTTTTTGATTTAAGTTTACAAACCTCCTCCCATTTCATTAGAGCTATTTTCTAGAGTCATTAGCTCCATTCCATAAAAAAATCTTCCCAAAGACTTAACACATTCTAGAGCTAGAGTAACTAACATAAAGTAGACAGGTATAACTTGAAGAACAAGATTATATATATTTTAATATGTATAATCTAGTACATATGTACTTGCTTGAGGTTCCTCTATGTTGTAGTGATTTCTAATCCAAACATAAATCTAACTTGTTAAGTCTTTGTATACTAGATTAGACAATATAGAATAGAGAGAGAGGATAATAGTTATTAATACAAACTCCACAAAAATCAACCATACTTTATATATAATATAGATAAATAACTTGCAATCAATAAAGTGTTATGAAAACGACAACCATGAGGCAAGGGGACCCACAAAGCACCACATGGAGTACTATGCTAACACTAGAGAAGAGGTCACTAACACCATCATGACATGGGAAAAGTAAGGTTAGTTTGTGCTTCTAACACTAACTTCAACATTGAAAGAACTGTTTGAAAGCTCCTTTTGTATTTCCCAGTGTATGTTATCATAAATGAGAAATGGTAACCACAATGAAAATGAAAATGTAATGATAAATGGAAGCAATTAACTAGGTTGTAAATTAACAGTCTAGATTGTTTTAAAAAATTTAAAGATCTATCCAAATCATTCTTTACATTTCATTTGGTCTCGAAATCTTTCCAAATACATTCATAGAATGTATGGAACAATTTGAATAAAATTTGGACGGACTTTCAAATATCTAAGAAATTTATGGAGTGTTAATTTGCAACCCAGATAGTCACTTCCACAAGAAACGATATAAAGAAGTTGCAGGTAAAAAACACATCTTCCATACCTATATAAATAGATATAAACTCTCGGATACTAATTCACCCCTTGCCTTGATTCAGGTTCAGGTACATTTTGGATTTACTTGCAAATTCATATAGGGTTTGTCTTAGATGCCCTGGGTTTGCTCAAGGTATTTTGTTGAAGATCCCAAGTCAACCTAAGTCATTTAAGGTGAACCCTAGATGAATTTATAGTGATGCTGAGACGAACACACAAGTTGTTCTCTTTTTTCCCAGTGAGACTTGAAGTAATGAGAAAATATATTTACAAACACTTAAAGTTGCTAAAAACTTTAAAAGATGACATAAAACAACCCCTATATAAAATATTTGGCTATATTTTTTCATAACTTATGGTTTTTTTTATATATTTTGTATGGAGTATTCACGTCATACCTAAGGCCAAAAAACATCATATCAATAAATACGATAGTCATTCCTAACCTAGTATCTAAAATATATTGACAACTTAACTTAAATTATAGTTTCTACGTATTATTAAAAATACAAAAAATATTAACAATAATATCATTCTCTCTCACACACACGTGTTTTTTTAAATAAAGTTTTAATCAAATTAATTTATGTTTTTTGGAATCAAATTATTTTATTATTCCATCATCCCATAACTTTTTCGTTGTTTCATTTATCTTTTAATTTTTTACCATACCATGTATTTTCTCTCTCTGTATATAATTAATTTAGTGTTTAGAATACAATTTGTAATTTCAGTTGAGAAAAATAATTTAATCAAAAAATAGTAGAGAGTATTTTTTAATGAAAAATAATGGAAAGTTTTTTAGTCAAAATAAGACACTGATTGGTAAAGGCCATAACGTAGGATAGGAAGTGAGTGTCATTATTTTTAAATTTGTGGTAGAAGATTTTTTATTCACTCAAAGGCCTAATGGGTGACTCGAAATTATCGACAAATACAAGTTGTATATTGCATCAGTTCATGAATTTTTTTATGATGTGATTAATTGTATATCGACAAATGTTAATTCTAAACTACAATACAAAATACATATTAAATATTTGTAATATATACATTAACTCACACTTAAACTAATAAGATATGACCAAACCAAAAATAAATTATATGTGCACCAATCAATATAATTAGATAGGCAAAGGAATCCACAAACATTTATTTTCAAGGATAAATATGAGGGGGAAGTATGTTTTTTATATGTGTTAAAATGCCCATCAATAGGTACCTTTAAGTTATGTCCTAGGAGATACCTTTCAGTAATGCACAAGAGTGAATTTTTCTTACAAGCCATCTCATAAGAGATACCTTCAATTTAACCATGATGGTATTACAAGTGTATTTCAGGGCCCTTGAATTAATCTCCAACTCCTATTGGACACCTCGAAGGGTGGTGTCATACATTCAAAGTGATGTTAAATTTATCTCCTAGTAGAACTTTCCTTCACCTTGAAATCACTACTAGGTATTAACTTGATAACTTCAAGGGCCTTCTAATACTTGGGAGAGAATGAATTAGCAATTATAGGCTAAACATAAGAGCGTGCATTTTAGGTCCTCCTACACACATGTTATTTTCAACTCAATTTAGATTAACAATTTTCCCTATTACATTAATAGTTTTAGATTTAAATAATTACCTTATTGTATCTCTAAAAGTTTCTTTTACCTTGAAGGTCATTTTCATATCTTCAAGGTATCTCTTAGGAGATACCTTCAAGTTACCCATGAAGGTATTAAAAGGCCCTTGAAGGAATCTCCTATTGGATACCTTGAGAATGAACTTGCCTAGTGCTATTGAGGTTTATAATATCTACAAGGTATCTCCTAGGATATAGTTTCAAGTTACCCATGAAAGAATCTCCTAGTGGATACCTTTGAACTTTCCTAGTGTTATTAAGGTGTATAAGGAATTAAATAAGATACATTTAAAATAGGCACAAGAGTGGATTTCTCCTTCAAGGTATCTCTTAGGAGCAACCTTTGGCCTAGATATATAAGTTTTCATATATCAAACTTTCCCAGTCTACTTGATTGTGTTTGTCTGTGTGTGTGCAACAACTACTCATAAAAAAACATTTATTTTAAAAACACTTATCCATGGATAATACATCTTCAAAGGTAAATCTTGATACCATATAGACTTTCTTTTCTTCTCTACCCTTCCCCCCATTTTGAAAACTTCCCAAAGTGAAAATTTATGAAGGAGATAATTTCAAGTCACCCATTAGGTATTACAAGGCCTTTGAAGGAATATCCTACCACAAATTTAAATTAAAAATAATGCTTGTATAAGAAAATGTACTTCAAAATTAAATTGAGCTTTTATAAGAAGTCAATATAAAGTATTTATTAAAAGCCCTCATAATAATATTGGAGATTAACAATGTCCTTCCAGTTGTGGTGTAACGGTCGTGATCTAGGTTTAAATCTCACCAATGATTAGGTTATACGAGAATTATGATCTCTGTTTAAATTCTAGATCAGGTATAGCCCTGCTAATCCTACAAATACAAATATATTGGAATAAAATATTGGAGGTTAACAATAAGGTAGCAAGGAAATTCTATGATTTTATTTTGAGTTACGTTGAATCCACTCCACAAAACTAAACATGGTTGTTGGGCGTTGACTATCGAAATTTTCTTTAGTCAATTAAAAATGTTAAAAAATACTACTCTTTTAATTTATTTTATTTTAGTTTAAAGATTTATTAAATTATATATATATATATATGATCGAAGAAAAATTTATAATTTTCAATATACAAATAGTTCTATAAGTATAAGTCTCTTGTATTTTTTATTTTTTTTCTAAACATTATATGTGAACAAAATCTAAGAATTAGGAGTTTAAAAATTATAAAAACTATTGTTAAAAAAGATAACTATAAAATTGATTGAGAAATTATATTTTTTATATAGTTTTTTTAAGTCTTACAAATCAATTTAATATAAATTTTTTTAAAAGACGTTTTGGTCATCATATATCAATTGATTATTTTTTGATAAAAACTTATAAAATGTATTAATTAAATTTATAAAGTTTTAAAAATTTGTATAAATATATATATATATATATATATATATATATATATATATATATATATAAAGTTATTTTATTTGTAAAATAATATGTTACAAATAGTGATCTTGTAATAAAAATGACTAATTATTATTTTACAGCGATTGTCGTTATTGTAACAAATAACTTTTTCAATTAAAAAAAAAAAAACAAACTTAACTTTGTACCCAAAAAGTTAAAGTGTCTATATGTAATTTTAAACTTCAATGTCTCTGCTGACATTCACTTTTCTATATATATGGTTATTTCTAATGTGCTTCTTTAGATACAAGTGCAAACTAACAAAATGCCTATAGATTTAGATAATCTATAGCGATTACTTCGCCACTGGTGTGATGTCCCCTACAACATTGCTCACATGCCTCCCTCCCCATCTCGGAACACACCACCAAGAGGTGGTAGTGGTCCTCCTCGGGGTGGCCTTCATTGTAGCCGATCTCATCAGCATTCTCATAACTGTGCTACTGGTTCTCTGTCGTGACATGACTTTCCTCTCTCGACCTTGCATGGAGGTTGGGGCTCTCCACCTCCTACAAATTAGTGTAGGTGGAGTTTCCCTCCCATGAGTTCTCAGGGTCGCTGGCAACTGTCTCCAGATAAAGACTTCCCCAAGCTCGCTCTAGGAATTTCACCCCATCACTTTGGCTAAGAAAATAAAGTGTAAGAAGAAGGTGACCAACACCGCCTTGATTCTAGATGCGACCCTAATGTTTAAGGGAAAGATCTTCTAGGCTCTAAATGGGGCGATCCTCTTGATCACGATCCCTCATCTGTTTGACTCTTCATTATTGTTGCTTAATTACTTTTAAAAATATATATATTAGAGCTTTTCTAGGCTTGGCCTAGTTTGTTTCCATGTATCTTGGATTTGGCCTTAATTGCGTTTCCTAGGCTTGGCCTAGTATATCATTGTGGCGTGCTTTCTTACTGCCATCTTTCTTGTGAATAGTCTTGTAAATATTGATATATTTATATTAATATTTTAAGTTCTATTTCATCCCTTCCCCCAAAAAAAAAGATATAAAACAACACTTGTCTAGAATATTTGGCTAGATTTTTAATAACTTATCTTTTTTTATGAATTTTTTGTATGACAAATTCATATCGATGATGGTCATTCTCACTAGTATCTAAAATGAAGTGAATCAAACATAAATTATAGTACAAAAATTATATATATATAATTTTTGTACTATATATATATATATATATATATATATATATATATATATATATATAATTTTTGTACTATTATATATATATATAGTATCAATTATATATTTATTTATTTATATATATAATTTTTGTACTATTATATATATGTATATATAGTATCAATTATATTTATATATATATATATTATTTTTGTACTATTATATATATGTATATATAGTATCAATTATATATTTATATATATATATAATTTTTGTATTATTATATATATGTATATATAGTATCAATTTTGTATATATATATATAATTTTTTTACTATTATTTATGTTTGATTCACTTCATTTTAGAAACTAGTGAGAATGACCATCATCGATATGAATATGTCATACAAAAAATTCCTAAAAAAGATAGGTTATTAAAAATTTAGCCAAATATTCTAGACAAGTGTTTTGTATATATATTCTTTTATACTTTATAGAAATAAAATTTTATTACAATTATTTTATTATTCCATCATGCCATACCATTTTTATTGATTTATTTACCTTTTTAATTTTTCATCATATTATGTATATATTTGTGATCATTTACATATATCACATATAGTAATAATGGTCACAACAGATTTGAGAACATCAATAATGGTGGTTTGATTTTAAAAATAACATACGACCATTAATAACTTCGACAATACAAAACACGACGACAACCTATAACGTAAATAGGATTTGAAACAATCAAATCACTTAACTAACTCACTCACATTTCATTAACACTATACTATATATATATATATATATATATATATATATAAAATTAATTTAATATTTAAAATATATTTATTTTTAATTAATTTATAATTTATTTTTTTAAAAAATTAATAAAAAATAATAGAAAGTTTTTTCACTCAAACTAAGAAACCGATTGGTTAGGTGATAACGTAGGATAGCAGACTCCGTTTCCCGTTTGAAACCTAACGTGAGTGTGCCTTAATTTTTAAATTATTATTTTAAAACATGGTTGGTGTTTATTAAGGTTTCTGTTGCATCAATAATGATTTTTCTTCCAATTTATTTTATTTAAGTTTAAATATTTATTAAAAAAAATTATAATTTTTAAAATATAAATAATTTTATAAGTTTTTTTTAATTTTTAATTTGTTATTCAATTTTTTAATATATTATATAAATAAAATAAAATAATTATTTTGATATTTTATTTAAGAAAAGTTTAAAAATTATAAAAATTATTTTTAAAAAAGATAATTATAAAATTGATTGTGAAAGTATATTTTTTATATACTCTTTTTTTTTGAGTTTTACAAATTAATTTAGTATAAAAATGATTCAAAGTCATTATCATCATAAATAAATTGGTTATTTTTTGACAAAAAAATTATAAAATATATTCATTAATTTATAAAGTTTTAAAAATCACTTTTATTTCAATTCAATTTATTTAAGTTCAAAGATTTATTAAATTGAAAAATTATACAAATAGTTTTATAAGTTTTTTGTATTTTTAATTTATTATTTCTTTTTCTAAACATTCTATATGAATAAAATAAAAAGAATTAATTTGATATTTTATTTGGGAAGATTTTAGTGATTATAATAGTTTCAAAAAAGACAATTATAAAATTGATTGAGAATATATATATATATATATATATATATATATGTCTTACAAATCAATTTAATATAAAAAGTGTTAAAAATTATTGTGGCTATACTTAAATTGATTTCTTTAAAATATATTTATTAATTTATAAAATTTTAAAAAATTATACAATATACATATAAAAATATATTACAAATAATAATCTTATAATTAAATAATACAAAATATCAATAAAAATGGCTAATTTTAAATTTCATATTTATAGTGAAAAAATTATAAATTAATATATATATTAAAGAATTATGATTTTTTAATCTTATTATTTTACAACCTACTTTTTCAAAAAAAAAAAAAGAAAAAAAAAAACAAACTTTCAAACACAAAAAGTTAAAGTGCCTATATTATTATAACTTCAAACTTTATGCATGTTTATGCTTAATTTATATATTGTACCTATAAAATTTGGGGGATAAGCGTAAGATCCGTTAAAGGTCAAGTACCTTAAACATGCATAAAGTTTGAAAGTCAAAGTGGGTTTCTGTCCTTAGCAAGGGACATTTTAATAAATAAATAGACTTCACCATCTCCAATACAAATGAGTGGAATAAAAACTTTATTTATATATATAAATACTTTTCATAAAGTTAAAGTGCTTATATTCTAACTTCAAACTTTATGCATGTTTATGCTTAATTTATATATTGTATCTATAAAATTTGGGGGATAAGCGTAAGATCCGTTAAAAGTCAAGTATCTTAAACATGCATAAAGTTTGAAAGTCAAAGTAGGTTCCCGTCCTTAACAAAAGACATTTTAATAAATAAATAGACTTCACCGTCTCCGATACAAATGAGTGGAATAAAGGCTTTATTCATATATATAAATATATAAATACTTTTCATATGATTGTGCCCATGGTATCTACCTAAATTGTCTATCAATTTATCTTTCTCTTTTAGAGAAGTTATTTATTCGTCATTAAGCACAAGAAGGATGCACTTTGTTACAAGAGTATTATTCATCATTCTTCCAATGGGAATTTTTCTCTAAAGCACATGGATGTAGGTATTTTTGGAGTGGGCATTTTAGGTTTTTCTTCTTAAAAATATATTTTTTTGTATAATTGATTACATTGAGTTTTTTATTTGATAGATTAATGTTTTTAAGAATTTGGATAAATATTTTTTTATCGGAGTTATGAATCGGAGTTGGGACATAAAAAGGGGTTCAGTCCCTAACACATGAAATTGAGACAGTCGAGAAGAGATGAGGAACTACAAAAAGATGACAAAAACTTATTAGAAAGGAGAAAGGAAACAAATAGGGAAAGGCATGGCAAAACATAATTTTACAAAATATCACCAATTAATAGCAAATAGCCCATTAGAGAAAACCAAATCCTTCAGTGAACTTTTAGGTAACTCAAAGCAAGAGCGAAAGCTTACTCAAAGGAGTCCAACGTAATGCAGTGTAGTCCTCAACTGCAGGCGAGGGCCTATCTTCTCTCACGCCTCGAAAGAAGATCCTTCATAGTCCATTGAGAACCCTCTCATCATTTCTTCTGCCTTGAACCTCAAACTTTCAACCTCAAAGTATCTGCACTTCTTCTTAGCAAAGGTTCCAACGTCAACTTTGAGTTTCCTGCAATGCATTCACGAAGGGACAACAACAAGAATGGTGGGGGAAGCCACAAAGAGGAGGAAGGCGAGGGGGGGACATCACATTGATTAAGTCGAGTTATTACTTAGATTAAATGTGCTATTTCAATTAAAATTTATGTTTGATAGTGATAGTTGAATAAATAATTTTCATTTTATTTTAATTTATAGAATTAAAAAAATAATTATATAAAATATATATTTCAAATTCAAACATTTTGAAAATTTTAAATATTAAAATTTAAAACTTAAAAATTGTCAAATTCAAAACTTGAAAATTCTAATATCCAAATTTTGAACTTAAAAATTTATAAGACAAAAAATGTAGAATAATATAAAGTATTCCCAAAAATCTAACACCGGAAATTAAAAACATAAAAAAATTTAAAATTTTAAAAATGTGTGAACCTTAAAAATCATGAAATCTAAAACTTTAGACTTTGAAATCAAGAAACTTCTATAAACACCATCTAAAATCGAAAAAATTTAAAATCTGAAAATTAAAAACCTCAAACTTAAAAACCTAAAACTAAAAGCCTAAACACTGAAACTTGGCCTATGAAACATTGAAACTTAAACCTTAAAAGATCCCAAACCTAAAAAGTAAACCTAAAACTAAAAATCCAAAAATTGAAATTTGACCCACAAAAATTGAAACTCAAACTCAGAAAGATCCCAAACTTGAAAACTCAACATTAAAAAACTTGAACTTGAAAATATCGTACTTTAAAATCCTTAAAAATACAAATATGTCCCTAAAACTTGAAATCATATATCTAATGACAAAAACAATTCTCCCTTTTCCTTCATGGGGGAGGAAGGAAGGGTGGGAGAAACATGAACAATTTTTTGAATTACCTTTAGAGCCAAATATTTGTGGCTCTAGAGCATAAGAATCGTGGTTTTAGAGCGACAATTTTGTGAAACTTAGAAGGTTGTTTGGCTGACTGATGATATTTTAAAACTATAATGATGGTTTTGCATCACTTTGATGGTAGACTTGTTGTTTTGCTTGGGGAATATGTTTCTTGTCTCGACGGTCGTTGTTTTAATCTTTGTTACTCCTCTTTGAAGCTCATAGCTTGACCAAGTTTTTCTTTTAGGGATCTTACCTCATGTGTATTGTTGTTTTTTTTTATGGTTGTTTTGAAGGGTGGATTTTTGCAACTTCATAGTTTGGAGTAACTTCACATACACATTTTATTAGACTAAACCTTTTGTCAATTTGGACCTTCGAGAGTTTGTAGTGACCTCTTAGTATTGTGCATAAATAGCAAATAAAGAGTTATGTATACTAGTCGTTAGTTAGAGCTCTTGTCAAAACCATTAAACACTCCTACCCTGAGATTCTCTACATTTTTTTTGATATATTACATGAGGGCATGTGGGCCCTTGCCCAAGTTTAAATTGGATTATCTACAGATTCAACAGTTGATAATCCAGGCTATCTCCTTGCCAATGCCCAATCTCAAGGCCTTGTTTGCAACATTTCCTTGGCTGCTGAAGATCCCTTACAACTTCTTAATTAGAATTTCACGGATGATTCCTTTCTCACTCTCTTGAGGATGAAGCTAATATTACTAATGCCATTATTTGTCTTGTTTTTGGCTCTTCCATCTAATGGCTTAAAACCTAGTGCTAAAGACAATCTTTCCTCCCCTCACCTCCTTGGTTAGCTCGCTATGAGTGGAAATTACTCCAACACAATGAATTTTTAAGTTTTTGGGTATCCCTTTTGCCTTCCAGGCCTCCCCATCTAGACTTTGACAATATGTGATGGACATGGTTGAAAATAAATTATTGTATTGGATCACCAAACCCTTGTCATTGGCTGATAAATTCCAAATTCACTCTAAAGTTCTTGTGGCCACCCACATGTATTATTCTTCTTGTTGGGTGCCTTCCAAGCACTTAATCTTGAAATTTGAAAAATTATTCAGATATTTCATATGGGCTAACCCCTCCACCAGAAAAGGTTTCCATAGGGTGGCTTGGAAATATTGTTCTCTTCCCCCAGAGGCAGGTGATACATGATTGATAGATGTCTCTCATCAAGGTTCGACTCTCTTTGTCAAATGGATTGTCCATAACATTGAAGGAAAATAATCTTGGAAGGTGCTCATCCATAATTATCTTGCTCAAGGATCCCCTTACCAGCATGTAACATGGAAAGGTCTTGGTATTGCTAACCTGCTTACTGTCATTGCCCTTATGAAATTTGTGGGGTCCTTTATGATAAAAAAATCTGGAAAGATTGGGAAAAAGTCAAACCTTAGCTATTATGGAATGAATTTGGGTTTAGAGATGGCCTCTCCAACAATCAACACTCACTATGGTGGTCCCTTATCATAAACTTTCATGCAATTCCTCTTGCAGAGGTACCCTGGATTCACTCCCTCAAATTATTGCGAAGGAGAATTCAAATTGTGCAAGAATTGTTTTGCAAAAAACACTCCCTTTTGGCTCCCCTAGGATGAATTCAAAGTTAAATACAAACTTTCTTATGCAGACAAAGAATATTATAAAGAGATTGTGGAAGTTGTTCCAACATAACTACTTCACAAAACCATGGTTAATTCTTTCAGCCTTTGGTGAAAATATTGGAAATGGTATGTTGACTCCCATTTTGAGAATTACACTACTCAGAAAGGTTATGAATGACTTTTGCATCTCCCTTTGGTTGACAAGCTTAATGCCCATTGAAATATTCAATCTTCCCTCATAGTTTGGGGGAGATGTTTTCAGACAATTTGGTCTATACATGTGTTGAACTTAAACTGGCTCATTTTTCTTGGTATTTGCTTCATCAAGGGCTTCCTTTGGGTAGAAGGCTAATTTAATTAGGGATTGTGTATCCCCGACACCCATTTTGTGAGCACCTGAAGACTATCATGAACCTTTTTCTAGTTTTGACCTAAGGCTCAAAGTGCCTAAATTTGGATACATGGTTTTTAGTTCTTTTCACCCATACCCCTTGAGTTGGTTTCACACACTCGTGGGTGACATCTCACAAATGCCTCCTCAATTCACCCAAGTTTGACATGCTTTCAAAGTGGAAATTATGTTTTAGATATGGAAAGAAAAGAATTCAATTTTTTTCTCCAATTTAGATCTATTGACATTGACTTTTCTATATATAATAAGGCTATGGTTATTTCTAATGTGCTTCTGTAGATACATGTGTAAACTAATAAAGTGGATATAGAGCTAGATCACTTGCATCAGTTAATTCAACATTGGTGTGATGCCCCTTGAAATGTTGCTCGTGTGCCACCTTCCCTGCTTTGAAACACACCACCAAGAGGTGGCAGTGGCCTTCGTCGCAACTAGTCTTGTCAACATTCTTAAAACTATGCCATTGGTTCTCCATTGCAACACCACTCTCTTCCTCCAGCCCTGCATGGAGGTTGGGGCTCTCTACTGCCTTTTCCTCCGCAAGCTCAAGGGTGGGGATCTCTAGCTCTTACGAACTAGTGCAGGTAGGGTTATCTATCTGAGAGTTCTCAAGGTGGCTAACAACTACCACCAGATAAAGGCTTCCCTCGGCTCATTCTAACAATTTCACCCCATCACTCTAGCTAGGATAATGAAGTGCAAAAAGAAGGTGACCAGCATGTCTTTGATTCTGGATGGGACTCTATTATTAAAGGGAAAGATTTTCCAGGCTCCAGATGGGGCAATCCACCTAATCACGATCCCTCCTCTATTAGTCTCTTTGCTACTGTGGCTTAATTATTTTTTTAATATGTTAGAGTTTTTCTAGGCTTGGCCTAGTTTATTTCCATGTTTTTTGGCTTTGGCCTCGCTTGTGTTTTTATGTTAGGCCTAGTGTGTCATTGCAACATGTTCTCTTACAAACAACTTTTTTGTGAATAATCTTGTAAATATTAATATATTTATATTAAAAATATGAGCTCTATTTCATTAAAAAAAAGATGACATAAAACATTTGTCTAGAATATCTGACAAATTTTTTTATAACTTATTTTTTATGATTTTTGTATTGCATACTCATGCCATACCTAAAACTAAAAAATATCACATTGATAAATTCGATAGTCCTTCTAACCCAATAACTAAAATAAAATGACAACTTAACATAAATTATAATACACTAAAAATTTATATATATATATATATATATATATATATATATATATATATATATATATATAATATTTACTATACTCTCTTATGCTTTTTAGCAATAAAAACTTAATCAAATTAATTTATTTTTTTCGAAAAATCTCATAACCTTTTCGTTATTTTATTTACCTTTTTAATTTTTACCATATATTATTTCTATTTAAATATATATTAAATTTTTAAGGTTTAAAATATATTTATTTTAAATTAATTTATAATTTCAAATTAGGAAAAAAAAAATAATAAAAAAATAAACTAAAAAATAATCTAAAAAATAATGGAATTTTTTTTCCCAATCGAAATAAGAAAATGATTGGTAAAGGTCATAACGTAGGATAGCAGATTTCGTTTCTTCGTTTGATACCTAATGTAAGTTTTCAAACATGGTTGTTGGGTGTTGACTATTGAAGTTTTTTTCTATCAATTACAAATGTTAGAAAATCAATTCTCTTGTTGAAAGTGATTTTTTTTTTTTTAATTTATTTTATTTAAGTTTAAAGAATAATAAAATTGAAATTTTTATAAATTTTAATATATAAATAGTTTTATTTTTTATTTGATAGGATAAAAGTGAGGATTTTGATGGGACCGTTCAATTCAATATAAAACTAACCAACATTAAATTAATAAATTAAAGAAGTAATGAACAATAATATTCAAAATAACATGTCCACAATAAATGACAAACACAATAAACAAAATAATCGTGAGAAATCAACTCAAAGAATGTAAGGCCAAAGGCTGCAGCGAATCATTTGCCAAAAAACTGCCAATGGTAAGCCAAAATTTAATAGAATGTCAGCAGCGAAACCAACCTAAAATGCCAAGGGTGTTCAGAAAGACATCCAAGAAGGAACAAAGATCAACCAATTGCTAAAGTCAATCTTCTTCCACAACGGGAGAGAATACCTTTCATAATCCATTGGTTCTCATCTTTCACCAAATCTTCAACATCAGACCTCAGCATTTCTACTTTCGTCCTTCCTTCTTGCCAGTGGTATCCATAGGAGTTTTGAGCTTCACTTGAGAAGAATGAGAGGGGAAAGCCAAGCAAGCCAACATCCCTGAAGGGGAAGGAGGAGCAACCAGAACAATTGCATTTCGTAAAGAGACCAAGTTAGTTGAGGGAGGATTTTCTGGAAAAAGAGAAGGAGAAATACCCAATGATTGATAAAAGATGCCATGATTACACCAAAAAAAGGCCTGATGAAAGGCTCCTTCTTTCTTCTTCCAAACTAACCGAGAATTAGAGGCACTCAAGACTCCCTTAGAAGAGCACTTAAGAACTCGATGACCAATGAGGTTGCAATGAAAACCTCTAAATGGAAGGCCTTCAAAGTTAAGATATTGAGTCCACAAGCCTTGGGAAGATTGAAGGTGAACAAAATGGCTAAGAGGTTTGGAGATGTCCACAATCGCACAAACTCTTATGAATTGCTTCAACAGTGAATCCTTGTCCAACTTTACAAATGAGCCCATTTGATTGACCAACATCACGTGTTCTTCATTTGTCAAAATGGGGGGGGGGGGGGGGGGCGGGGGAGGGGATGTTGTAAACCCAAATCCAAAATGGAACCATTGTCACTACAACATTTACTAGATCGAAAAACAAAGTCCACAAAGAGAAGAAAATTCCAAAGTCACCAATAACCTAGGGCCTCAAAGACCAAATGAATTTGCGACCAGAGAAAAAAATGGACACTTGGGAAAATCCGTGACTAAACAAGATGAAAGGAGTTTCCATGGAACCCCACACATCCTTGGCCCAAATCTCCAAAGTTAGAAATGGAGAGTGGAGATCCCACACATTTACCAAATAAGATATCGCTGCCCAACTCCAAATGCATACCCAGGATGGTTTGGTAAAAAAACACCAGTTCCAAAATTTCATTAGAGAAGGACATCACAACTTTTGACTTCCCCTATCCCCGTATCTATTCACCTTCCTCCTATGCCTGCCCCTGCACATCAACCACCAACGCTTGCAACTGAGTTGCCTCCTTAGCATCATGTTCGAAAACTTCCTCCCAATTTGAGTCAAATGCTAAGGCTAAAAAACTTGCAAGATTTTTTCAAAGATCACCGTTGAAGCTGTTCTGAGTGAGGTTCTTCATTTCAAATTTTTCTTCCTTCGTATGGAGACGACTCTTAGGAAGTGGTCCCATGGGAGGGAGGCTCCTAAATTTTCTTAGGGGATAATGCAGAGTGAATTTAAGAGTATATATAGCAAAAGTGATCCCATGAATTTTTTTTTTGAGTGTATGCTACTATTTTATAGGAGATAATATTTAAAATTATTATATTTTTATTTATAATTAAAGTTTACATAAATTTTGTTCACTCATATATTTACAATTGGTAGAATATCTTTCTATAAAATAGAAGTACATATGTGAAACTCTGAGTTCCCTTCTTTTTTCCACCCCTTCAAACTTTTCCCCTAAAAAATAGTCGCTTCTCACTTTTAGCGAAATATTCTAAAATTTCCTTTTACCGTACCTTTCATTTTTCATGGGGCTATCCGCTCATTAATAATAGGAGCAACAACCCTCTCCATGGAACCCTTGCATTAGATTTTTTTTTCTTCCCTCCTAATCTTTTGTATTTTTAATTTGTTATTTAAAAAAATATTTTATGTGCTTAAAATAAAAGAATTAATTTGATATTCTATTTGGAAAGCTTTAAAGATTATAAAAAATACTCTAAAAAATAATTATTATTAAATTGATTGAGAAATTATAATTGTTTTGAATCCTACAAATTAATTTAATATAAAAGCTAATAAAAGTCTCATCGTCATAAATAAATTGATTATTTTTCGATAATAAAATTATAAGATGCATTTATTAATCTATAAAAATTAAAAAAATTATAAAATACATTTATATAAATATATATATAATTATTATTTTTATAAAATAATATATTACAAATAATGATCCTATAATTAAATAGTACAAAATATTTATAAATATAATTAATTTTAAATTTAATATTACATTAAAAATTATTTTTTTTTAAAAATTATTTTACAACCTATTTTTTCGATTTAAAAAAGAAAAAACAAACTTTCTACCTAAAAGTTAAAATGTGTATATATATATATATAAACTTTATGCATGTTTATATTTAATTTATATATTCTAAATATAACTTCAAACTTCATGCATGTTTATATTCAATTTATATATTCTAAATATAACTTCAAACTTTATGCAAGTTTATGTTTAATTTATATATTCTACCTATAAGAATTGGGTGTAAGACTAAGATCCACTAAAGGTCAAGTCCCTTAAACATGCGGAAATGGATAGTCAAAGTGTGTTCCCGTCCTTAGCAAGGGACATTTTAATAAATAAATAGACTTCACCATCTCCAATATAAATGAGTGGGATAAAGATATATACAAATATTTTCTTATGATTGTGCTTATGATATATATAAATATTTTTCATACAATTGTGTTTGTGGGAAAAATCAGAAAGGAAGATTTATGGTTCGAGAATAAAAGATTTGTAATTCTAGAGTGATGATTTTGCAACACTTGGAATGTTGTTTCACTCACTGATGAGTTTTCAAAACTAGAGTGACGATTTTGCGGCACTTTGATGGAGGACAAGTTGTTTCGCTTGAAGAATTTGTTTCTTGTTTCGACGATCGTCATTTCAAATGTTGGTACTCCTCTTTGAAGCTCACGTTTTGTTTAAGTTTTGCTTTTGGGGAGCTTGCCTCATTTATATTGCTAGTTTTTTGAATGGTTGTTTTGGAGGGTGGGTTTTTGCAACTTATTAGTTTAGAATAACTTGACATCTAAGCCTGTTCATGCATTTTGCTTGACCAAACCTTTTGCCGATTTGGACATTCGAGAGTTTGTAATGACCTCTAAGTATTGTGCATAATTAGAAAATAAGACCTATGTATACTATTCGTTGGTTAGAGCTCTGGTCAAGGCCATTAAGAATTTTGAACCTGAGATTCTCTACTTTTTTTTTGACATATTACATGAGAGAATGTGAGCCCTCACTCAAGTTTAAACTAGATTATCTATAGATCTAGTAGTCGATTATCCAAGCAATATTACAAAAAAGTTACCAACTGACATATTATAATAGTTGATTGACCAAGTCGTAAAGCAAGTTAGCTAAAAGGTCCAACAGCGAAAAAATAAAGTAAAGAGGACCAAACATTACAATATTATTTCTTTCTCTACACACAAACTCCAAGCAATCATTGAAGATGACTATAAATTATAAATTTGTTATTCATTCCCTTCAAACTGACCAATCAAAACCTCTTGAATAGAGCTTGACACAATCCAAGAATACTTCATTTTATTTCAAAACCACATCCACACATTCTAAGAAAGCAGATAATGAAGATGAATATGATCTCATAAATGACAAAAATCACATTTTGAAGGTCCATGATACTCAATTCTCTGTTATCTATCTCAAAAAAGAGAAATTTTTTCATAGAAAATCAAAGGAAAGCCTTAGCTTTTGGAAAACTCACGAAACACCAAAATTTATTTACCGGTCAAGGAGGAACGCCAATATTCCCAAAAAGCTTCAAATAACCTTGTTTAACTACTCTCTTGGATAGTGACCTACACATTTCAAAGAATCCTCGTGATTAGAGATACCAAGAGGTTGAGAAAGAAGAAAGTTGTGGTAAGAGGAAATTAGGAGAAAATAAACATAAGGAGCCTCCAAAAAAGATTCTTTCCAAGATCTTTGCAAAACGCAATACTGATGATTTTCCATCCATTAGTCTTTTACAAACATACCCCAAACATTAAAAAAATAACGTTCTAAAACCTTGAAAGAAGAATGAATAAAATAAGTCTGAAGGAAGTACAAGCATCTCTCCAGAAAAAAAGTCTTCTCATGACTCTGAACTTCCAAGCAAAGATAATCAATAAGAACAAATCTACATTAATCTAAAAAAATTACAAATGTGAAAACCTTTCATCCAATTTTCTACAATAAAGAACCTATTTAAATCATCAAAATCTAAATATTTTATTCAAGTGTAAAACTCCGAGTACTATCTTGTACACTAAAAGCTTACCAAAGCATCTTTATCCCAGAGCCAAATTAAGGGAAAATGAGTTTGTAATTACCACTCAACTTTTTGATTTAAGTTCACAAACTTCCTCCCATTTCATTAGAGCTATTTTTATAGAGTCATCAGACATTCCATAGAAAATTATTCATAATTAATTAACACATTCTGCAAGTAGAGTAACTAACATGAGCTAGACATGTATAGCTTAAAGAACAAGATTCTATATATTTCAATATGAAGAATCTAGTACATATGTGCTTACTTGAGGTTCCTCTATGTTGTAGTGATTTCTAAGCCAAACACAACTCTAACTTCTTAAGTCTATGCATATTAGACTGGATAATATAGATTAGAAAGATAGAAAGAGAAAAGAGGAGATATTAACATAAACTCCACAAAATTCAACTATATTTTATATTTAATATAGATAAACAACTTGTAATCAAGAAAATGTTACAAAGATGGCAACCATGAGGCAAGTGGTTCCACAAAGCACCATATGGATTGCTATGTTAGCATTAAAGAAGAGGTCACTAACACCATCATGACATGGGAAAAGTGAGGTTAGTTTTGTGCTTTCGACACTAACTTCAATATTGAGAGAAGTGTTTGAAAGCTCTTTTTGTATTTCCCAGTGTATGTTATCAGAATCGAGAAATGAGAAGCCACAACGGAAATGAAAATGTGACAATAAATGGAAGTAGTTAATTAGGTTAGAAATTAACTCTCTAGATTGTTTTCAAAAAATTAAAAATCTATCCAAATCATTCCTTACATTTCATTTGGTCTCGAAATCATTTCAAATACATTCATAGAATGTATGAAATAAATTGAATAGAATTTGGATGGACTTTCAAAAATCTAGGAAATTTCTAGTGCTGATTTGTGACATGCGTAGTCATTTCCTCAAGAAATGATGTAGATAAGTTGTAGGGAAGAAATGCCTCTTCCATACCTATATAAATAGATATAAATTCTAGGATACTGATTCACTCCCTTACCTCGCTTCAATTTTAGGTATAGTCTAGATTCACTTACAAATTCATCCAGGGTTTGTCTTGGATGCCCTGGGTTTGCTCAAGGTCTTTTGTTGAAAATCTCGAGTGAATCTAAGTCATTTAGGGTGAACCCTAAACGAATTTATAGCTACCCTAAGACAAACCCACAAGTTTTTACCTTTTTTCACAATAAAACTTAATGCAACGAAAAAATATACACTTACAAACCTTTAAAGGTTCTAAAAACTTTTAAAAATGACACGAAACAACACTTATCTAGAATATTTGGCTAGATATTTTATAATTTATAGTTTTTTTCATATTTTTTATATGGCATACTCATACCATATCTAAGGGGAAAAAAACATTATATAAGTAAATGCGATAATCGTTCCTACTCTGATATCTAAAATGAATTGATAACTTGACATAAATTATAATTTTTACATAATATTAAAAATATATATATATATATATATATATATATATATATATTTACATATATTCTCAAATTCTGTAATACTTTGTAGAAATAAAAATTTAATCAAATTAATTAATTTTTTTCCAAAATCAAATTAATTTATTATTTCATCATTCGATAACTTTTCCTTGTTTGATTTACTTTTTAAATTTTTATAATACTATATATATAATTTATTATTCCATCATCTTAGAACTTTTCCTTGTTTGATTTACTTTTTAAATTTTTATAATACCATGTATTATTCCTATTTGTATATATATAATTAATTAATTTTTATCATACCATGTATATTATTCCTATTTGTATATATATAATTAATTAATTTTTATCATACCATGTATATTATTCCTATTTGTATGTATATGCTTAATTAATTAATTTAGTTTTTAGAATGTATATATTTTAAATTAATCTATAAAAAAGAATGGAAAGTTTTTCAGTCAAAATAAAATAAAGCCCATTTGAAACCTAATGTGTCTTTATTTTTAAATTTAATGGAGCCATCGAGGAAAACATTTTGTGGTAGAGGACTTTATTCAATCCTCCAAGAAAATGTACTTCAAAACTACACACAGTTTTTATAAGAAGTCAATCCAAAAGTATTCATTAAAAGCTTTCAGAAAAAAATTAGAGTTTAATAATATTCTTTTGGTTGTGGTGTAATAGTGAAAATGGATGGATGCATTTTTTTTTGCAATTTAGGTTTAAATTTTATAAGTGATTATGGTGTATATGAATTATAATTCCTATTTGTGTTTTAGATCGGGTATGACCCTACTAATCTCATAATTCAATATATCAAAAAATAGAGGTTAACAATAAAATATCAATAAAATTTTATGATTTTATTTTGAGTTAAAATGGTCATTGAATTCATTCATTGAATCCACTTTCTACACAATTAAATATAGTTTTTGGGTGTTGATTATCGAGATTTTATTTCGTCAATTAAAAATGTTTAAAATCACTTCTCTTTCAATTTATTTTATTTAATTTTAAAGATTTGTTAAATTGAAATTTTTATAATTTTTGAGAAGGATCAAAAAGAGAAGGGAAAATGAATTCAGCAAGGGTTTGAAGTTTTTCCCTTAGGGTTTCAGAGTTTTCCTGTGGATTGATCTAGACAAGAACCCAGATTGATTGTTAGGCTACGAGATGAACCTTCTAGGGGAGGATTTATTCCTCCCAAAAAACCGTCCTTCAAGTAAATGGTGGTCAAAGCATCAACCTCGGTCTTATAGACAGAGATAATTGCCTTGATGAAGGCGATTGGCAATCTAACAAGCTCCAAGATGAAGTAAATGGGCCCAAAATAACATGTATGTAATCGATTGAAGAGAACCTAATCACCATGCTAGATCTGATAGAAATCATGAAGAATATAGCAGTTTTGCATGATATAAGCTTGATCTACAAAATTATGCGAGCATAACTTTCTTTGGAGGACCTACATGCATAGACCAGAATAAATTGAAAGATGAACGAAGAGTATGATTTCAAAGCCTATGCTAAAGGGTACTTCATAGGAATATTTTCCAATGAATCAGATAGAGAAAAAGTGTTTAGAGGAGGGATATACTTATTTAGAAACTTGGGACTATTCATGAAGCACTGGCATACACCGTTCAAGCAAATAGAGGAACCCCCAAATATAACCACTATCTAGATTCAAATGTACACTTTACCGCAATAATTTTGGACCAAGTATGTCTTCAAAATCATTGTTAATACTATTGATAAACCTATATATATCAAAATCTCATCATGGCAAAGCCCTATCTAGCTATGCTAGAACCTTGTAGAGCTAGATATTACACAACCTCTTCTAAATAATATCACTCAAAAAGTAGGGGAAATGGAGTGGGTACAATATTTAAACTACAAGAGCATCCCATTCCACTATATAAGCTATCATGAACATGAACATCTCATTAGAGTATACATAACTCTATAAAAATTCAGCACCACAAAAAAGTACTTGAAACAACAACAAAAGTTTCAGAGGGATTCATCAAGTTGAAAAGAAAGCATACTATCAAGAAAAAGAATAAAAAGGTCAAAAAATACGTGCCAAAGGAAAGCAAAAATGTCATCAATGAAAAATACACCCCAATAGAAGGAATATAATCTATTATAGAAACCCAGTCCTAGGGAAAACACAACAACACATAGATGGAAGACATCACAAAAGATTATGGATTCAAAAAAGATCTAGAGATCTATTTAAAGATCCAAACATGAGAAACTTATATAAACAAAAGATAAAATGGCTTCAAGGCAAGCAGATAAAAGGAAATACCACAACAAAAGGCCTGAAACACAAAGAAAATTGGATAAGCTTGGACGAGGAAGATGAGACATAGTCAAAAATGGATGAGGATACAACGAGAATTGTGAAAAATATGAATTTTAATCATAAAGGAAAATTTAGAAAGAGGAGGAGAGGGAGACCTAGTAAAAATAAAAAGAGGCACAAAGAAGCAATGCAAGCTATTGGATCAGGGAGTCAAACTCAAGTAGACGCCCTCTTGGTAAGTACCAAAAAAATAATCTTCTTTGATGTGGATAATATCCTAAAACATAAGGGGTCTCAATGCCCTCTCCAAAAGGATAACATTGAAGTAAATTATTATCCAAAATAACCCAAACATAGTAATTCTCTAAGAAACTAACTTGGAAAACCTGTCAGATCACCACAGGGGCCTTTAAAGAAGTCTCAAAAGAGAGTTGGTAGGGAGTAATGCCACATGCATGATAGGAGGCATGGATTTCCTATGGGACCTGAACATAATCAACCTCAAAATAATTTAGACCCACAAATAATATCTTATTTTCAAAGTAGTAACATTGAGATCTGATCTCATTTTTTTTGGTAAATATATATGGTTCCTAGAATAAGGAAGAAAGAAAACTGGCCTAGGAGAAGATGGAGGCTAAAATCAAATTAGAATAGAACACTTTTGGATCATTGGGGGGCAAGGGGGGGGGGGGGGTTGGGCGGGGATGCAATAATGGATGCCTTGGAGAAGAAGGGAGGTAATGCGGGAGATAAGAAGTACATGAATTTTCATAACTTCATGGAAGAGACATAATTACATGATCTTAAAACTAAATGAGGGTGGTTCACTTGGAGTAACAAAAGGTTGGGAAAGGAACTTATCCTAGAGAGACTTGATATTTTTTTGGTCTCAAGAAATTAGATTGAGGACAACAACATCTTAGAAATTGTGGTGCTCATAACATCAAGCTCTAATCATTGGTTGATAGCCCTCCATATTTTTCAATATGAGTAGCCAATCATAGCTCCTTTTAGGTTTGAGAAAATATGGCTGAAGCATTTAGACCTAGAAGATTTTGTGACCTAGTAATGGAAAGCCCAAAATAATAAATATGGGACTAAGATGTATATATTCTCTCAAAATTTTGGAGAGCTCAAAAATGCCCTAAAAAGATGAATCATCTCATATTCAAAAATATCTTTTAGGTTAAAAAAGAGTTAAAAAAGAGAAGTGAAAAGATCTAAGAGATGAGAATGGAAGGTCACAATTCCATATATTTGTTGGAAGTAGAGGAGGATGTAACAAGGAAACTGGAAGATTCTTACAAAAAGGAGGAAATTTACTCAAAACAAAAATCTAGGGTAAGATGGTTGAAGGGGGGGGGATTAGAATACCAAGTTATTTCATCTATCATGTTGAACCAAAAGACAAGAATTATATTTGACAATTAGAAATGCTGGAAGGCACTATTATGGAATATCCCACATAAATTAAAGAATACTTGGTGAGATATTGGGAAGATACACTAAACCAATTAAATGGGGAGAATCAGGAAGACCAATAAGCCTTCCAAGGATAAGTCCCTCAACTGGTCACTCTAACAAATAATCAAAACTTGATGGAGATATCTCTCTTGAAAAAAACCAATAGAATGATCTTTAAGATGGAAAGAGATCGTTCTCTAGGATTGGATGAGTTTACTTCTCTCTTCTTTCAAAATTTATGGGATATCATAGGGAAAGGAATCAGGGAAGTAGTACAAGAATCTAAGGAATCTCAAGGAATGTTAAAAACATTTAATTTCACATTCCTTGTTCTCAAACTTAAAAAATAAAAAAATAGATCCCTAGAGGTTTTTTGTCTGATTTCTATCTACAATACCATCTATAAAATCATTTCAAAAATCATTACTAATTAAATACAAAGAATCCTTCCTAAGCTTATTTTATAAGAACAAGGATGCTTCATCAAGGGAAGACAAATCACAAATGGTATTGTCATTTCCCACAAAATCATCCACTCCCTGAACTCTAATAAGAGACAAGGAACGTTGATTTAGTTGGACATCTCTAAGGCATATGATAAAGTGAATTGGTCCTTCCTACATGGAATGCTCCAAAAGTTTGGGTTCAATCTAAAATGGAGAAGATGGATTTAGAGTTGTTACTCCTCCTCCAAGTTTTTAGTGATGATTACTGTATGGATCCCCAAAAAGTTATCCTCCTCAAGGGGGCTCAGACAAGGTGATCCTATCTCCACTTATATCTTCCTTCTCATGGCAGAGGCCCTAGGATAAAGTCCCTAAGAGATGAAAACAAGATCAAAGGGATTCGAGCGACAACTAGAGAAATCGCTTGCTCTCATCTCTAATTTGTGGATGATACAATGCTTTTCTCTCTCCTAAGTTTTCAAGAGGTCATAAAAATAAGGGATCTATTGAACAACTATGTAAAAGCATCAGGTCAATTAATAAATAAAAGGAAATTCGAGATCTTATTTATCAATGTGTCCCCTAATCTTTAATATTTACTCAACAGGATCTTGGGCATTGAAAAGGCATCTCTCCTAGATACCTATCTGAGCCACCCACTCTTCAAGGGAAATTGAAAGAAGAAGATCTTGAAAAAAATCATTAAAAATATTCAGAGGAAGCTAAGAGGTTAGAAAGGTAAACATTTAACAAACACAAGACATATTATTCTCATAAATATGGTATTGTAAGATACAACCATATATCAGTTCTCTCTTTTGAAGGTTTCCTCAGGAATTTTGATCGAGATGAATAAAATTCTCAGAAAATTTATATGGCAAGGAATAAGAGACAAGGCTAAATTACCTCTCCTTGCTTGGGATAAAATCTTCAAACCAATTACATAGGGGTGTCAAAATAAGGAACCTAAAAAAGGTAAACCTTACCCTCATAGCTAAACTAGTTTCGAGAATGGGAGCCAATTCCTTAACAAGATGGAGTGGGTTGCTAAGAGATAAATACCTCGATGAAAGAAACCCACAAATAATATGCATGATGAAGGAACTCCCTTTTGGATCAACTATTTGGAATAACATAAGGGAAACAAGAGAGATTATTTTGAAAGGTCTATTCTGATAAGTGTGAAATGGAAAAATAACAGACTTTTGCGAGGACAGTTGGATCACCCAAAAACCCCTGAAACAAAAAATGAGTTTATAGAACATTATAGAAGAAATTATAAGGCAATGTGGACATAAAAGTGAAAGAGTATTGGGTCAAAAATGTAGAGTAAGACCATAAAACCTTCACTTGGAAAACTTTCCAAAATACTGATGGAACATAGAATGAACCCCAAAAGACTTTAAATAACATCCTTCAAGGCTTTCAGGTTCCTTGGAACTCAGATAAAGACTCTTTAAATTAGAATATAAAGGGCCCATGGGTCTAACCAATGAAATAAGGATATGAAGCTCAGATGGAAATTCATCATTGTACCTTCAAAAAATCTATATGGAACATAATTCGTAGCTAAAAAACATGGCTGAAGGCAAAATATTTTTTGTGGATGGCCACACATGGCAAGATTATAACAGGATACATTTTTAAAAAGAAAGGATTTTATGGACTGTCGATGTGTTCTGTGTTACAATAATGAAAAGAGTGTCGAGCACCTTATTCTTCACTATAAATATACCTCACGACTATGGATTTTTTTTTTAAAATATTATAACATGAGTTGGACTCTGAAAAATAATCGCCCAGATCACCTCAAAGTCTAGCAGTGTAATAAGAAGCTAAACATTTTAAAGGACATATGGGAAATGACACCAAGTATTCTAACATGAAAAGTTTGGATTGAATGGAACACTAGAATCTTCAAGAATAATGGTCATGCACAAACCCCCAAAGAAAGTTTGGATGGAAGTAGAAGGTTGTATTATTCAAATTGCCCAATCTTCAAAGTAGTTAAACAATAAGGAGGCTAGTCTAGAATAAATTAAAATCCTCTAAAACTGGAGAATGGTCAGAAATAATATGAGATATCAATAAAAATGAACTTTATATTTGACATCTATATAATTTTTTTGAAATCAACAAATAATATAATTAATTTAAGATTATTTTTCACCCTTCAACAAAAAATAATTAAGATATATATAATAATTATGTTAGAGGTGTTATATTAGGAAGCCACTTTCAAAGATTCATCTCTGCATCTAAAGATGTCCATTTGGGGCTTTCCATTGCTCTAGATTTGTGTTGCATGGTAGATATACCCCATATATGCCTTATTTTTCAAGTTTTTTTCTCAAATCCTATATTGTCATGTGTACACTACAATTCATATAGTTGGGAAAGATAATTGTCATGGAGCCATGAAAGCCACAGGTGATCTATTAAGCTCATATGTGCTAAAAAAACAATAATGTATGAGCTATTTGGTTTGTGATAGAGGTCGTGCCAATGCCACGTATGTATACATATCCCTACACATTGAAAAAATATCATATCACATATCTTACATAAAATTTAGATGAATATCGTGGATCAAAATAATTTATGGTTATGCAGATTTCTATTAATATGCACAATGTAGCTGAATGGAGTACACAAACAAATGGAGCAAAGAGTAAATGAGAGATTTTTGTTATGATTAGGAATTAATGTTGAGAGTCCATGAGGGGATAACCCATTTCTATTTGTGTAGGTGTAATACACACTCTTTTTAACCTCTGTCTTATTATCGACAGGTATTGCTTATCGTTTGATCCTTTAAATGCATAAGAATTCAAATATTTTTCTCTCCCTTATTTTTAAAGCTTTATTTGTTAAAATACAATCAAAATAATATTTTTTTAAAAATATTAATCCAATAAATATTTAAATTTACATAAATCATGAGGAATTTTATAATATTTTGTATTGACAACTTGTGCCTAGTCTCTCTAAGAAGGATATAAGAGTTATTCGTTAGGCTATAGATCAGGGTAGGTGAATATGCTTTTAAAGTGTAAATTGGACAATGTAAAAGAAATTAGTATTGAGTGTAAAGGAATTTTTTGAATTTTTATTAAGTGGGGTGACTTGGACAAGTAATCCCACATGGGTTTGTGAGATATCATGTGACTCTTGTAATAAAAGTACCCTCCCATTTATTAGTTTAGATGAAAAATACTTGGCATATGAAATTTAGTTTTTATTTTATTTCTCACACTTAGTCTTATTTTGGGGATTCATTCTGGGGGGGAGGAGTGGGAAAGAGGAAGGGATTGTTATGGAGCTTGTTGGATTCATGGAATCTTAGGAGTTTGTGGAATGTTTGTTGAATGGAGAAGAAGATGTAAGTCTTTTTTGTTGCATTTTTTCTCTGTGTCTCTTGTGTGTGAAAGAAAAGAAAATAATTTTGCATTATAAACTCTCTTTCTCTCCCCATATCTCTTGATAAAAGTTAAGAAATTAGATTAAGAGATTAATTGGGGTTGCTTTTAAACATTCTCTCTCTCTCTCTCTCTCTCTCTCTCTCTCTCTCTCTCTCTCCTCTCTCTCTCTCTCTCTCTCTCTCTCTCTCTCTCTCTCTCTCTCTCTCTCTCTCACACACACACACACACACACACACACACACACACACACACACACACACACACACACACACACACACAGCTTTCCCATTAGAAATTATAATGGTTGTCCTTGTAAAATAAAATCACTTCTTGTTTGATTTTGTTTTGAAAATCTAAAAATTTAATTTATGCCTCCATTGTATTTGGTTTTTGAAATTATTGTTGAGCAAATGATGTTTTTGATTTTAAAAATAAAATGAATAAAATTCAAATTAAGCTTAATTATAAAATACTTAAGAAAATCAATATTTTACTTCTTCTTTGATATAATTTGTTTGGTTGAAACAAATTATCATTCTCTCCCTTCCTTTCTTTTTATTTTAGATGAAATCAATATTAGAAATAGACATTGTTTATTCAAGTTTGCATATTAAATGTTTGCAAGTAATGAGCTTTTCTCCTTCCTCTTCCCATTTTTCTTAATATTCCTCCTAAAAGTGAAATGATCTTGAATATGAAGATTATTTATCGAATTGGAATAAAAAATATTTATCTCAAATTTGTATAAGACAATGAAAATATGAATCTCATTAACCTTTTCAAGTACTGTTAAGAAGAAGGAGGAGGGGGAGGAGGAGGAGGAGGAGAAGAAGATGAAGAAGGAGGAGGAGGAGAAGAAGAAGAAGGAGGATGAGGAGAAGGAGGAGAAGGAGAAGAAAGAGGAGAAGGAGGAGAAGGAGAAGAAGGAGAAGGAGAAGGAGAAGGAGAAGGAGGAGGAGGAGGAGGAGGAGAAGAAGAAGAAGAAGAAGAAGAAGAAGAAGAAGAAGAAGAAGAAGAGAAGAAGAAGAAGAAGAAGAAGAAGAAGAGAAGAAGAGAAGAAGAAGAAGAAGAAGAAGAAGAAGAGAAAAGCAAGAGAAAAGGAAGAGAAGAAGGAGAAGAAGAAGGAGATGGAGGAGAAGAAGGAGGAGAAGAAGAAGGAGAAGAAGGAGAAGAAGGAGAAGAAGAAGAAGAAGAAGAAGAAGAAGAAGAAGAAGAAGAAGAAGAAGAAGAAGAAGAAGAAGAAGAAGAAGCAAA
>JARHVA010009708.1:0-57500 GCA_037957365.1 Torreya grandis
AAATCCTAAAAATACATGAATTAGTTACCTAATTCCTTTTAAAAACTAAAATATGAAAATGCTAAAACTTGAAAATATTCAAATTTCTTGAATTTTGAATCCTTTGAAAACTTGTTTAAATTTTGATAATTTAAACAATTTCTTAAACATTGAAAAATTTAAAACATGAGATAATAGTATGGAAGGAATAACCATGTGTTCATGTGTGTGTGGGCATACATGTGTGTGTGTGTGTGTGTGTGTGTGTGTGTGTGTGTGTGTGTGTGAGAGAGAGAGAGAGAGAGAGAGAGAGAGAGAGAGAGAGAGAGAGAGAGAGAGAGAGAGAGAGAGAGAGAGAGAGAGAGAGAGAGAGAGAGAGAGAGAGAGAGAGAGAGAGAGAGAGAGAGAGAGAGAGTGAATCCATTCTTTTTATTTTATGAACTTTCTATGTTGATGATGCTTCCTTTAAGCATTAGAGAATTGGTGACTCTCATGAAATCCCATGGATAATATGGTTCCTTAGTTGAATGATTGGATAATATTGGGGGTGATTAAAACCAAAATTTTATAATATTAAAGAAACCCATTGAGGAATGTTTGAAACATAAACTTAATTAATCATTGTATTTATAATCCCAAGACCTAAAATGGGTTAGAATTCAAAATGGATTCACTCACATAGTTATAGAGTAGCATTGATATCTAATTAATGCACCATGTTATATGAATGGAGATAACCACTATAGATGGATTATGATCAAATTGTAACTTAGATTCATGGCTAAAAGAGAATGGATTTATTCCATGCCCCTACCATGTCTGAAAATAATTTATAATATGTATACATCAACCAATATCATTCCCCATTTAATTTGTGTATTTATAATTATCTATCATGAGTCTAAATAATATAGTTAACATGAATCTATATCATTCCCCCTTAAAAACCATTGAATTTTTAAATTAAAAATGGATTACATATGAATTTAATATGACCCCATAATAGTTACCAATATCTAATTTTTTTAAACTATTTCTAAATTCTAAAAAGTGTATTTGTGCCAATCTAGTAATTTGACACCCTTTGTATAAAGGCTTCATACATGAAAATCACATTGAAATGACACTCTTTTGAGTTTAGGAAATGTATCCTAAAAAATCAATTTGTATCAAAATAAAATTTAACTTGTAATATGTGTATTAAGATATATCATTGAAAAATGTATCATTTGTTAAGATATGTGTATAGTGAATGTTAGTTAAGAGGCAAGGTCCATATTATGTATCAATGACTCTCATGGAGAATATAGTTACAATTAGTATATAATTTTAGGATTACGTGATATGGATCATGGAAACTATAAAAAAATGAAAAAATAACAAGCATAATGAAAAAGATGTCAAGTGACAAGGGAAAAAGCTACATACATGGTACATGTTCAAATGTTGTAAAATGGAAGATTTCACACATGATAGACATGATAGTGTGAAACACAAGGGACATGTTTAAATATTACACACTCATAGGGTGAAAGGAAATACATGTTCAAAATTCACATACCAATTATAGGGCCAAGTTAAAAGACAATGACATGTTCAAATTTTGCATACAACATGCAAGATCTCATAGAGATACATCGATCATTTTTTCCACGCAAGGTCCAGGGGCCAAAATAATAGAAAAACATCATGTGATCTACTACTATGCACAAGCAAAGCAAAATAAAGGGAGAATAGAGGTTAAAATTTCATATAAACCATCACAAATGTTATGTAATCATATCTTATCAAATATCATAATCTTGTACACTATGTAATATAGAAATGTTAGAAAGACATGTGTAGATAAATGAAGATCAAAAATATATTGGTTGTAACATAATACCACCTACATACTATCATTTATGGATAAAATACCCCAAAATTATAATGGGTAATGGGTAGCAGAATAATATTTTAGGGTTTTAAGTGATTCATGAAGTTATGGTTTGAAGTGATGCTAATACTATGGCAGCATAAACTATGGAAACATATAATGTGGTGATAGAATTTCATAAAATTAGTAGCTAAGATGTAGGCATTGGTAGTAGGGAAAATGAACCTAAACAACAAGAAAAGTAGTGTGTTGGTTCAAGACATGGAAGTGGATGGAAATACAATGGATTTAAGGAAATGGAATAATGTAAATTCATGGCAGAGGAAGTTTTATATAAGAATATAATTAGGGGATATAGATACATGGATCTAAATGTATACATTTAGTAAGAAAGTCTCTATGAATATTATAGCTTGTAGTGTTAAGCCATTAAATATTGTAAAAAAATCGAATTGTTTCCTTTGAATGGGAAGAAATAAATATGGTTTTAGACCAAAAATAATGGATCTTAAAAATATCCATGATATTCCATTTTTTAATGGGTCACGGCCTAGATTTATATATCTTCACAAATGGATGCCAGATCATTGGCAAGCTCTAATGGAAGGCAAAATTTAAATCACCACCTATACTAGAGTTTTTTGTTATTATTTGAATCTATAAAATATACTAATTAGATATTAAATGATTAGTTTTGGGTTTGGTATCAACACATCCTTCTATCTAAACATTGGTTTCAATCATTTAACATTCATGTCAAGGTTGATTTGGGTTTGGCTACCACACTTACCATTTTAGTTGGGAGAATCACATTATATAGGATAAAGGAAACTCTTTAGGTGATTCCATATGTTTGGAATACATAAAATAAATATTTTATCATTATACCTATTCCAGTTATTTACATTACAAAGGATCTTATAAACATGTCAATTTAAAATTTATGGGTAAGAAATGGGTTCAAATTCTCAATTATGAATACTTACCTTTTATATGTCATATATTCTTTGAATAGGGAAGTTATTCATATATTTTCATAATATTAAACTCAAAAAAAGTAAAATTATACTAGAAGGATGCTTCTTAGGGTCATTTAATAGTCTATATTATTAGTGAATTTATGAGTGAAAATGGAAGCTAAGTTCTGAAGTCAGTTTTGATAACCCTATAAGAGAAAAGCCTAGATATGAAACCAAATTTGTAAGAATAAAAGTGGATGTAAATTTTTTATGGAATAAATCAATATAAGGGATAAAATATGTTGAATGTTGGATTTTAGGACTGGGTCCCATTTAGGATCTCCCCAACACCCAAATCAATTGAAATATCTCTTCCCTTTTTTCTTGATTCAAGGGAGGGAGGAAACTTGAATATTGTTAAAAAAAACATTAAAATTAATTATTTAAAGGATTTTAAACCACTAAATATGATACTTCACTCCCAAAAATATAATTATCAAGGAGGAAATAGATCATCATAAGTTTATTTATGTTTTTATGTAGGTCTACAACTAGTTTACAATGTACTCATGGCCTGTTTTAGTCACTACCAAAAGAGGCAATTGCATTTAACTTGTTTTGATTGATATTTTTATTTGATATAAAATGGGTGATACCATTTAAAATCTCCCCTTTAATATAAAAAGGGTAGAATAAATTCCAACATATTAATTCAAAAAAAATTGTATGTCCTATAAAACACTCATTTATAACAATGAAATGCATGTGAAATATATAAATAATATTATATCCAATAATCATGAGATAAATAACATATTTTTAATTATTTAAAATAAATCTCTAACCATGTTCAAGTTTTTATTTTTTTTAATTTTTAATGTTTCCATATTTTGAAAATTTATGACTATTTTTGTAGTTTTATATTTTTTGAAAAAAGATAAAGATAGAACTGAGACGGCACAAGGTGTCACAAAATATTATAATATGAGATATATTTGAATATATATCAACATATTCCTAGGATATAAGTGTGTTTTAATACCTTAAAATTTGAAATTTAAACAAGATGCCCCCTTTTGATATTAGGAAGCATGTAATAATAATAAGAGTATGCATAATATATGAATGTACATTATATATTTTTTATGTTTTAATTTGGTGTAATATGTCTCACGTGTGGGTAATATGACTTGGATAGTATATATTTTGCATTAACAATAATGTTTTGCATACTGGTATTGACTGAGAGAATGAAAAATTGGTATTATCAAGGTAAAGGATTCTATAATTTTTTATTTCTAGGTAAAAACATGCAAAAGACAGGGACACCTAGTAGAGATAACAATGATGGGCACTAGTTTATGAATATGGTTTTGGTGTCTAGTATATAATTTAGGTTTGGGTCAAGGCAAACTATAAAAATTATGAATAACAGGGACTATGTGATCATGACTAGTTACTTTTTTTAAACTAATTAAACATGAGAATCCAAATTAGCAGAGCTAAGAGACCAAAAATTAAATTAAATAAAGATCATAGAAAAAATAATCGAGTTATCACGAGCATACATGAATGAAATAAATAGGATTAAAAAATAAAAAATCCATGTACAGTTGTATTTTAATTATTTTACATGTTTGTGAATTTGATTTAGGTATAAATTTACATAAATGCATAATGTTCATATAGTTTTTGACATGTTTCCATTATTTTTTGTATAAATGGTAAACTCTTATGCCTACTATTTCTATAACCACAAATGGTCCCAATGATTTTTTTTAGAATTTTCTTTTGTTCTCTTTTTCTACATTTTATTATTTTGATTTTCTTTGAGTACAAAATCTCCAATATGAAAATCTTAATTACAAAATTGATTCCATATGCTCATTTGATGCAATCTTGATAAAACTTAATTTATTCAATGGATTGTATATTGTTTCCATCAATTATTAATAAATCATGTAATATTTTCTAATCATTATTCATCATCCTTTATTATATCTTTAATTGACACCATTAAATAAGGGATCTTCATTTTCAGTTGTAATATTGCTTCAATTCCATATATAATGGAATATGGTGTTGCCTTTTTTGGTGATCATACACTTTTATGGTATGCCCAAAGTGAATAAATAATATTATTATGCCAATGTGTTCCATATTTTAGCAACCATTTTGCTTAATGTTTTAGAAATTTGTTTATCTATAGCTTAGGCATGACCATTACCTTATGGATAATATGGCATAAAAAATATATGAATCATTTTGTATTTTACACAAAATAATTTGACTCTTTTATTTTTAAAATATGAAACATTATCTATAATAATGGTTGAAGGAATGTTTAACCTTGGAATTATGTCTCTCCATAAAAATGTGATAATGTCTTCACTTGTAGTAAGTTTCATAGGTATGGATTCAACACATTTAGTAACTTATTCATTTGACATGATAATAAACTTATGGTCATCTATTGATTTTGGATTTATCGTCCCAATAAAATCAAAACCCATAATGAAAATTTCAAAGGTGAAACAATTGATGTTAATTCATACAATGGTGCATGATTGAGATTACTATGCCTTTGACATTTTTCACAATGTTTTACATGTGTATGACATTCAAGTTACATAGTAGGACAATACTAATATTAGTGTAGGAATTTGTGAGCCATGGTATTTTCAATGAAATGACCACCACAATCACTATCATGAACATCTAAGATTTTCAGTTTGGCCTCTTCAAGATTCAAAAATCTAAGTAAGAGTCAATGAATAGATATTTTGATTAAATATACTGCAATGATAATGTATTGAATATAATCCCATTATAATTTAATAATTTCAAATCATTTATAATTTTATAGGATAGCTAACTTGTAGAATAAATTATGTCACTGAACCATTTTAAATTAATTGCACTTCGAGTGATCATGCATATCTTTAAGACTTATACTTGTGTAGTATGAATGGATTATTATCATAATTATTATATAATGAAAGTAACATTATCATTATAAATATCAATATGGATTAAAGAGTACACATTAGCCATAGTTTTAGTGTTGTCTATTTTATTTATGATGTTTAACTTTGATGATAATAAGGTCAAAATGAGATATGCAAAGAAGATGTAATAAGGTGATCATAAGGTTGCATGTTCAATTCATCCTATGTTCACCAAATATTTTATCGAATAATAAAATTAACTATGGTGGATTAATCCTAGTTATTATACTTAGTTATAATATTATAGGGTTATTTAATTACACTTACAAGTAATAAATTTAAAAAAAAAAATTAATTGATGAAATGAAAGTAATATGAACAAGATTAAACTATGCCAAAGAGAGATGTACTTAGATTTTTATAAGTTTTAGTTGAATTTATTGACTATAAATTCATATAAATAATAAATAAGATGAAAAATAATAATTCTCCAAGAATGTGATCCTAAGACTCTTAACATACATGGGTGAGAAATTAGGACATGAGAGTTAGGTGATGGCACCCATATTTGGTGTTGGCACCTTTCAAGAAAATTATAAAAATTAGAGCATAAACACATATAAATAAATTTATTATGCCTAATTAAGATGGAAAGTTATTTATATCCATGTGATATGATAGAAAATAACTCTTTGAAGACAAAACCCTAGCTTATGTACCACAATAAAAATAAGTGATATTGAAGGAGTAAAAAGAAGTTAAGTAGTTGAGTTGTAGTAGACATGAATACTTCACTATATTGAGAATTGAATACATATAAATACTCCAAAGAGGTATCAAGCCTCTTTGTAGTTATCCTAGTTTATATTTTCAAGTGTGCTATTTGGACTATGTGAATGCATCTATAATAGGATTGAATACTTGATCTTAATGACTTAGGGTTACATAAATCTAAAATGAGACTTGGTTGAGGACTACTTGAGGGTATTGAAAATTATGTATAAAAAATATGGAAATTTTGTTTAATGTTCACTTGTGTATAAGCCACTAAATGGAATGCTTACAAGTTGTATAATAAGTAAATTAAATGTGTAGTTATAATAATTCCAAAGGGAAGACCACATGTTAGTAATCTTAAGGATACAAATTCCAACCTGAGGATGGGTTTATTTCAAAAATAAACCATTTTTTCCCGATGGACATCAATGTGAAATATGGGTAGGGGTGTTTTAAACCTATGTCCCTAATAGGTGTTGGTGTTCCTTAAGGCTGAGTGCAAAAATTTGGGTCTAGACCAAGGCATATAGATGCATAGAGGTGTTTTCAATCATTTTAACATTTCTATATATAATGAATGATGGTTAATAAGTAAAATAGGTCTTCATTTTTAATAAGGATAGTATGTGGTTGTAAAATAGGTAATAATTAATTCCATAAGTTAAGTAATGATAAAAGCACTAAATAAGACATGATCAAGTATTTATGGCTAAAATTTAGTTACTAAAATAAGTAAAATTAATTACCAAACTTGTTCTCATATATGTAAAGATCATATATAGATTATATTAATCTAATATGTAGTTAATGGAATCATTAGTTTTGGTTAATAACATATCAATACATAATATTCCTCCTAACTTATGTATTAAAATCTATCACATAAATATACTACACATCGAACAAAGTATATAAATATATGAATAATACACTTTTTAACATGGAGAAATATACCCATACCATTTATTTAATTTAATGATGACTCATCGTCTATATTTTACACATTCTATTTAGTGGGAAATCGCATCCCTTCCAACATGCAATTGGCCCTATAATGTAGGCTAAAAATAAAACTAATGTGGAAAGACCATTCATTTATTATTTTTATTATTGAGAATGATTCAATTTTATAATGAGATTTATGCTCAATTTTTTTTGACTTTTTTCTCTATATTTTTATTTAAAAACATCGCTTTGTAATGGAAAAAACAATAAACCTCTAAAATATTTTTAGTTATGATTTGGTTTATTTACAATTATTTTTTAAATATTTTATATTTTCTAAGATGATAGAGTATATTTAAAATCAATGCCATCATATTCATTCTAAAACTTTGAATGTGTATTTTCCATCTTGTATGAGACATAAGGCTCATTTTGTTGAGTCAAAATGCATCAGTTTTTTAATCTTTAAGATAATAGTGGATATTGAAAAAGGATTTTAGATATTATTTTGCATGTCATTTTGGATTCAAAACATTTTTTAGTTCTAATGTTATTTTGATACGTAAAATATGTATGTGATTAAGTTTTTAACCACAACTAGGGATTCAAAAACCTCTACAAGTGGAGAGGGAGAAGTTGCAAATGTAATAGTAATAAGGTAAAGAACACATAAGAGATATGGGAATTAGGATCAATTTCCTCATTTATATATACATTTGATATAGCCCATATAGAAGCATTTAGAGTTAGATGTAGAGCAAGTTAATGTTATGGTTACGATTTTTTTGGTGTCAACTACAACTATGACTGAGATAGAGAATAAAATGGATAGAGGTAATTTGGTTAAGGTTTCAACTAGAACCTAAGGAGTGGGATATTATGATCTAATACTAATGGAAGATATGGATCTTATAAGAATAAGGGACCATAACGTAACTTACCTAAAGTGAGGGAAGAGACTAGGTAAGCCTCATTTAATGAGACCAAGGGAAAAAGATAGGGTCTACATTTTTATCCTATGATATCCATTTGTATTGTCTAGTTATAAGAGGAAGTTAGTGAAAGTATCTCAAAAAGGGAAGAAACACTCTCTTCAATGGGTCTGATCTTTCTCTTTAATGGCTCGTGTCCTACTCTTCTAGTTCTCAATGATTAAAATTCAAAAAAATAGAAATATTTAATTGAATGTGATATTGATATTCACCAACGTTCAAGAGGGATTTTCATCATGGTTTTTTATTTTGTTAAAGATAAAGAGGATTTTTAATGAGTGTTTTTATAGTTTGTATGTTCATGTTCTTAAGGTTAAACCCTAACATCAAGATTTGAACCCTCATACTGAAACCTTGATAAAAAAATGATTTTGGACTCCATTGCCTAACCTTACTTTATAGTTTTGGTACAATATTGTGCTTATGGAAATATTAAATACTATTGGGGAACTTTGTATGGTAGATGTTGTTACTGAAGAAAGGGGACATACTCATTTTTCTCATATTCTGATAGATGTAGATTTATCTAAGCATATCCTTACTTAGATTGAGTTTAAAGTCAGGGGTAAATCTTGGGTCCAATACTTATATTTTAAAAGTATACCTTTTAGATGTAAAACATTTTTTCAAAATGGTCATCTAGTCAATGACTGTCCAAGTGCTAAATTCAATAAATATAGTTCTTGATGTATGGATGCTAGGATTGAACATGTTATTGATCATGTTATTAATTAGAAAGAGTAAGAAATTGAAAATCCTAATTTGGTTCTTAAAACACCTATAAAATAACTGAATCATGCCTAGTTTAATGTGGAACCTTATGGAAAATATTTTATTGATATTATGTTAGAAAATATGTATGTCATATAAGGTTCAAATGAAGGTTTAAAGTAAACTAAAAAAATTAAAGAACCTAGTGTAGAGACTGTTGTGCTAAAATACAATAATGTTTATGTAGTCCATAGGGATGATTCATTGGCCTATAATCATTTAATAAGAGAACACTTGATAGATCTTTTAATGATACAGAAGAAAGTGGATACAATAGAAATTTCCATCCCCATATTGCCAAATCTTGAGAAAAGGTGTGAATGGAAGATTGTGTGAAAGAGAAGGAAAGGAAGGGGGAAAGAGGACTTATAACCTTTAAGCATGTCTTTAAAATCTCAAAAATAAAGCTATATGAGATAGGCTTAGCCAAAATAGTTTTTGATTTGTGTTGTAGCTTTCATTTTAGGTCAATTGGTCTTATTGTTCATGTTGATTTTTCATTGTTTTTTGGTAGGGATTGATGTAGTTTGCATTAGTATATTATTTGATCTGGATTTTTAAGCCATTCTACTTTATTCATTTTTAGAGGTAGGTCTTTGATTCAATAATCCTAGCTTTTCCATTAATAAAGAAACATTGTGTAGTTTTTAAATATTGAAATATGTAGACTATATTTTGAGCATATAGTAATTTTCAATTATTTTTTTTATCTTTTAATAATATTTATGATATAAAATATCATTATACAATTTTTTATCTAGTTATGGTAGAAAGGATAGCTCTCCAAGGGTGAGATCCATACACCTCAAAACATTATTGTATTATTTAAAACAATAATAAATATTGAAAAGGGGAATTATATAGTTATAATGATTCTACCCATGGTTGGAAGGTTGATGTGTAAAATATATATTATTTATTTCTATAGCAAAGGATTGTTTTTGTATAGGTTTTCATGCATATAAAAGAGATTGGGAATGAAAAAATACATAATTATGTCAAAAGTTGTTGAATTTTGATTTGAAAGCCAATGAAAAATTATAACTCTCTTATTATCTATATGGACTAACCAAAGTTGTGGTCAGGTCAATTTTAGTTGTAGTTTTAGTTTGTTATATTTTTCATGTTGACGATAAGAGTGTCTATTAGTTTTTTTTTTAGTATTTTCTTTTCTTAGTTTGTTTTAGTAGTAAAGGAATTGTCATATCAGTATGTGCATATATATTTCAATTTTTTTGAAATGATTATCAAGTATGTTGACCTCAAATTACTGTCTCCATGTATATTTAGTAAAAATAATCTCATTTGTATGGGTCAGACATAGATATAAATTTTTTGAATAAGGTTTATAGTGAAAAATATTAATGAAAAATTATATGTTACTGTCATTGACTCAATTTACTCACCTCTTATCATACAAATGCATGACACATGCTAGAAAGGAGAAACCAAATATATTCATTCTTTAAAACTAAATATGGATTATAAATTGGATTGAAAATGAATTTATAATTATAATAGATGTATATATTAGTAGGATAATATGTTTACTTCATTTGTTTGCATGAAAATTGACAAGTCGGGATGGATGACAAGATTTGGTGCAAACTAAAATATTAAAAATTGCATTAATGAATTAATGAAATATTATAATAGATATATCCAAACATATAATTATTCATTTCATATTATAAGATGACTCTTAAACTATGTATGAATACTCTCTAGCTTATCAATATGATAAAATATACTCCTAAAACTAATACTAGGATTTACAATATTATATTATAATAATATTACACCCCCACCCCCACCCCTAGTCTGTAAGGGTTATTGTGAGACCAAGCATGCATACGAATCTTAAAAAATAATTGTCATCCTTGCGCTTCCATCAAGATGTCTAATGGTTGACCTATAGTAGGAAAATGTAACAATATTAAACTTCCATATTTGACATAATGTTGAATCAGATGAAATCTAATGTTGATGTTCTTAGTTTGGTTTTAAAAATATGTATTTATTACCATTTAAATTGTGGATGTATTATCAAAATCAAGAGGGTTTTATGAAACATTTTTTCTTTCAAATTTGAAAGAACCCTTTTGATCCATATATTCTAGTTCTACTAAATTATATTCTAAATTGATTACTTCTTTAATTTTCAACTCACAACTACTATTCCCAGACTCATTATAAGAACTTTAAAAAATTATATCTTCATAATCAATAGCATAATTAAAATACTCATACATTACCACTTTTAAGTTCCTTACTTTGAATTATTTTAGCCAAAATGAATTATTACTTTTAGATATCGAAGCACACTTTTTATTTCTATCAAATTCCTTTCTATAGGTAGTTACATAGATCAAGAAAGAACACCAATAATGTATGAAATAAATTTTGTAGTTTTTGTGACATAGATAATGCATCCAATGATCTAATTATATTTATTAGTATCTACTAATTGTGTGGTATCTTATGATATCAATTTAAGGTTTTACTCCACGTGTTTACTAGAGGCATGTAATCTATCATTCCAAACTTTCTCAAAATTCCAAAAATGTATTTAAGTAAAGTGTTGAATATGTAATTTAGTTTTTTAATCACTTCAATATCCATATAATAGTTAATATAACACAAATTTGTAATTTAAAATCCTTTGATCAACTCTGATTTGAATTTTGTAGTGTATCTTTCATTATTTATTATGATGAGCATATCATCAACATACAACACTAGAAATAAAACTATTTCATAAATTATTTTGAAAAAAATAATTGTATATTCAAAATAAAAACATTTGAATTTTGTGTTTAATAGGTGATCAACATTTTTATCAAACCATGCTCTTGGGGATCGTTTCAAACTATAAGGTAAATTTTCAAGTTTATAGGCTTTTTTCCCTTGGTTGTTTATTGGAGAGCCTTTAGGTTGTGTCCTAGACAACCTAAATATCAACATTATAAATGATAGTTTTGGCATCCATTTAGTGAAATTTTCATCTTTTGTGATCTATCAAAGCCAACATGGTTTGAATGGTAGTCTTTTTATTGTACATGTAAATGTTAAATTGTACTCAAATACTTTAAGTATAGAAAATCCATTTTTTACAAACTTTGCTTTGTGATTTTCAAGTGATCCATATGATTTATAATTGTTAATAAATACCCACTTGTTTATAATAATTTTACATATAATTAGAGGATCAACTAATTTCAAAACTCCATTATTGACCAATGCATCATACTCACTTCTCATTTTATTTTGTCATGCATCCAGTCATGTAGATTTTTTTAATGAATTTAGTTAAGATTCAAAAATAAATTTTTAGTTTTATTCAATGGGCATTATAGGATAAGATCTTATATTCTATACTAAAGTTCATCTATGAAATTAATTTAATTATGGTACAACTATGTGTTAACTTATTGTCCCTATTTTTCCAACCTCATTAGGTCTGACATCTTTCCATGTTTGTTTGGTACATTTTATAATATTTTTGTGTAACCAATTGAATCATGGGTACCTAAACTTATGAATTTGAATCTTCTTAATATTTTGTCATTAGACCATACATTGATAAAGTTTCACTTTCTTTTATAGGGGAAGTGCATTTTTTAGCTACAATAATTAGTAGATATTCAAGTGTTTCCTAGTTATAGGTTCCCCATTTAATATTCAAAACATCCATATCATCCTCATTGAAAACACAAAATTTGACATATTTTTTTAGTCGATTCAATTATTTAGCAATGCTTGTATTGTCCTTTGTTGTTTCATAAAAAAATTGCATCCCTTACAATGAGAATTTTTTTAGTTATCTTAACAAATATCTTGTATGCTTTTGAATAATATGGGTATCCCAAAAGTGTGCATTTGTGACTCATGCATTCATTTTTTTTTCCTTTATCCTTTATTTCTAATGTGTGTCATCAAGATCTAAAAATATGAAGATGTCTCACTAAAGGGAGATAACAACATTGAAATTCATATGGTATATTTATTTTTAGGGTTGTTGATTCTTATGGAGTTATATTATTATTTGATTTAATTCTACCTAGAAGTGCATATTCAACCCTCTAAAAAATAACATTACTTGAATTAAATTCATTATAGTTCAGTTAATCCATTCAACTAGTTAAATTTTTGTCGAGTTTAAGGAATTATGAGAATATGATTGATTATGTTCTTCTTTAGATACTTTCCAAATACCTTAGGAGTGAAATTGTCACCATTATCAGTCTCAAGTGTGAAAATTTTATATTAGGAATAATTTTTAACCACGGTTCAAAAATTTTCATGCATTTTAATTGCATCTAACATATTATTTAGAAAATATATCAAAGTCATCTTATTGTAGTGATAAATGAACAACATTAAGTATTTTTAACCACTAATGTAGAGGATTGATAGAGAACATAGATCAATGTGAATAAAATACAACACCTTGTCAATTTTCCATTCTAAATTTTGAAATGGTTCTCTTTTTTTTTGCCAATATGTAGGATTCACAATTTTCAATGGTTTTGGGAAGAGTCAACAACCCTAATAAAACTTTTTTTTCATTTTTTGATGTTACAATAGATTGTGTAAAAAGTATAACATGTAATATTATAAAAATATATGGTATTAGTTCTTCTATATAATGATAAATTTTTCATGGCATTGAATAATAACCTCAGAGTTATTAAACATTTAATTCCTGGTATCAACTCAAAATGACTATGTTATCATAATTTCTTGGTGCTTTCTCCTCTCCATCATTAATTTGAATGGTGTGGTATTTTTTTATTCAAATTAGCACAATAGGTAACAAGTTTATTTTCAACTAATAAAGATATAATACTTTATTAATATTGGTTTCTTGAATTCCTGGTGAGTTGAGATGGATTATACCCTTGTCTTAAGGTTGAAAAAATGTTTTGTTTTCCAAAAATGTAGACAAAAAATATATTCATGAAAATCCTTGAATAAGTCATTTTGAAAAGTCATATGTTTTATGATACTAGTGTTTGTAACCTAAGCATTATTACAAGCTTAACTATATGAGGTATTCATTTATTCATCATAAATGGAAAGCATGATTTCACAAGAGAACTTAGTTAAATCTAATTCTGAGTTTATTTGCATTTTATATTATGTAGGATTCCATATACTCCAATGATGTATTTTTTAATCATATAAAATGTTAAAATTAGTATCTTGATTTTGGCTTGTGACACCCAACCCATAATTTTTTCTTGCATGCTCTCATGACCCTTCTAGACACCATTTTACTTATTCCTAGTCATCCTGAGCATTCCAAATGATCATTCCACCTTAGCCAAAAAGCATTTCCTAGGCCAATCGAATCCCCCCAATTCCCACACCTATAGGATTGGATCACCCAACTTGGACTATAGCACCAGACCTTAGGGTATCCTATTTTGATGCTCCTATCAAATTGTATTTTGAGCTCTAATGGTTATTTCCTTCTAGTTCATATCCTTCATCTTCTCACCCTAGCATGAATACATTTGACCCATGACCAATAGATCTCTATAAAATCCCATTCAAAGATCATTTAGAATGAGGTTGGTAAATATTACAAAACAAGTAAGAATACAAGCCAAAACACTAATGTAAATTTCCCTATTCTCTACATATAGCCATCCAATATAGCTAAAAACATATCCAAATCCTCACAGCAATCCCTAGCTACCTTAATCAAACCCAATTTAGTATTTTTACATCTACATTAAACTAGTTTACAAATCACATTAAGTGGGATAACTACATATGGATTGATCCCTCTTTAGAGTATTGTTATGTAGCTAGTGTGCCTATATAAGAGGTGTGGATACATGTTCAATACATATTACACACACTACCGCCCCCCTTAATTATAAATTCATAATTAAGTCTAGGGTTTGAATATTAAATCATATCTATAAGGATTAATATAGACTTTCAACAGTCAAGATTTCACAAGTAGACTCACACAAGGACAATGAACGAGACCTAAAAAACTTAGGTTTGTGTGAGTAGTTTGGACAATAGTGGTAGAAGAGGATAATAATGCTGGACTCTAGGGTGTCCTATTTTGGTGCTCTTGTCCTTTCATGAAATGAAATCCAAATATTGATTTGTGACACTATCCCAGTCCTGCATAACCAATATCAGACCTTGCAACAACCATTTCAATTCATTTTAAGTTGTCTTATTTCATCCATATTTATTGTTATTTATAAAAAGGTAAAATAATTTAAATAAAGCATACAAATCAGTGGTTCAATTATTGCAATATTATTTACTGATTTAGTCAACCTAGACCCTTAAGTAAATTAGGAATAAGACTCCAATGTTCCAAAAATTCTTAAATCATTTAGTGAACCCGACTTAATTTTTTTGCATATAAAAACCCTATAAACCCTAGGGAAAATTCTTTCATATTTTTTTTCAATATTTTTTTGGTTTTTTATCTATATATTTAAATCATAAATTCACATTAATTTTTAAAATTCCATACTAATTTTTAAAAATGATTTTCTTCCAAACCCTTGTTGCATGTGATAGGTCCCTTTAAATCAAGAGTTTTTTAGATATTTTTTTTATTTTTTACCCAAATATTTAAAATCATAAATTCACATTAATATTTAAAATTCCAAGATAATTTTAAAAAATCATTTTTTTCAAACCCCTAGTTGCATATACTAGATCCCATTACTTTTGAGGTATCACCTTACATGTTTGTGAGCTTCATATCCTTTTTATGAATTTTTTAGTTTATTGTTTTTAGGACTTTACATTTTTGATATTCAATAGTTTCCTTTTATATCACTTTGTTTATTACAAATTATTACAAAAATTCAATCAATTTTCAATTTTTTTTCCTACTTTAACAATGGCCCAATACACCAATTTTGATGAAACTAATAAAAGGGAACTTCAATAACTCTTAACTAAACACCCTCACAGACAAGATGATATGATTAAAACACTAAAAAAAGAGAAAAAATAAATAATGATCAATCCTCTCAAACCATAGAAAAACTAGTTAAAATGACACTATAGGGGAAATTATGTCTCGACAACCCCCTATGTAAGCCCAACCTTCCTTTGTGCCACCACTAGCTACAACTAGTACATATTTGTCTCCTAATTTGGCTACCCTTGTGTAAGAGATAAAATATCTTCAATCTAAGATGATACATATTGATCAAGTTACTTATATACCAACACATGCTTTGGATTCTTTTAATCTACTACATACACCATTGGCACGTCATATTGCTTCGACACCTTTACCACTAGGTTTTGTTCAACCCAAGCTCAATCTTTATGATGGCAAGGGTGATCTGGAGACACATTTGAGATCTTTTCATGTAGCATTATTGGATTATGTGCCAAATGAATGGATATTAACCAACTTATTTCCATGGAGGCTAAAATATTATGATTTCAATGGTTCTATAGTCTACTAAATTAGTCAGTCAATGCATTCAATCCTTTAGCTGACATGTTCCTAGCTCATTTTAGAATTAACATTGGTAATAAGGTTTCATATTCCCAAGTTACACAATATATAAAAATATCAAATGAGCATCTCACATATTATTTTCTTTGATATAAGACTATCTTGGATAAGATGACTAGCCCCATGGTTGATCAAGAGTTACAAGATCTCTTCAAACAGAGTCTTCTACTACATTTTCATGAATTAGTAACGTTCAAAATGTTATCTTCTTTCAATGAGTTATGTCATACACTAAAGGAAAGGGAAGTCAAATTAATTTCAATAGTCAAACTTAAGTAAATAATTATATCAAAAACAACAAACAAGAATAACAATAAAGTACCTTATAAAGTCAAGGTCAATGATAACAAAAGTTAGAATAAACTTATAGTCAATATGGCTTTACATCCCCCTCAAAAAATTATTTTATCAGCACCTCTTTGGTGAACATTTACCAATCTACCAGTTTCTCTAACCAAAGTTTTACATCATATTTTGGAATGAAATATCATATCTCTCCATCCTATTTGGGAAGTTGATCCAAAAAAGCTTCTTTCATGGGGATATGATTAGAATGAATTTTGAAAATTTCATAGGGCACCAAGCCACACAACAAATAAATGCATCATTTTAGAACACAAGATACCAGACTTGATATATGATAATCTTATTGATCTTGGCACTCCAGTTGATCCTCTACAGGAAAAGCAAACACAAGATAAATCTCTAATTTTTTTTTCAAATCCTTTCCCATAGAATTATAAAAAGAGATAGGGGACACATCAAGTATTCACCATTCATATCATGCATATCTCCCACTAGCTACATATAGGTCACCTTCAGTTGAGTCACATCCTTTAAGTAACATGATTGGTGTGTATAATTCTAGAGTTCTAACTAGACCTTCGAATCTCCTTCTCAAATTAGGAGATAGTTGAGGATGATTCAAATTATCATGCACCTTTTATTATATCTTACATTCATAATCATCCCATTCATTGTGTTCTCATAGATAATGGATCTAGTGTGAACATGTGTATTATGACATTAGTACAATATTTGGGATATTAAGAGTAGGATATTACCGCAATGGGCATAATTATTAGTGAATTTAATGGGCACATATAGAGTTAATTAGATGAGATTGTACTTTCTCTATAGGTTGGTCCAACACACATGCCCACACCGTTTAATATAGTTCCCTGTGCATAAGTCTTTGATATGTTGTTTGGTTGACCCTAGATTTAGAAACTTCAAGTAGCACCTTCTAACATTCACAGATGCATGAAATTAATTCATGATAATTAGGTTGTTACAATTGGTAGAGTTTTGTATGAGTTACCACTCACTTTAGTGGCATCTACTACTTTGCAATCACCAGTTTCAATTTATCCACTTTTTACAGTTCTTCCTCTCGATCATATTTAAACATAGTTAAGGCCTCCATCACCAGCACATAGAGTTCATACACTTCTATAGTGGCTTATTATAGAATAACCATAGTTTTATAATTCTAGACAGCGTCTAGCTATAGTGTTCATACATAGGAAACTATCATTTAGATCCCATGTTTAGCAAGCTTCTCCTACCACTAGATGGGTCCCTAAGAGCCCCATATTTACATCCACTTCTTAGAGTTACATAGGGACCCCACCATTGGTTCCTACTTTAGAAATTTCAAAACATTTATAATATACATATCTTTAAGAGTTACAGTCTCAACCTCTACATCATGCTTCATGATCATGTATGATCCTTCTCCTTGATATACAACACCATGATATAGAGTCTCTCACGAGACTCATCGGTTAGTATAAATTATTTTCAATTATTTGTACATAGCTTATTTTCAATTATTTGTACATAGTTTCATTATGATTACTTTTACATAGCTTATTCAAAAAATCCAAAAAAATTCAAATATTCAAAAAAATCCAAAAATATTCAAATATTCTAAAAATCCAAAAACATTCAAATATTAAAAAATTCAAAAAAAATTAAATTGCATGCATTATCCATGCTTTACATTTTTACTACCATGTTAGAATTACATTTTTCTATTCTATGCTATTGTTTATCAATTTATCTATATTGCCATGCTTCATTTGATCTTCTTTGAGTGTGTGCAGTGATTTCTAGTGCCTCGAATACTTCACTCTTTCCATTGAAGAGGCATACTAATTCATATATTTGAGACACATATCGATATATATACCCACTAGGGGCATCTTCTACATGACTACACAATCTAGGTTATGTCATTCCTGTACCACACACTCTATTTATCATGTTGATGTACATTACTTACTACCTTACACAAATTATTTTATAGACACTCACTAGTATATGGAACTTGAATATTTCTTAGCATATACCTAGTCTTTTACTAAATGTCTCTCATACTTTCACTTCTTACTTTGATTAGTTAGATACAATTGTATTTCTAGAATTTACATTCCTTCCTTTCTTGCTTTGTATAGCTAGATGTGATTGTATTTATCAATTAATATTATATCTCTTATGTGTGCCTTATGACATTTGACAATGTCCTTGCTTGTACTCTTCTATGTGTCTATGGCCCTTTTTCCAACCTTTCTTGTTTCATTTGTATGTGTATGTGGCATTTGAACATGCCATGTATGTTTACTTCCTAGTTTGAGTGGCATGTACCCATGTCCCTTGTTTGCTTGCTCTCTTGGAAACTTTTATATGCTTCTTTCTTATTGTCTTGTGTACTTATATTTTTTTTTGCTTCTCAATTGTTTGAAATTCCATGATCCACATCATGCATTCTCTTGCTTTCTTGGATGTCATGATGGACATTGTGCTCCATCCCTCCTTGACAACTAACAACTAAAAACTAACTAGACTTCCAATTCTATCTCACTATATTACACATTTTATTACATTGTTACATCTATCTAAGCATACCCATGTTGATATAACAATCTCCACTACAAACCATTTTATATCTTGAGATATCTTGTAAATTATCATTGTTATTTAATGTATTTTCATATCCTAACACACTTGTAAGGCTCTTTATTTTGAGGGAAATCATTGTAGGGTCTACATTCCTATGCTCAAAAGAGGGGGAAACAAATAGGTTTTTTTTTCACAAAGATCAGAGCCTTTAATCAATCAAAACTCATCTTTTAGAAAACCTAGAACAACAACCATAGTTTAAACTAGGCAAAATAGACCAAATAGATAATGATAATTACATAAAAGTCTACAGAATCAACATAAGATAAGAGCACCAATTTTGCACTATAGTACTAGATAGTAGGGTGTGTTATTCTAACACTCCTATCCAAACAACAACAAAATCAAATTTTATATAAATAGACAAAAATATAAGTACAATTATAGTTTCATCAACAATAGTTTAATTCAAAATCAGTAGTTTTAGTCCAATTTTTCTTAGAGAATCTCGATATAGGGGGGATCATGTATTACTTGAGAGATCTCACTTCCAGTTTTAGTTAGGTAGTTGGTATAACTTCTAGATCAAAATCCATGTTACAAACACCAATTATTGGGGGAAAAGTACATGTCACATTTTATTTCTCTTATTTACCATTTATGGCATTACCCAGGAATTCTCAATAATTGCATGCCTTATTATATCTAAAGTGGTTGGCATCATTCTAAAGTTCTTCCGCAAAATTCTATTGCCCAATTTTGTAATGGCCTTTATACAAGCCTAATCTCCACCTTTTTTTAGTGGCCAAGAGTGGCCTAATTTTTAGCACACATTCAGCTATCCATGCCACATTATCAAATTATAGAACATTCATTGGCTTCAAGATCTATTTGATATGACACACATTCATACCAATATCATTTCATATCTTTACTTCAAAGGGTAATGATAGAGCCAAAGGACAAGCTAGCCCTTGTATTCTTAATCCACCTACTCATAGGGATTGGACACACAGTCCAAACATCAATTTACACATGCATGATCACATATCCTCAATTAGTGGGTGATGATAGAGCCAAAGGGTCACACTTTTAATTCTTGAGCCACCCTTAGGGAATTGAACACTTATCTCCATTCATGATATTAATTTTGGTACATTACATACCCAACATCACTCTACATCACACATCATCACAATAAGTTTTGTATTGTTTCACATACCTGATGAGGTGTATTCATTCCTTTCTTTTCCTCTCTCTTTTATCTATCTTTGGTATGCCCTTATTTTAAATATAACATATCTAGTAAGAACTGATCTACTATTTATTTTATCTTATAGATTTACGTTTCACAATGTGCTCTCTCTATGCACACCCAACATCACACAACTTTATGAGATTCACCCTTGTAGTTAAGTTCAGGTACACTTGTTACTTTTATTTTATCCTATTATTTCACTTTGTTGCGTCACTAAAATAAGGGGGGGGGGAGATGTAGTCATATAAAATGTCAAAATTGGTAGCTTTAGTGTGGCTTGTGAAAACTAACCCATATGTCTTTCTTTCATGCTCTCGTGACCCTTATAGACACATTTTTTCTTATTCCTTGTCATCTCAAGGTTTCCAAATGACCATTACACCTCAATTAGGTAGCATTTCAAAAGCCAATCCTGTCCCCCCAAATCCTACATCTATAAGATAGGAGCACCCAACTAGGACTATAGCACAAGACCCTAGGGTGTCCTATTTTGGTCCTCAATATCCAATTTGATTTTGAGCTCCAATGGTTATTTCCTTTTGGTTCCTATCCTTTATCTTCTTGGCCTAGCATGAATACATTCAACCCATGACCAATAGATCTCTATAAAAATATTCAATTTTCATTTAAAAGGAGGTTGGAAAATATTGCAAAGAAAGTAAAAATACAAGTAAAACCACTAAGGCAAATTTCCCTACTCTCTATATACAACCATCTAATATAGATAAAATCATATCCAAATACTCACACCTATCCATAGCCACCTCAATCACACCCAATTTATTTTTTTTGTATTTGCATTACACTAGTGCATAAAGTACATTAAGTGGGAAAACTATATATGGCTTGATCCCTCTTCAAAGTACTTGTATGTAGGCAGCGTGTCTACACAAGGGGTGTGGATAGATATTCAGTGCATCTTACACATTCTAACCCCCTTTCTTTCTCAAGTTTTATCAAATCAAAATGAAGTCTAGGGTTTGAATATTAAATTAGCTCTACAAGGAGTTTCATGGACTTTCATCAATCAATATTTCATATGTAGGATCACATAGGGACAACACATAAAACCTAGAAAAATTGGGTCTCTATATCTAGTTTAGATAACATTAGTATAAGAGGACAATAGTGTTTGACTCTACGGTGTCCTATTTTGATGCTTCTATCCTTTCATAAAATGAAAGCCAGATCTTGATTTATAACACTGTTCCAACTCTACACAACCAATATAAGACCCTGTAACAACTATTTAAATTTGTTTTAAGATAAGTCTTATTTTCTCCATATTTATTAATATTTATAGAAAGGTAAAAAATTCCAATAAATTATACAAATTAGTGGTTAAATTATTACAATATTATTTACTTATTTAGTCAACCCAAACCCTTAACTAAATTATGAATAAGACTCCAATATTCCCAAAATTGTTAAATCATATTACATTTATGGGTATCATGACTTTATTTTCTATCAAAATGTTTAAAATACAAGTTTTTTTTGTCATTATAATTTTTTTATGATGAATATTATTTTTTCTAGATTTTATACCTCATCTATTGCCTCTATAATTTCCTTAGTTCTTGGAAAAATTACCCTTTTGATTGTCAGGACAAATGATTTCCATATTAAACTATATTTTTATTTCTTAATACTATTTCTATTTCATCCATTTTCTATATATTTTAACTAAATGTGAGAGTTTATAATATTTTTATTACATGAAATCACTTTAGGTAGGTTACGTATACACATAATATTTTTGCACTTTATAAATTAATGATGTTTTCTCTCTTACAGGAACTCATAGAGTTTCAATCTCTCTAAGTGAACAACTTAAAGGGTACAATAGTAAAGGGTTTGGTAGACCATTGGTTCTTAATAGGATTATTTTTCCCTATACCACCACTTGATTTGTACACAATCATCTCCTATAAACTTTCCTAAGTTTTGCCTCCTCTATTTACACACTTCTCCAAGTAATTCACTATCTTACTTAGCCCTTACCTAAGCCAAGAACCCTTTTTGACATTTAATAAACAATGTCATGGTGGGATAACCTTGTATCCTAGTTAATATTTTCATGTTACAATTATATGTTAGCCTTGACCAATCTAGACCAGGGCCTAACTTATTTTTATCAATTAAGGATACAGAGTCAAATTAAGCTGACCCTGTCATCTAAACTTCCATAAAGGTTTAGATTTAGATTCATCTATATATACACATACAATTTCATCATTTATAAATTAATAAAATAATAATTATATTATATTTCACATCTATTTGTCCACTATTCTACTTAAGGAACATTGCTTAGGGTTCTAATACTTATTTTGGAGATACAAATCTTACCTTGTGGATAAGTCTTTTGGATACATAGAAAAGCTATGTAACTTAGGGATAATGTATCTTTGTTATCCTTAAATACCACAAAAGGGAGAGATTGAGCTTCAAAGGGTTCATCTTCAAAGGTAAGTATTCCTAACTTTGTTCCTCATTTGTTAAAGTAGATAGATTAGCATTTGTAATTCTATCCCATGCATTAGGATTTATTATGAATTGGACTAAGTATATATATTATATTTATATTTATTTTTTATGTTTATTTACCCCAACTTGTGCCACAATATTTTCTTAGCACTAGATTAAATTTTACTTCACTTTGCATATACTTAGTGAATATGAAAACATACGACCCAATTAGGGTTATTGTATATTATTATTTCACTAAAGGCTTTGGTACCCTTTCTAATTTTATTATTTTTATACAATACCCATTATTTAAATCTAGAGGATCCATCTTCTTCATGACCTTAAATGTCTAAATATATCAACAAATGGTAGTATAAGTAGGATTTATCTTCTTCAAGCTAGTATTGATTGATAGGTCAGGTGCATTTTACTTTCTATACATTTTGGTGAAATTAATTTGAATAAAATTCTTTTAGATTTTATTTCACATATTAATTTTATCATTATATTATACATTATTATTTTTTATTATTATATCAAACATATCAATACAGTTCTAATAATCTGTACACAGGTTTACACATAGTCACTCCAAAATGACTCTATTTTATCTTTGTAGATATTATCAAAATATAGGGGACTAGATTGATCAACTTGACACATTATTCTTATTAAATTACATGATTTCATACATATTCAATCCAATCAAATATGTCCATAGTTTTTAATTTTTAGAATAAAATTTTGCAGGCATAGTCAAGTCATTCGATCCTATTCGCAAAATATTTAAATCATCACTTGAACAATGCAACATAAAATTTGTAAAGTAAACATATTCAAAACCAAAAAGATTAATTATTACCTTATTAATTTTATTTTTTAATTTATATTATTATTTTTCTAAGTTTATAGTCTATAAAATTGCAACCCTATATAAAATTAGGTTGACTAGTTTGACACATTTCTATAACCTGTGTTATATTTGGAAGACATAGTTAACATGTTTGACTTTTTTATTTAGAATATTATTCCATATAATATTAATGACCTTATTTAATATTTTATATATTTTTTTTATACATTTTCTCCTAAAATGACTCTATACTCTTCACAATCAATGAAATTAATGTAATTTGCTAGTAATTAGTTCACTTTCATTTCAGTTGTTTCCATACTTAGAGTAAAAAATATATATTAATTGGGTGGTTTTTTTATTTACCAATTTAATAACACTATTTTTATCTTTTTCACACACTTCCAAATCACTTTACACTAAAAAAAATTAAACATTTACATTTTCAAGGTCTACATACTTGGATTTCATCACTAAGCTGACTTAGTTTTTTGGCCAAGTGTAAACACATGGCTGATGATATATATTATAAAATAACCTAACACTCTTATTTATATAGTATTATTAAGCGAGGGGGTGGGACCCAATACCAAACAATTACCATCACCAATACATATCCCTTTTAGCCTAAACTACCTGAAATCATGCATAGATTGATTTATAGTTACTTCTTACAACCAACTCCCCATCACATTAATTTAAAAATATCTTATAAATTAAAAACATTTAGGAATGACAAACTATTTATAATTTACATTATAATTTTATACTTTCTTTTTGACCATTATATTGTTTATTGTATAACTTGCACTAGCTAATGTTAGATCAAGGTTTGTGTTGTGTGTTCTGATTATATCAATCACATTGATCTGATTTCTTGTGTGATTCACTTTATTTTATTTTATATTATCTTTAAAAAAAATTCCCTATTTTTATATCACTGTTATCTCTATTGACATAGTCTCTTATATATTTTTATTCTTGTTTACCTTTAGTATATAATCACCTTATATGACTATGTATATTGTTTATCCTATTCAGTTTCCCATGTTGAAGTACACAGTCTACTTGTTTATCTGTGTATATTTTTAATCTATTTAGTTTCTCCATTTTTTGTACATAGTCAACCCATATGACTGTGTATCTTTCTAACATGTTTCAATGTTACCATTTATAGAACACAATCGAGCAGTTTGACTATGTCTTTTACATATTGTTGTGTGGACCTTTTCCATAGACTCTATCAAACTCATCGAATCTCTACTTATTGGCTGATATTATTTAGTTTTAGGATGAATTTATCCCTACTTTTCATCCTTTCTTTATTATTTTAGATCTTACCTTCAAACATTATGAAATCCCCTATCAAAATATTCTAGGACAACCTAAATCCATTTATATGTTATATGGGATGTTCTATTCTTCCTACCTTCCCTTCATACAATCCCATATCATTATTCTATCACTTCTTATCAGCCTTCATATTTTTATTGTAGTATGGTTTATATCACTTTAACATATGAGATTGGTGGATCAGATACATTCCATACTTATCAAGATAATTCTCACCTTCAGACATCTTACCATACTATTGGGGAAATTGATATAATCCTAAAAAATAACCCCATAGTACACCTTCTCAACACAAAAAATATACCATCTAGTAATTATCCCCATAATACAGATTTTGGGAATCCTCCTAGCAATACCAACCCACCAATTAATACAACTAAAATTCTTGCAAAAATAGTGAAATAAATTAACATCATGCAAACAACTAACACTTATCAAATGATTCAACTACAACATTATCTGATAAACATGGATACTCAGCCTCCCTTTCTTCTTAAGTAATTTTTTTTATCCCTCCACCTCTTTAATATGTTATGTGAAATGTTATTCCCCAACCTATCATGCATAATAATATGCTTCAACACATTCAAAATGAGACTTTATCCCCTTTCATTAAATCTATTTATATTGTTCATATATCTCCAACTATTAAATATGATGGGACTAAATACCTTATATTTTTTTGAAGGAATTCAATAATATTTATAAATAATGGATCTAAACTAATACCTTCATGGCTACTAAAATTTTAGATAAATCCTTCACGAATAATGTATTAGAATTATATAACCAATTTCCATAACATTCTATATGGAAACTTGAGGATTTTGTCAACGATTTAGTTAAATAATTATGAATTAATGATCTTCCCAAAAATTATATTAGTCATTTCACCAATGCTAAGTAATCCCCTATCTAATTAGATAATAATATTATTAATGATGTAAATACTTGGCTCACCAAACCAATCACAACATGACTGATGACAACTTGTTAATTTTTTTCGTAATGGCCTTAGCATCCTCCCTCCAATACAAGGTTTACAATTTTACTCCCCAAACTTTAAAGGATGCTCTTGAACAATTTAAGCATCAATATTTTTTGAAGAAACAGTTTGAATCTAACACTAAAACCATCAAGGGATCTTTCCAACATTCAACCAATGCAATAAATGATAAACTTCCTCAACAAAATCCTTGAATATCTAAAAGAAGAAATCCACAACTTTAACATATGCCATTAACCATGAAACAATTTTCACTACCATCTAAACCATTGATGTATCCTAATAATCCACCTAATTTTTTTGATCCTAACCAATTTTTTTGGTTTCATAGGTCATTCCCATGAAAAATGTCATGGGCTTAAAAAAAAATTCTTCTTTTATACTATGATATTCATTTGATCATGATACCATGATCGATTTCCATCATCATGATCATGTTAATGCTTCTTAAAATAAAAAATATTCCAAATCTTCTTCCTCTAATAATCCAAAAACTTTCTCTACATCCAACCCTCAATAATCAACCAAGGATATTTGTGTAATTGACACTGATTATGATCAATACTATACCAATTCCCAATATGTGAGTGTGGATAAGGTTAATTATTAACATAAACATGGTGACAAATATCCCATCACCAAAATAAAAAACCATCTTTAGAAGAGAAATTTCCTAAATATACCACTACCAATAACTTACCTTCTAAAACTAATGAGAAACATCTTCTTCATTCTGAATCTCTAACTATTTCTCTTCCTACTAAACATATTTTACCTTTTAAACCTCGTATTGGTTCTTCCTCTTCAAAAAATTATTGGGACTTCCTATAAGAACTTAATTCTATGCCTTGGAAAATTCCTCTCATGGATTTATTCTCACTTCTCCCTATCATCATAATTTAATAATGAAACAACTCTAATAAATTAAAGAATAATCTTCCTTAGAAGAAGAATAACCTTCTCATGGGCCTCAACCAATAAAAGTTCATACCATTGAAACTATCCACCCTTATTAAAAACCTTCCATAGAATTCCTTGGAAAAGACATGATCAATGATCAAATTCTATTTTAAGATGACAATCCACCTCTCTTTATCAAACTAGCCATTAATACCACCCTCATTTACAACTTATTAGTAGATAAAGGGTCAATAATTAATGTGGCATCTCTTTGGCTTATACAATAAATTTGATATAAAAAATATCATCTCAATCAAATTCAGTTAACATGCCATGAATTTGAAAAGACCAATCAAAAGCTGATTGGTTGTATTTGGCTCCATCTTACTATTGGACCTAAAAATTTACATATTAAGTTTATGGTTCTCGACTTACCATTACCTTATAATATACTTATAGGATGATGATGGACTCATTATATGAGGTTTATTTCCTTTTTCAGAAGCTAATGTATTAATTTTATTCATAATGTAAAATGGTATAGATGTGAATATGATCTGAACCCATGGAGTATTCAACATCCCAATCCTAAATATCATAATCAAATTCCCACTTTTCTATAAATTAATAGTGTACCTTTACCATAATTCATCAATATGAATGTAGAATTAGAGGTCACTCTTGTCTATTATAATTATGATGATCCAAACAATTTATAAAACACATGCAATACTACCAAGTTACCTCATTCCATTTAGGATTGGATTCTTCCTTCCTTGTTACCTTATGATCATACCATCCCTCTTATCGATGAGATCACCAATTTTCCTCCTCCATGTAATACACAAGAAGCATATTATAAAAAATATGACTTCACTTGTAATGATTATGGAATGGCAAAGTTATTTTAATACCCTTTAACCATGTCACATCATAAATTTAGTGATTTAGGCATCTCACCTTCATAAGTCCCTTTCATGACACAATCAAGAAACTATCTCTCCCACCTATGATGATAATGATATTATGGACCAAGCTCAATCAACAGACTTGGATTTTCAATACTATCATCAAACCTTAGCTACAATACATGAGTTTAATCATGATGTTCATTCTATTTCCATGGATATTGAGTTAGAACTTGAAGGTCATGTACATCTAGTTAATTCTCCACTTCTTGATACTCTTTGTGTTGATGAAAAAATATGAGAGCTCACAAATTCAAAAAAATTATAACCTTATATAATTCCTATCATACCTATCACTATACTAGATCCCATCCCTGCCAATGATTATAAAGATACACCTATTATCAATGCGATTGAATCCAATCAATTTTCCTCCATAGTTCCACATCATCCCAAGATCACTCTCAATGTTAAGGCCACATATATATGATAAATACATTTTGAATATCATCAATTTTTTAAAAATTTATTGATCTTAGTGTAAATTTGGAATATTATGGACCTTTATCTATGTTACCTAGTGATGAAGACATACCTGAGTTGCTCCATGTCTGAATACCTCAACTTTGTTGATAGTATTTAAAAGTTGGGAATTTCAAGAAAAAGGCACCTCATTATAACAACTTCATTTCTAAAATTTATCCTAAAACCAATATTATTTCCTCTCTTACAAATGCACCATAACATTTTCAAGATTGAAATGATATGCTTATTGAGTAAAAAATGACAATAGAATATGGCACACCCTCATGTTGTTGACCTATAATAATTTTTAAAGAACTCACACCAATAGAGGATGATAAATTTATTAAATTTTTTAATAAATGTCATGGTATGTTCACTTGGTCATATGAGGACATGCTTGACATCGATCCTAGTATCATTGTGAAAAACATAATCACATACCCTAATGATAACCCTGTTTGACATAAATAGTATAAATTTCCCCTTCTATTTTCCAGCCTATTCCATAAATAAATTATCAAACTATTATATGCTAAGTTTGGTATAATTATGGACTATTCTAAATGCATGTCAAACATTATCCCCATTTGAAAAAAAACTTAACATGGTTATTCACATCTACATTGACTTTCATAACCTCAACCTCACTTTTACCAAGGATAATTTTCCATTAATTTAGATAGATTCCATCATGTATTCCAATACCAGATGTGAATTTTTTCCCTCATAGATGGTTTTCATATATACAATCAAATTCATATCACCCCCAAATACTAGCACAAGATAACATTCACTACAGAATAAGGTACCTATTGCTATGTTAAGATGCCCTTCAACATTATAAATGACCAAGATTATTATCAAAAAGATATGACCAACCATCTTTATGATCTTATATATAATATTATGGAAACCTATGTGGATGATATCCTCACCAAATCTAAAAGTCACAAAATCCATCTCTCTGATATAGCCATCATTTTTTATTGAATCATCAAGTACAAAGTTATAATCAATGCTTAAAAATTGATTTTATGAATTACAAGTAGTAAATTATTAGGTTTTTTATTTAACATGGCTATTCCTTACTCCATTCTATACATTCATACATAGCTTGGAAAATTTGGGGCAATCTGATGGTTCATCCCTGAAATGACTTATCGCATATACTCTATTAAATCCCTTATTAATAAAGTTAATTATTTGGAATGGATTTATCATTATTAAAAGGTGTTTGACAACATGAAATAATGTTTTCTACATCTTCCTACCCTTCGTCCACCTTCAGATTATTATCATTTGATTTTATACACTTTTTATACTCTCATCTTAGCTGGGGCAATGCTTACCCAAGAAGATGATACTGAAAGAAAGTGTTGTATTTACTATATTAGGTGAGGCCTCATAGATTACAAAAAATGTTAAAAAAAATTATAATTTTATTACATTTCTATCTATTTCCAAGCTAAAAAGATTCATCACTATATGCTCTATGAAACAACCTATGTAATAGTTCATTCTGACCCACTTCATCACTTTTTCTCCAAATATTTTTTACTCTGAGATATAATTAAAAAATGGATGGTTATTTTAATGGAATTTGACCTTCACATCATAACACAAAAATTATCACAAGCTAAGTCATTGTCAAATAACTTGTAGTGGTACCTATACCCACTACCAATCATCTTCAAGATAGTCTCCATGATAATAACATTCTTTATATTGAAGGTATAAATCAGCATATCTATCTTAAAGATTTATTTTGTCACCAAATTTTCACTCTAGAGGATATTTTTCAAGCCTAATCTATGATCTGGGCAACATTGGAACTCCTCTAGGCTTGTGGGTTGCCTATGGTAGAGGTAGACCTCTAAGTTTAAGGACTACCTCCCTAGATTGATCCCTAAGTGATTATCACCTAAACTAACTAATTACTTGGATGAAAATGGGTTTAATAAGACATTAAACCAAGCTACTCTAAGGGGGTGATACACTATAAATATATCCACAAGATTACCATAAAAATTCACTGTGAGAGAAGACTCACAACACTAGTGTTAGAGTCCTAGAATACTCTAACATTAGTATTTCAAACATGGAGGTGATATGCATGAAAAAAAGCAAGGTCAGTGAACCAGAGATCATTTTTAGATGATAAGTCTACTTGTACACTTTAAAATAGACCCATACACTTTAAAATACTTCATCAACATGTTAGAGTGGAAACAACTTATATCAAACATGGAATGATTGAGAGAAAGCAAGGATAGATGTCAATCACTTGAATTTTCACTATACATCAATTCACATACTTAGACACTTGATAGTTTGTTAACTCAAAACTAGATTTCATATCTTATTTCAAAGGAAAAGTAAAATATCAAACTAGGATGGATTTGCCATAATAGGTGTAGAATTAGAATATAAAATCCAAAATGACTTGCATTTATAGAATGTGAGGAAAGAAAGAATAAAGTGGAGCTCAAGGGTCATAATGTAACATGTCAAGCCATGAAAACTAGTTACATTTTAGACTAATGAAGTTAATGATAGATTTTCATAATTTTTTCTTGGATAAGTGTCCATTTGAAGCATCAAATTCTCAAAATTGGTGTAGGCTCCCTCCATCTACCTTCCTAAAATTGTGGGCATATTTTGACTACTCAAAATAAGATTAAGTAATGTTGAAACATGTGAACTATCATAGGTTGGCTATAAACATGCCATAATAGTCATCATATGTGTCCATAATGCATAACCTTCTTTTGGATACTTTTTCTCACCATCTATAGTCATCCATTAGTCCTCTTGGCCTTATTCTTCACATTTTTCACCCAAATGACCTTTAGTTTTTCAATAAAATCCATATAAGAGTTGTTAGGACACATTTATAAGACCTTTTGGCCTCCCATTCCATTAATTATAACTTATAAGGTCTCAAAAATAGACTTCTCATTCTCTCACTTGGTAGTCACTCTCCATTTTCACTATTGGTCAAACATTGCCTAAGATGAATGAGTAAATATAAGTGTTTCCATGCCTATATACTATAATAAACGGATATTGAGAGTTATGAAAAGTCCCAAATGATCTCCCTCAATTTTTATCACTCTTCAAATCTCTTTTTCACCTGAAATACACATGAAAACTTGTAAAAAACCCTATTTTCACCATGTTCATAGAAGTAAGGTACAAACCAAATTAATGAGAGGGAGCCTAAGAGAGTTATCCATAATTATAAAATACTTTCCTAATCAACCAACCCATTTTATTTTTATTATCATCCATATCTTTCTAATTAGGTCTTTGACAAGGGTTCATGAGGGTTTTATCATGTTTTGACTATTAGCATTTGTTCATAAAAACTAGACATTCAATATATGAAAAAATTAAACTAAAATAAATTTTAGTACCTCCTTAAACTCTCCCAAATTTATTAGGTCACCATGAAATAAATCCATACAGATGTGATCACTTGAAGTTAGCCTCTTAAACTTGAGAGTGCATTCTAAATAGGTCTAAGGTGAAATAGACCAAACTTGACCAACTCATGTAGTTTATTTACACATAATCGATCAAATTAACCTTATATCTCTCCTTTAAGGTCATAAACTAATCTATAATTCTCATATGGTCCTAGGAAAGGAATTAGATCCTTATAGGGCTTAAGCATAATTCTAGGATTAACAGGCTTGACTGTGTTTCACATTCTATAACCACCTCTGAGTGGTTTCCTAGGACTCTAACTATTGATCCACACTTTTTCACATTAATTTAAACTCGTCAAACCTTTATTAAATTCTCCAAGAGTTCCCAACACACCCTCTTCTTACCATTTCACCAAGTCTACAGTCTAGACTATCTAGGAGTGCCATCTATTTGAGATAGAAAAAAGGGAATTCACCTTATTTTCTTTGACAAAATTATAATATTGGAAGAAAAAATAGGTAATTAATAAATTATACACCAAATATCAAGGTTGGATCACCTTTTTAGGGTCCTCATACTCCACAAACTTCCAAATAGACTTGTATGACAAGACTATGCAGGGTCTTGAGAACTTCCAAGGTTATGGTTGTAGGTTTATGTTCCTACCATAATTGCTTTTTTTATCATCATATGATATGTTCATAAAAATTATGAGAGTGGTATTATTCATCTTAATCAATAATAAATCCCTATTACTCTTCTAATATATTTCATATATTTACTTAGGCTAGTCTAAAGACTATGATGATTGTAAGTGTATTACCCTTATGAAAATGAGGTTCCTATAGATGAAAGTGTGTATTTTATCCATGATTTTGGTACTTATTGAAGTCTCTAATCTCATTTAATATTTTATATTATTCACATCATTCCTTAGGGCTAAGCTAACACCCAAATTACCCATTTTGATGTATTGTCAGTGCATAATTAGCTCTAGCTAACATTTTGAGAGCAAAAGAGACCATTGTAGGTGACAACCTATGTCAAAAAAAATTCTATAACTCAATTAATTATCCCTTGGGTCAATAGTGTCATTATAACTTTCATGAACAACTATGATTATAGGGTTTGCTTCTTATGTACATCATTATCAACACATTATCAGTCAAAATGTAAGTGCTCCATTTGAGGGATTATGTAATCTTCCTATAGGTGTTCATAGGGCTTGAGTACTATATTTTACTTTATTTATGTCATATTAAACTTATTAAGACCTTTTTCATATTTTTTTAGATTCTTCTTAAGCCTAGATACCATATAGTCATTTCACTATAGGTCACTATCATGTTATAGGATCATTTAGGCTTCAAGAATATTGTAGATTTTTGAGAGTATAAATTGAATGTTTGCTTAAAATACAAACCTATTTACTTCATTCTATATTGACCAAACAAAAAAAATTATGTGCTAAGGCATTTACCCTATTCTTGGGTTACATGATTGAGGCACTTGAGCCTATTTAAACTTAAATACATTCAACTATGGAAGAATAAAATGTAAGGTAGAATCATTATTTCCTAAATATTAAGGTAATATGTCCCTAAAAAAACTTTTTGAACTTGTGGAAATGGGATTCAAGTCTGCCTTCCATATTTCAACTCTACTATTTTTACTATAACACTCTCAATGATTGTATCCCTAAATGAAGGTACAAACTAAGTTAAAATGCCTTCATTCAAATTTTATCAAACCTATGTTCGATTTACAATCAGACCATTGGTTGAAACCTGTAGGTGTTACTATATTATCTAAGATAATGTGTGTTATATTGGTTTTCCATAACAATTTCTAACCTTTTATAGGATCAAAATCATTTTTTCCATCTCATAATCCTTCTCACCATATTAAAGACCTATTTGTGCCATGAATATGAATGCTTAGTGCTCAATGACATGACTATAGATGACAGTTGTATGAAAGCTAACTATGTGTAAATTTTAAGCCTTGCATCTCATAAGGAAAATCTTGAGATAAGGATTTTCATGAAGGTAAATTGGTCACCATTATAATATTTTTAATTCAATCATTTCATCTTTATTTGGAGCTAGTGTAGGAGAATAACTTTGTAAAAAGTTAAAACATTTGTTTGTAACTTCAATGGCCCCTCAACTAACAAACTAAGACACCCTTTCTCATCAGTTCAAATCCACACATGAAAATAAGTCTATAAATCATAATATAAGGGTGGAAACATTCCCTAATAACACATTAAACACTTGGTTTATATGGACCAATCTAAATATAAGAGAAAACTATAGGCCATGGGGATAAACAAGTAGAAAATAGTCATAGACCTTCTTAGAAATGGTTTATATATCTTAGGAAACCAAAATTCTAAAAATTTCCATGGATTTTAATCATATAATGAGTTTTATCATCTACTAGAGGCATTTTATCCAACTCACCTCCTTCTGTCTATACCAGACTAAAATTAATTGACCATTTTTATATGAAAATGAGAGCAATGGAGATATATAATGGTTTTATGCCATTTTTTAGAAATTCAAATTTGATAAATCATGAAAATAATATGAGGATACCTAAATGGTCACTCTAAATCCTTTCACACATGCCCAATATTATGCACAAGCCATACAAATACCCTAAACCACATGAAACTACCACTATTTCACTTATCTTTTTATTCTAATATTGCATCTACATTTTTTTAGTTCCCAAATAGTTTATCTAACATATTATAACATTGTAGATGTTGAATATTATTTTTTAACACTTTAACTTCTATGAAAATTGTCTATGTCCAATAAATGACACCAAAAGTGGCCTTAGAATGACATATGACTATATAAGACAAATATAACAAAGATAAAACACAATGTTGACCTTATTAAGACTATGGGACATATATAAGACCATAGTAGACCCATATATCAAGTTTTAAACTATATGGATTTGACCTAATTTGACTTTTGGTCAAATTATTCAACATTCTTGGTTATTTCCTAGGGGTGATGAGCCAACTATGCCAAAAACTAGTAGCCCTCTCATATCTAGTTGGATATGGAGTCACCTAAGCACATATTAGACACTGAATTACTTATAAAATCACACTAAAAATATAAAACAAAAACACAAGATAAAAAATAAAAATAAACACACGTGTTATTAAGAATACTTAGGGAAACACACACACAACACAATCAAATCGCACATCTCCTAGTATTTACAAGACCTAAAACACTTGAGGTGAATGACAATTCATCATTTTTCAACCAAGGTCAAATATAGTACCCATTGCATCATTATGACTCCAAGGAATCAATTCATCATGTGGAACATTTTTATCAAAAAACACTTGCTCATGTTGATGGTGAAATGACATACCCTCCTTAGGTCTTCTGTTGTCTGCAAGTCTTTTAATTTTATCTCTCAAAGATGTTCCATTTTTTCCTTCAAGGATCTTGTTTGAAATTTTATATTGCTTAATCTCTATCATATCCAATTGAAATTCCTAGAACTACAAATTAGGAGTGATCAACTTTAATTTCTTTTAAGACATGATGCACTTGATGTATAGGACCATCAAGCTTTCTCTTTTATGCTCCATCAAACACATAATTTTAGGTTGAGGTCTTGACTACTCCTCAAACACATAATTTTATGTCTTGACTTCACTAAACTCCTCCATCACTACAAATTATTTGGTAATAGATATACACTTAACCTCAATATTAGCTATACATTCTCCTTCATTCTTGTTAGGCTCATAAAAAACCTCATTATCAAAAACACACTTCCTAGGAGGATAAGTAGGCTTACTCAACTACTCAAACTCTTGTCTTATGGCATAAAACCTTTTCCATATGTTATTTTCCTCTTCATGATTGTCATATTCAAGGACTCCTCCATCAAGTGAATGCATAAAGGTATGGTTTTTCATCTTATTTATCTATCATGAATTGAAAAGTATCATCATCATACATATGAATGAAGTAATTTCCCTCAATAACTTGTGGAAAATAAATATTAATGCTTGCCTTAGAATGGTCATGTGTTCCTTCATGGATTATGTATGTGCCAATATTAGTTTGTTAAAACTAAGTGTATGTATCATATCCATAAGTATTTTCACCATAATCATCTAAAAACAGATCATATATGCCATCAAGATTAGAATATGCTTCAAAATACACATTAGACTTCTCATGATCATTTATGACATAATTCAAATTGGATCTGGCCTCTATATAGGGTTCAATAATAAATTTCACTAGTGGTTAAGTTTTAATGGTTACCTTTTATCTATACCTTGTCTTGAAGTCCAAGAATGACCAATTAGCTGAGAGGTAGCCTCTTATCTTGGATATGAAATCCATTGAGAGGAATATATCAAAGTGAGAAGGAAAGCTAAAAACCATAATGTCTTGAAGTATAGGAAAGATAAGACAATCATGAAGGAAAACATTCAACCCTTTGACCAATCCTACTGACTTAAAATATGTCCCATCAATTTGAATTACCCCTTTACTATATGATTCATACTTTAGACCCAATTTATCAACAACAACGTTGGGCATCACTAAGTTACTAGCTCCACTATCCACTACACAGTTATAAATAGTTTTGTCTCCCATAATGACAGTGAGGTAGAAGGGTGGAGGCTTCTTAGAATTAGAAGAAGGATAAAAAATGTGATTAAGAGGATTTGTGAGAGAAAAATTATCATGATTTGATGGTTAATTGATAAGGTGGATTTTAGATAGTTGCTCTTGAAGGATACCTTTTTGACTAGGCAAGTGAAGTATTTCCCAAAGACACATAGACTCCTTAACACTCTTCAAGGATTCAAAAAAGTTTAGAGTATGATAAATTAATTTTTATTGTGTCTTTTAGGGAAATAACATTCCTTTAGATTTAGGTTTTATAAAACCTTCAGTATCCCTTCCAACATTTTGATTTGAAGATGTAGAAGTTACAGGTACTACCATGCTGACAGTCATAATTTGGTACCTTGTAGGAGGACTATTTGAAGCTATATGAACACCATGAGTATCTCCCAAATCCATCCTATTTACTCTATTATTTTATTCAAATTAATAATTATGATTGAGAACATAGGTATCTTCAACGAAATTTTTTGCAAGATTCACCTTTTGGGACTACCAGCCTTCATTTGATTGCATGATATATTCAACTTCAGTTGACAACTGATGAGTGAATCCTCCTTGAGAAACCAAATATTTTTATTCATTTTTATTTATATCCATTAAATGTCCTTTCTACCCTTCCTCTCCTTGCACCATGTTACTATACACCAATACATGGCTCTTGTGTTGTAGGTGGAAGTTAGATTGTATTCATTGGCATGCCTATTGAAATTTGGTTATCCCTAACCTATACCTTGATGATATTATTGAGTTAGGAACCTATTTATTTTTTCAATATAGGGGTAGGGGTTTTGATGAACACCACACTATAGATTTTTTTGCCTAGTTTGAGGCTCTAATGCTTCATATCTTACTTTCCAATAAATTGTCTCTTCCACCGTCTTAGGGGAAATTCTAGACTTAGATTTGAATTAGGAATTCGGGAAATACATGGAGTATCAACAAACATGTTTAGAATCAAAGTGATAGAAAATTTTGGAGGCAAATTCCCATATTGTATTAGGCCATTCTCAACTCTAATGGAAAGGTCATAGGCTTAAAGTAAGGTGTAACCAACCATGGACTGAAACATTATGGATATGTTAGTAACAATAACGCTTAGATATGTAGGAAACACAAATATTTTAGGTGGTCCCATGGAAGGAGGAAACCTATGATTAGTCCTTTGGAATCTCTCTATAAATAATTTATTGTATCTTTGGGACCCCTTTTAATCATATTGAGTCTATGAATAAGTGATGTGTAATCACTCTTATCTTCAAAACTTCATGTTAATTTCTCTCCAAAATCATCCCAAGTTATGATACAACATCCAAGTAATGTTATATACCATTCAAGTGATTTCCCTCTAAGGAACATGGTAAGGATTCTAATGGCAATATTGACCTTAGTGACATTTTGAAAACAACACATGTTTGAAATATCCCTATAATTCTCACTAGGAGTGACATGACCTTCACTATTGAAAGTGAGAACACTTTTGGTAGCATTATGGGGTATATCATCATATGCATTGAGATGAATAGGAATTTTTATGTTAAGGGCTACAAAGGCATGTGGCCTAGACATGTTATCCTCAAGTTCTTCACTTTCTTGATCTTCTTGGCTTAAAAATTCCTCTTATTCTTTAAAGGTCAAGATAAGTTGAGGATGTTTAACTTTAAGGGGATGTTTAGACTAAGGGGGTGGGTTTATGGGATTGAAAAATCTACAAAAATATGACCTAGTAAGGACCATGAATTATGAACAAAAGAACTAATAAAAAATTGTCTACAACTAGATATTACCTTGAATGGAGTCACGAAATGCTGATTATAATAATATATGCAGTTGTGATGTTGTCAAGATCAACATTCACCTTGATAAGATGCCTTTAATATGAGTCACATCGAGCATGCCAAAACTATTATCACGAGATCTTAAAACCTAGAAGAGTTTGTTTAATCCTACTCTAAGATTTTATTAACATAGGAATACCTCTAGACTTATAGGTTGACTATGGTAGAGGTAAACGTCCAGGTTTAAGGGCTACCTCCCTAGATTGATCCTTAAGTGTTTATAAACTATAGTAATTAATTTATTGGATGAAAAGGGGTAAAATTATACATGAAATTAATATAATCTAAGGGGGTGATACACCAAAAATATATCCATAATATTACCATACAAATTCACTAAGAGACAAGACACAACACTAGTCTCAAAGTCCTCGAACAATCTAACATTACTATTTCAAACATGGAAGTGATATGCATGAAACTAGTCAAGGTAAGTGAACCAAAGATAATTTATATAAACTAATGATACTTATTCACTTGAAATTATATTCATACACTTTACAACACTTCATATAACCTATTACAATGGAAACAACTTGTATCAAACATGGAAGGATTGAGTGTAAGCAAGGATAAATATCAATCACTTGAATTTTCACTATACATAACTTCAAATACTTAGACAATATATTTTTTTAACTCAAAACCAAATTTTATATCTTATTTAAAAATTAAAATAAAATATAAAACTAGTAAAGATTAACCATACTAGGTATAGAATTAAAATATAAAAGCCAAAATGGCTTGCATTTATAGAATATGAAAAAAGAGAGAAGAAAATGGAACTAAAGGGTCATAATGAGACATGTAAAGGCATGAAAATTAGTTACATTGTATAATAATTAAGTAAAGGATATATTTTTTGAAGGTATTATTTTACAAGTATCCATCTGATGTATTGAATTTTCCAAATTTGGTGTAGGGTCCCTTCAACTAGCTTTCTAAAAATCTCTTCATGATTTGGAATATTTTGATTGATCAAAACCATATTATGTAAAGTTCACACATGTACACTACCTTATTGGGGTTATAAACATGTCATAATAGTCACCATATTTGTCCCTAACTCATAACCTTCTTCTAGCTCACCATTTACAGTCATTCATTAGCCCTCTTGGCCTCATTTTTCACATTTATCACACAAATGGCCATAAATAGTTCAATTAAATCCATGTGATATGTGTTAGGAAACATTTATAAGACACATATACCTTCCACTCTTTGAATTTTAAATTAAAATCTCCAAAAAATAGTTTTCTCATTCTCTCACTTGGAAATCACTCTCCATTTTTACTATCTACCAAAGACTATCTGAGATGAATGAGTCAACAAAAGTGTTTCCATGCTTATAATATATGATAAACAGAAATGGAGAGTTATTAAAATTCCTAATTGACCTCTCCAAATGATTCTCACTTCTCAAATATCCTTTGCACCTAAATAACACATGAAAACCTATAATAAACCCTATTTTCACCTTTTTGTAAAAGTAGGGTAAAAACAAATTTTATGGGAGGGAGCCTAAGGGAGTGTTCCAAAAGTAAAAAAAACTTTCATAATCAACCAATCTCTTTTTAATGAATTCTCATCCATCTCTTTCCAATCAGGTCTTTGACAAGGGTTTATGAGGGTTTTAACATGTTTAAACGGTTAGCATTTGTTCATAAAAATTAGATGTTCCATCTATGAAAAAATCCACTAAAATTAATTGTATGACCTCCTTAAACTCTCCCCATGTTATTGCGTCACCATGTAACCAATCCATATAGATGTGATCTCTCGAAATTAGCATTTAGAGCTTAATATTGCATTTTAAATAGGTCTAAGGTGAAATAAGCTAGATTTGACCAACCTATGTTGTTTATCTACACATAATGGATCAAATTAACCTTATATTTCTCCTAGAAGGTCATAAAATAGGCTATAATGGTCATATGGTCCTAGGAAAGGAATTAGACCCCTATAGGGCTTAGGCCTAATAATCCTAACTATGTTTCACATTCTATAACCAACTTTGAGTGATTTCTTAGGACAATGAGTGTTTATTCACACTTTTTCACCTCTAATTAAAATCATAAAAATTTTATTCAATTCTCAAAGACATGCCAACACACCCTATTACCACCTTTTCATAAACTCTATAGTCTAGACTATCTAGAGTGACCTCTATTTGAGATAGAACAAAGGGAATCTCCCTTATTTTATTTACCAAAATAGGACTATGGGAAGCTCTAATAGGTAATGAATACCTTATAAACTAAATCTCTAGGTTGGATCACCTTTATAGTGTTCTTAAAATCCAAAAACTTCAAAATAGACTTGTATGACAAGAATGTGTAGGGTCTTGAGAACTTCCAAGGCTATGGTTGTAGGTTGATGTTCCTAGCCTATTTCATTATCTGAGCATCATGTGATATGTTAGTAATAAATATGAGAGTGGTATCAGTCATCTTTATTAATCATACACCATAGATACTCTTCCAATCTATTTCATTTATTTGTTTAGGCTAGTCTACAAACTATGATGACTTTAGGTGTATTCTCCTTCTGAAAATAAGGTTCCTATAGATCAAATTGTGTGTTTTAACCATGCATTAGGTAATTAATTAAATATATAATCTATTTTCATAATTTATATTATTCATATAAATCCTTAGGGATAAGCCAACACCTAAACTACCTATTCCCATGTACTGTGAATCTATAATCAATTGTAGGTGACATTTTGAGAGCAAAAGAGACCCCCATAGGTGACAAGCCACATCAAAACATTATTTTTTAACAAATTCAAATTTCCCTTAGGTAAATATTTTGATTCTCACTTTCATTAACAAATATGCCTATATGGTTTTCTTCTTGTGTATCATTGTCAACACACTATTAGTTAGACTATAAGTGATCCATTTTAGGGATTATGGAATCTTCCTGTAGGTGTTCATAAGGATTGAGTACTATATTTTTATCTCTCGGTGTCATCTTGAAGTTAATAAGACCTTTTCCATAGTTATTTAAATTCATCTTAAGCCTAGAGACCAAATATTCATTTCACTATAGGTCACTATCATGTTATAGGATCATTTAGGATTGAAGAATACTATATATTACAGAGAGTCTATAGTGAAGGTTTTCTTAAAATGGAAACAAATTTACATCATCCTCTATTGACCAAAAAACCAATTTTATATGCTAAGGAATTATCCCTATGCTTGGGTTACAAGATGGATAAACTTGTACCTCTCTAAACTTAAAGACATTCAATTATGGAAGCATAAAATGTAAGGTAGAATCCTTATTTCAAAAATATTAAGGTAATATTTTTGTAAAGCAACTTTCTCAACTTCAGGACATAAGATTCATGTCTGCCTACCATATTCTAAATCTACCATTATTACTATGACAATATCAAGTCTCTTATCCATCAATTAATGTATAAAATAAGTTCAAATGCCTTCATTCAACTCTGTTAATACCTATGTTGGAGTTACAATCAGACCAATGTTGGAAATCTACAGGTGTTATATGATCTAAGAAAGTGTGTGTTAGATCGGCTATCCAAACCAATTTATAAACTTTTAACATGATCAAACTAATTATTTCCATCTTATAATTCTTCTCACCATCTTTAATACCTCTTTCTGTAATGAATATGACTACTCAGTGCTCAAGCTAACTTGACTATAGGTGATAATTGTATAAAAGTTGATTGTGTGTAAATTTTAAGATTTTCATATCATAAGGAAAATATAGAGATAGGGACTTTCATGAAGGTAAAATGGTCATCATTATAATATGTTTAATTCAATTATTTCATATTTTATCTAAGATACTACTGGAGAATAACTCTGCAAGAAGTGAAAACATTGGTCTGCAACTTCAATGGCCCCCTCAACAAGAAAACTTAGATCACCTTACTCATAAATTCACCTCCACACATTAAATAAAGGGTTTAAACCATGATATAAGTTTTTTAACTTTACCTAATAACATGTTCCACACTTGACTTATCCAAACAATCCAAATAGAATAGAAAATTATAGGCCATGAAGATGAGTAGACAAAAACTAGTCATAGACCTTCTTAGCAATGGTTCATAGATATCATGCAACCAAAATTATTAATATTCCATTGGATTTTAATTATATAAGTATTTTTATCATAAATCAAACTAATTTTATCCAACTCACCTCCTATTGTCTATACCAAACTAAAACCGGTTGGCCATTTTTTCATGCAAAGGAGAGTGATGGAGAGATAGAATAGTTTTATGCAATTTTTAAGCTACTCAAAGATGATAAATCATGGAATTGAGTTTAGGGGACTTAAAATGTCACTCTTAATCCTTACACACATGCCAAATATTATGCACAAACTATATAATTTCCCAAAACCACATAAACATGTCACTTTTTCATTGATCTTCTTGTTATGACATTACACCTATATTTTTTAAGTTCTAAAATAGTTCTTCTAACATTTTATGACATGGGGGAAATTGAATATTATTTTGTAACAATTTTCCTTCTATGAAAACCATAAAATTACAATAAATGACCCAAAAAGTGGCCTTAGAATGACATAGGAATATCTAAGATAAATATGGCAAAGCTAAATCACAATATTTACCCTATTAATACCATGGGATACATATAAGACCCTAGTAGACTGCTATATCAAGTAGTTAACTATAAGGAGTTGACCTAATTTAAATTGTGGTCAAATTAGTCAATAATTTATTTGATAACTTCATTTTTGATTCAGGATAAAATAATCAAGAAGATACCTATGTCATTAATGATACTACAAAATCCAAAGTAGTTATCGATTAACTTCCTAAAATTACTATCAATTTACATGAAGACAGTAGATCCTACACTTTGATGGCACCAAATATCTCTAAAGAGCTAGGGAAGGTTGTATCATAACTAATCCTCAAGGTAAAACAAACCCCTTGGCATTCTGGCTCACCTTTGATGTCACTAATAACATGGAAAAATATGAAGCATTAATCATAGGCATAAAAATAACACTTGACTTAGATATTCCATATCTACATGCTTTGGGTGACTCCCAACTAATCTATAATTAGGTTAATAGTTATGACCAATGTAAAAGTGAAAATATTTTCATTTATCATCAAATATATACTACTCTCACCAAAGTGTTTGCCTCTTTTACCATTAAACCCATTCCAAGGGATCATAATTATATTGCTCACTTTCTTTCTTCTTCAGCATCCTTATTTCATCCACATACAGTTATTATTTATTCCCAATTTATTATTCAAATAATAAAGCCCCATATTCTATTAAATCATAATATTCACTTATCTGACACAATGAGTTTGTCACCATTTGATAGAGCCCATGGTATAAAGACAATATCAAATTCTTAAAACATGAAACTTATCCTCTGAACATGGATTTAAATGAAAATACTACAATTTTAAAATAATATTTTAAATATGTTTTTTGATATAACACCCTTTATTATCATAACATAAAAGGTACCTTACCTCAATGTGTAATGAAAGAAGAGGTACATCCTCTCCTTAAATAAGTACATTTAGGAATTTAAAGTGGTCATTATAGCAGCCATGCTACAACACATAGATGCCTATGTATGGGATAATTTTGGCCTACTCTCAAAAAGAATGCTATCAATTTCACTAAAAAGTGTAGTCTGATGAGCCCATAAAATGGCTCATTATATCCATAAAATAACATCCTTTTACTTGCATAGTAAGTGGATCTAAATGTAATTTTCAAACTTATGGTATATTTAGAATAAAATAGAAAGTATGTATTGTGGATATGTCTTTAGAATTCATTGTTATCTATTTATTATCTACTACTAATTATTATTGGGAAAAAGATGTTAATGACTGGATACACAGTCCATACTAAGCTAACAATAATTCAAAGTATGAAGAGTAACTATTCAATAATAATGTTGGAGTAGTGATAGAATATTCTACAACAAGATCTAGTAATCTAGTCAAGTTATGGACTCCCATATTGGCTATGGATTACAACAAGATTGTTATAATAACTATGGATTACATAAAGCTTGTTATAATATCTACGGATTACAATAGGCTTGTTATAGTTTCTAAAAATTATGATAGGTTTATTATGGCCCAGATACAGATTGTAACATGCTTGCTACGGACTAGCTATAGACTAAATCAGATCAACTATAGACTAGATATAAATTACATCAACTAGTTGTAGATTTTATGAGGCCTACTATGGATTTCAGCAAGCTCACTACAAATTTCAATAGGTTAATATGTATTTAAAAAAATTGATATAGACTTCAAAAAAATTACTACAAACTTATTTGGAAAGTATTTTTAAGATTATTCTAATGTTCTAGCTATCACTAATATATATATATATATATATATATATATATATATATATATATATATATATATATATATATATATATATATATATATATATATATATATATATATATATATATATATATATATATATATATATATATATCTCTGTGTGTGTGTGTGTGTGTGTGTGGATGTATAAACTTTCCATTATATATTGTATTCAAATATATGTTTATGTAATTTTATTCCAATATATTTGTCTCTCCATATTTGGTGGGGATTGATATTATGTTGTAATATATTAGAATAATTATCTCTCTCCATATTTTGAGGAGATTGAGATAGGATAGAGTATCATAGTTATTATTCCTAAATAAGATGTTAGTTATAAACATGAAATTATAAATGCAACCTTCCACACCCAAATTAATAATCAATCAATACACCTTTTTTCCATTATTTTAAGTAGTCCATTCTGAAATTCATATTTTAATTAAATCATCTTTCAAGGAATGAGCTGGTCACACATTCCAAGGAATATGGATCATGTATTTATGTTTATTTATTTATTTTGTAATTATCCTTTTTGTTATAAATTACTATTTTATTCCTTTGTTTCTATATACATTTATTTTATGTATAATTTGTGTGAAACTACAAGTGTTTTATTTGTTTGTCAATTCATCAATTTAATTTTTGTAAGTGTGATTTACCTTATGCAAGTGTTCTTCAATTTTTGAAAGTGTTATTTTCAATTACAACAAATGTAATTTTCAATTCCTTCAAGTTTGGAGTGTGATAAAAGGAACTATTTGCCAAAGATCTCTTTTTCCTATTTTAGACAACCTTCAGACACTAGCCCTAGATTGACATTATTAAATGAAGGGGATTGATGACTCCCATCATAGTCTTTTCTAGCTTCATGATGATCTAATCCATTCACCATCTATTGAGTTATAATCTATGTAATTTCCTTGGCCATTTTCCTTGTGAGGATTATATCTCATCGACAAACTACCTTGATCATAAGATGGGCATGTTTCTATCATTAGAACTACTAAATATTTTACCAAATGGGTAGAAGTCATGCCTCTTGTCAACATCATAATAACTAATATTTAAAAATTTATCCCTAACCAAATCATTTTTACATTTTGAGTTCCACATACTATCATTTATGATAATGGTGGTAGTTTTAATAACAAGGACATGAAATAATTATGCACTAAATTCAAAATATACCACAAATTTTCCTCACCTTATCATCCACAGTGTAATGGCCAAGTTGAGGCCATAAATAAAATTCTCAATAAAATCCTTCAAAAGACTATTTGTGAAACCCTTATATATTTATATTTTCATTTATACCCTACACTTTGGACCTATCATCATTTGTACTGCCACTAGAGAAATATCATTCTCACTAGTTTATGGTTCTAATTCTATCCTACCATTAAAATTCAATCTTAACTCATTCAATATAACTCTTCATGGTATCATTCCCAATGAATAATTATGTTAAGCTTACCTTCATGTCATCAATCTTCTCTATTCACACCGTCTAGACAATCTTCAACATAATCATCAATATAAGTCTTATATCACCAAACAACATAAAAATAAGGTTAAATTATACACTTTTAATGTTGGTGATCCAATCCTTAAATTAGACTATACCCATTATAGGAAGGAAAATATACCCAAAATTGGTGGGGCCTTATTTAGGGAAATATATTGTTGGTCCTAATACCTATCACCCTCAAACTAATAAAGGACATGTTTTTAAAGATCCCACCAATGCACAATTCTTGAAGAAATACTTTGCTTAGATATTTACATTCTTATCATATTTATACATACTATCTTACTAATACTTTTTTCAAGTTTTATCAATGGGTCTAACCCTCAGCTTTACTTTATCTTTATATAAACCTTAGTTCCTTCTCTTGGTCCTTTGGTTCCTTTTTCTCATGAGTTGCATTGTAATATTGTGGATAGGACCCAGTCTTCCTCATGAAATCCTTTCACTTTATTGATTTCTCATTTTTTTAATTATTTTTTCACCCTCTAGGGTTTCTATTTTATGATTTATAGTGTAAGACTATGGATAGGAATTGGCCTTTGTCAAAAATACCCTTTTTACCATTTGTTTTTGCATTCTTTATTCACTCTCTTGGGTTTATCTTTTATGAGTTGTATTGTAAGACCATGGAGAGGACCATGCCTTCCTCATTAATACATTTTTTCCTTTCTTTCACCCACTTAGGGTTATCTTTTATGAGTTTCATTGTAATACCATGGATAGGACCAGGCTCTCCTCATAAAATTATCATTTTATTTCAAAAATGCTTTTTGTTGTACCAAGTGATCCGTTTATATAACATTAAGAAATGATTACAATTTTGTGATCCCATATTTTCATTTTGAGATTTTATTTCTTTCATAGATAAAAATTACATAACAAATTATGTTTGCATGTTTCCCTACACTTACAACATTATTATTATAAATAATCATACTTACATGTCACTATATCCCTTTTCACCTTTGTCACATTTTTTATGGTATGAAGTAAAGAAAATTGTTTCATGTTTCTTCCTCTTGATTTCCTATCCTTTCATTCCATTTTTGATAAAACAATGTTCAATTCAAGATAACACTTTTATTTCACATTCACAAACAATAATATTAGACACCATTATATCTTAGTTATCATTCTTAGTAACCAAGTCCAATTTTTTTAAATGATAGTCATTTTTCATGACCATGTTTAGTTCTTATAATCTATATGTAGGAGGAATTAAAAAATACATATAAAGTTAAAATTAAAATAATTTAAAATCAAAGGCAATGACCAAAAGGCAACATACAAATTTAAAAGTCTAATCACACTAAAAGATGTGATTCATAGCATATCTCCTATTCCTAATCAAATATCAAACCCCATAGTTGGCCTCATTATAGAGTTAAGGTCTATTTAGGTGTGGTATGGTAGTAGATTGGGATAAGACAGTAAAAAATATTTAAGTATTACCTACTTTATCATCCAAGTACCCAATATTCATAGTGGATCGATGTCTCTCTAAGAGGTCCTAAGAAATGAAGAATAGGTTGTGGGAAGGTAGGTCCATTTTAATTTTCATGCATATAGATTTCATGGGATAATATTCATAATCAATTTTATGACCTAAGATTTTTGTGGCTATGAGAAGTTGTCTAGAGTCCTTAATGTCAAAATTCCTCTAGTTATGAAAAACTTAATCTAAGTGTCTTGACCTTGATAAAGAGTTTATTTACCTTGATTTCTCCTTAATTTCCCCCAACACACATTTCATTTCCCCCATTGAGATGCATGTTTTATTCTAAATCTATTTTCCCACTTCTTTATTCCATCTTCACATCTTAAAACATGCTACCACTACTTTATTTTAGTTTTGTCTATATTTTAGAAAAACAATATGCTTAAGTGATTATGGATTATCTTATTTACACCATTGATTTACATTTATGTAATTACGTTGCTTTATTTGAATATTTTCCATTGTTGTACATCCTTTTTTTGGATAACTATGTTTGTTTATACATTTTTTTTATATTTTTATTTTTTAGACAACTACATCCATTACTATTTTTAGTACTTTTTCCATTGGTGAGTGAGGTTTGATTGTTACTTCTCATTCACCAGAGTTATTTTCTCTTTCATGTACTTTTTCCATTAATTATTATGTAAGGATTGTAGCTACTCATCCATCAATGTTGTTTTACCATTGCTTGCCTGTATTTATTTAAGTAAATATTATTTCTACACACATTGATGGGTTAAAGAACATAATTGAGTCCCACTTGGTGGCCAAGTCCATCCATATCTTTAAAAAAATGGGATTCAAATGAACCCCCATGTGTAAATTTGAATGGGGTTCAAATGAAGGGGGTTCGAATGAAGGGTTTCAAATGTTTACTTTATGAATTTAATTAATTTATAAAAAGTGGCCAATGAAATGGTTTATTTTGAGGGGTTTAGAATAGAGGGGGTTTTTTTTAACCCATTTTGTTCTAACACCCTTCATTATAACCCCATGTGGCATCAAATCATCACCCATCCAAGCGGGAAGCTACGATTGGACTAAAACTACCACATTGGATGCCATGTGTTAGGATGAAAAAATAAAATAAAAATGTGTGGCTCTATATATAAATAGGTATTTTTATGAGCTTTCTTAAAAAAAAAATCTAAATTTTAATAATATTTAATATTTATTTTAATTTATTTTTTAAAATATACTTATTTATAAAATAAAGTACAATATGTTTGAGGTAAAAGGAAAAATAAGAGACTATGGCAAAAAAAAATTTTAAAAATCACTACACTCGACTTTATTGTCCTTGCCTAATGGAAAAAAATTAGTCTATATATATATATATATATATATATATATATATATATATATATATATATATATATATATATATATAAGCATTGATATTACCTACTTTGATCATTAAAAAATTAATAAAAAAAATATCAAAAAATTATAAAATAATTATCTTGCACTACATCCATGTTTGTAAGACCTCTTTGCAAGAAATATTAATAAAATATTATGTTTTGAGAAAATTATGAGGAGAAAAAATCAAGTACTCAATAAAATGTTTTGTAAATGAAACATACACACTATGTATTTAGGTATTAAAAAATCTATTTTTTATTTTTTCAAAATAATAAAAATGTAATCTATACTTAAAATGAAACATTGCATTAGTTTACGCTATTTTCATATTTTATAGGGTTAAGTCACTATTATCTATACAAATTGAAAAATGATCACATTTTCATTTTTTGTTGTCCCCTTTGTACTAAAATGTGGTGTACAATATTACGATTCAACCCTAATGTTTGATTACCATTTTTACTTGTATCCTTAGTTTGAATTGGTTTATTCACCTTTCTTACATAAGGTCTACTCATTTGAGCTATGAGTCATTTAGTAGCCTTTTATTTTTGCTTACCTAATTTCCTCCAAATATTTAATTTGTCATGTGGTCCTAACTCAAAATTTATCACCCCAGCATACTAAATTTCTAAGTACATCATGCCTACACCATTTCATTTATTTTGGATTTCTTATGTTTATTTATTTCTTCTCTTTAGTTTTGCATCCTTGGGTTAATCCAAAGAATTTTCTACACCCTTCATGATCAAAACTACAAACACAACTGATAACCATCCCATGATAAAGGTAAGTTGAAGTACACATACATTACTTTTATTTAATTTATTTCTCTTTTAGTCATTTAATTTCAATTATTTTACACTTTAAAATAATATAGTTTATTTATTTTTAGCATCGTGTGATGCTATGTTTTTTCCTCGAAGCAACATCCCATGTTGAACTTGAGTGACATGTGATGAGCTTTGATTGGGACATATGTATACAGAGAATATTTTTAAAATTTATCAATTATTGATGTTTTATATGTTTTAGTAATCCATCAAGTCTTTAATTTCTCTGAGTGCATGCCTTAAATGGTGTACTAGGAAAGGAGTTGGTATACCATTGGTGCTTCAAAATATTATTTTCCCCTATACCACCATTTGATATACACATAGCCATATCCTATACACTTCCCTAAACTTTGACTCCTCTCTTTACACACTCCTCTAAGTAATTCACCACCTTACTTATCTATTATCTAAGCCAAAAACACTTTTTGATATTTACCGAACAATGTCTACATCGATTGAACCATGTATTTTAATTAATATTTGCTTATTATAGGTCTCGGTCATCCTTGGTTGATCTAAACTAGGACCTAACTTATTTTTATCAATTAATGATATAGAGTCAAATTAGACCAACCTTGTCAGCTAAACTTTCATAAAGATTTAAGGTTGGATTCAGGTATACATACACATCCATTTCCATCATTTACAAAGGAAGAAAATAAGAAGAATATTATATTATGCATCTAATTATCCACCATTTTACTTGAGGATCATTGCTTAGGGTTCCAATACTTATTTTGGAGATACAAATATTGTCTTTTGGAGAAGTATTTTGGATACATAGATAAGTTGTATATTTTAGGGATGACTTATATTTTATATCCTTACATACCACAACAACCTCTTGCAAAGAACTTTTATTACATCCCGAGTCCTCGCTAGACAAATTTTCTAGATTATTCATGGATATATTTAGTTAGTAAATTCAAATTTGGTTATATTTCTAACTAAGCTTGGAATTTATGTTATTTCAGGATAATATAATATTTCTTAGTTATATGATAATACATTATTTCTTATTATGAATGGGTTTATGTGTGTATTTACATTTTAAGTATATTATTGAATTGTTTCCTTTATATGTTTTTGCTTATTGATTATCATGTGAAAATATCTAAATACATGTGTGTTATGAGGTGTATGTAGGAGAATTCTTCCCTCCCCACAAGAGTACTACTATTGAGATGACACTTGAGATTTCCATAAATACTTGAAGTTTGGGAACTGTGCTCCATGGTAGCAAAGTATCTTATTTGTACATTGTATTATATTTTACTTATTATTGTAAAATTGTCATTAAGAGTTTTAATTATACATTGATCCATAGTGACAGTGGTTTTTGTGTATTTAGATGAATAATGTTTAAAATGTTATAAATAATTTATGTATTATGTTGTCATTTTCTCAAGATATTAGAGATACATATTTAATGTTTTAATATGATTTGATGTCATGTTCACATGCGAATACTATAATTATTTTAGTTAGACTCTTGGGATGTAGTCTACTTTTACATATATGTTTATTTTTAAAAAGTTTATGTATTTCTAGTTAGATCCCAGTGGGGATATTACATGTGATATTAGAGTTGTGGCTCAAACTCTAGGACCTAATGATTCCATTAGTGTTTTCATGTCTTGTGAACCTAGTGACATGAAGTTTTGCACTGGTTTTGAAATTTTAGTGTCTTAGTGTGGAACCGTGTTACACCATGATTGGAGTTTCATGACGTTCATAAAATGTGTCTGGATCATTGAGTGTGAACCCTTAAGAGCACTCTTACCTCTTTGAGTTGTTTAGAAGATCAGTTTATTGAGTGTCCCAATAGTGATGGTTGTGTTCAAGGCTTGGGTAGATGTGTATATAACATATCTCATGAGTTATGAACAAAATATTTCTACCATGGTTTCGTCACTTAGATCAAACACCTCAAGTATGATTACATCCTTCTTGATTATCAAGTCATCTTTGTCATTGTGTTTTATGAGTTATTAATAATCTCAATATATATATATATATATATATATATATATATACACACACACACACACACATCTGTGTGTGTGTGTATTTGTGTGTGTGTGTGTGTGTGTATTATTTAAGTTTGTGCCATATTCTCATTTATTGAAGTAGTGAAAAATATTTCTAGAACAATTTTTGTTTTGGTACCACCTAGTGTGGTGGGAATATTATCGAAATAGAGTATTGATGCCTTGCTTGATAATTCCTTTAAGTTAATATTTTGTTTATGGGGTTTTCACTCTTAAGATATGTGGTTTAGGAATAAGTGTCATCTCTTAGAGTTAGCATAGAGGTGAGTTATTTTTATTATCTTATTTGCATATTGTTTGACTATACTCCTTTGAAATTTATGGGAGAACGTTTTCTACTCTTAGTGAGAGATAAGTTTTAATATTGGATGAATAGATACATATTTATGTTAGCATATGTCTCTCCCAATTATGGAAGTAGATTGAGATACCACACCTACAAGATTGGATAAGTTTGGGAAACATCGAGTTGGGGTATTTTCATTTTACCTTAAGAGGGTAAGTAGTAGTTTTTAAGATGATAGATATTTATTTATTACTCATAACTCTTTAGAGTCATTACTTGATATAACTTATGATTTTAAGACCATGTGAGGTGGAAAACCTTGATTTATATATTAAATTTTATACTAATAATTATAAGATGATTATATCAAGTCATCTTTGTCATTGGGTTTTATGAGTGTTTAATAATCTCAAGATGTGTGTGTGTGTGTGTGTGTGTGTGTGTGTGTGTGTGTGTGTGTGTGTGTGTGTGTGTGTGTGTGTATGTGTTTATATATATATATACATATATATATATATATATATATATATATATATATATATATATACATATATATATATATATATATATATATATATATATATATATATACATATATATATATATACATATATATATATATATACATATATATATATATATATATACATATATATATATATATACATATATATATATATATACATATATATATATATATATATATATATATATATATATATATATATATATATATATATATATATTCTTTAAGTTTGTGCCTTATTTTCATTTATTGAAGTAGTTGAAAATCTTTCTAGAACAATTTTAGTTTTGGTACCACCTAGTGTGGTGGGAATATTATTGTAATAGAGTATTGATGCCTTGCTTGATAACTCCTTTATGTTAAGAGTTTGTTTATGGAGTTTTCAATCTTAAGATATTTGGTTTAGATATAAGTGTCATCTCTTAGAGTTAGCATAGAGGTGAATTATTTTTATTATCTTATTTGCATATTGTTTGACTATACTCCTTTGAAATTTATGGGAGAATGTTTTCTACTCTTAGAGAGAGATAAGTTTTAATAGTGGATGAATAGCTACATATTTATGTTAGCATATGTCTCTCCCAGTTATGGAAGTAGATTGAGATACCACACCTACAAGATTGGATAATTTTGGGAAACATCGAGTTGGGGTATTTTCTTTTTACCTTAAGAGGGTAAGTAGGAGTTTTTAAGATGATAGATATTTATTTATTACTCATAACTCTTTAGAGTCATTACTTGATCTAACTTATGTTTTAAAGACCATGTGAGGTGGAAAACCTTTATTTATATATTAAATTTTATACTAATAATTATAAGATTATTATAAATAGTATAATGTTATACACTCATGATTAGATTGACATTTTCTCTCCTTTTGCCTAAAACATGTGGTTTTGAAAGAGTTATTTTTATACCTTTCACCAGAAGAGAGTAAGGTTTAGGATGTACAAAACATTCTATCAATGTATAGGTTGGAATAAACTTTTAACTTGATGTATGTTGGTTTAGCAAATAAGGGGTTATTATTTTGTTTATTCCTCTATAAAGTTGTAAGAATGGTGTGATTTTTGGCCTATGAAGGATATGTTAATTATAACATTATTTCCCCTTAATCATGAGCAAAATAGAAATGGTTAAGCTATGAAATATGATACTAGTTATGTGTGGCTAGTTATAATTTAATACAATTATGGATTGATTGTATGATTTATTTCATATGTATGTTGATACATCTAAAATTATTTGTTTCATATTATTACTTTCTATGATCTATTACCATAAAGTTGTGATTTTTTGAAACATTCTGAATATTTAAGATCATTAAGTCATGGAGACCTAAAGGGAGAGTGGTAAATTGGGAATGTGACTTCTAAGTGATAAGACGGTATCTTACTTAACCTCACATTAACTCATATTATTGGTACTGAGTTGGATTGATAGATGGACTTTGTAAATCTAGGATTTTATAGGTGAAACTTGTCAAATTAAGTCATATGGCCATATGCATGTATACGATGGATAGAGATTCCATATCGAAGAGTATTGCATGATTTTTGTATACTTATGTTTACCATTCCTATTCATCATCATACTCATTAGGAGATCTATAGAGTAGTGATATTATTGACATGTTATACTAATCCAAAATCTATATAGAGTAGTGATAGTATTAACTACACACATTATTTTTGATAGATTCCCTAATTAATTTTCTTTGGAATGAGATAAAACACTCTCTAAGATAGAGAGATGTGTTGAAGGCTGGAGATTTTTGTGAAACCTGCCCTAGTCATTTATTTTGAATTGTATGATGATCTTATGTGTTTTGAGAAATAATGAAATTTTCACTAAGATATATGGGACCCTTCAAGGTAATAGAAGTGGTCAATCCTATAGTATATAAGCATGTCTTGACAATTTTGGACCCCAAGGTGGTCATGACAAAATCAATTAGATTAAATAATATTTTCAACTGTGTTTGATTAATTTGGAGATGTCATTGAGTAGTGTCTTGTGGGACCAATACTTTGGGAATAGATCAAATTGAAGGAACCACAATGATCTCTTCAAGTAATTTCCCAATTATTTTCTTAAGCTTGACATTATATATCATGTTATTGTTTTTATAATAAATTATTTATATTGAAAACTTATCTTCAAATAAAAGTCATCAAGGATGATGATTATCTTTATAGGGAAGGATGTTACATCATGATTCCTTGCGAGACAAATTTGCTATATTATCTATGGATATCTATATCTAACAAATTCAGATTTGGTTACATTTCTTACTAAGCTTGATATTTATGTTATTTTAAGATAATAGAATATTGCTTAGTTAGATGATAATACATGATTGCTTATTATGAACTAGTTTATGTGTGTGTTTACATTTTAAACATATTATTGACTTGTTTCCTTTATATTTTGTTACTTGTGATTATCACGTGAAAATATATAATTACCTATGTGCTGTGATGTGGATGTAAAATAATATTTCCTCCCCATAGTAGTACTACTTAATGATATGACACTTGAGATCTCCACAAATACTTGATACTCAGGAACTGTGCTCTGGGGTAGCCAAGTATCTTATTTTTACATTGTATTATATTTTATTTATTATTGTAAAACTATCATGAAGAGTTTTAATTATACAATGATGCATGGTGATAGTGGTTTTTGTGTATTTACATGAATTAAGTTTAAAATGTTACAAATAATTTACATATTAATTTGTCATTCTCTCGTGATATTAAATATCCATATTTTATGTTGTAATATGAGTTGATGTCACGTTCACAGGTGAATGCTATTATTATCTCTATTAAACTCTTGAGATTTAGTCTACTTTTTAATATGTGTTTATTTTTAAAAAGTTTATGTGTTTCTAGTTATATCCCAATAGGGATGTTACATAATCCTCTCTCATGATGTTGTCCCTCTAATACACTCGAGGGAGAGCGTCATTGAAGAGGGTCATGTAACATCCCCACTAGGATATAAATATAAATACATAAACTTTTTAAAAATTAACACATCTGTAAAAGTAGACTACATCTCAAGAGTCTAACATAGATAATAATAGTATTCACATGTGAACATGACATCAACTCATATTAAAATATGGATCTCTAATATCAAGAGAGAATGATAACTTAATATAGAAAGTATTTATAACATTTTGAACTTAATTCGTCTAAATACATAAAAACCACCATCACTATGCATCAATGTATAATTATCTACATCATCTAAGAGGATAATATAGATGAAGACGTCATAGGTTGATAGAGAGCTAGCGAAACACTTCACACATCACAATAATTAGTCACAATAGAAAATGCATATAAAAATGATTATTTTGGTGTTTGTTTAAATTGTTATTTTCTATGTTTGGTTGAGTAAGTAAATTATAAGAATCAATTCCCTTATGTGTTTACCCTAATGTGTCATTAATACATGTAAAAGAAAAATTAATAAAGGTAAAATTTAATACAAGTTATTATTAAATTGTTAAAGAATAATAATATAAGATTGGAATTTTATATTGAAATATTAAAATGGAATTGTTTTAAAATAAGAGAAAAAGAGGAAAACATTGAAATTAGAAAAAAAAAGATATATAAATTAAAATTCAAAAAAAAAACAAGAAAAAAATTAAATGTCTTAAAATTAGTAGAAAAAAAAAAACATAAAAACAAAAGAAATACATCTCTAAAATATAAGAGCCACAATCTTTTTCTTCATATGGAAAAAGAAAAAACTTATAAAGGGGAGAGGAGCATAATCAAAAAGTGAGGGGAAGAGTAGGGATGTTACAACCTTGGCCAAGGGAGAGATTGAGGATTAGAGGGTTTGTCTTCTTAGGTAAGTATTCCTAACTATGTTCCTCCTTTGTTAAAAAATATATATATTATCATTTGTACTTATCTCCCATGAATTAGTATTTCCTATACACTGTCTTATGTATAGATCTTCTATGCATGGTATATTTATTACCCACACTTTATGGCACAAGTTTTAGTGATCAATAGAATAGATTTTAATTTCAATTTATATATACTTAGTGAATATGAAAACATAGGACCTAGTTAA